>BMAU01018601.1:292500-506265 GCA_019973935.1 Trichonephila clavipes | reverse complement strand
TATGAAAAAACATTTATTTTTAATTTATTGACAATTTCAAACGTTTTAATGTTTGCTATTTCGACAGGAAATTTTAACATCTTTACATCAATAGATTTTAAATATTTTTTGTAAGAACTACTACGACCAGCATTTTTCTTTAGTGGAAATAAGGCAGCTAATACGGAATAAATGAAACATTTATTGTCGAAACAATCAATGGATAATAGAGCTCTTTTGTTAGCCAGTCTAACTGGTAGACGAGCAGTTTTACAACCGCCTCTATTTTCAGCAAAGTTCCCTATATGCAAAATCGATACTGTAAAGAACCCATCCACTTCCGTTTTTAGTAAAAGTCTCAATCGAATTAAATATTTTTCGAAATCCTTCATCTACTGTCGATAATATTTGCGAGGCTGATAAAATTCTCAGAGCATTACTGCAAAAGTAATATGTTTGTGATATATTTGTTTCGCTTAACTCATCGCTTATTAGTTTCGTAAAAATTACATGTAAGCATATAATAACACGCAAACGCAAAACAGAAGATACGTTTAAAACGTTATGAGAGAATTGCCGGACTAAGTTCAAAAAAAGGCGGATTCTACACTATCAAAATCTACTGCTGCTCTCAATGTTCGCGTGAACCCCCGGAAAGAAGCATTGATTTCTTGGAACTGCACCATGTTATACCTCTTCCTTTCCTTTTAAATTTTAATTGACTTTTAACTTATGGTTTCTCTTATTCTGCACAATTTTTATTTTGATGCATTTTAAGAATTCTTGCATCTTTTCGAGGCCTAAAATCATAGTTTTTATTTGATCTATGTTTATATTAAACCTATTTTTAATTTCACCCCTATCACTATATTTTAAGAAGCAGATATAATATTGTTTTCTATAATCTTTCACCTCAATCGCCGTGTTTTAGCCTAAATACACACTGTAATTGGGAATCTGCACATTTTTATTTTCCAATTCCTCGGATAAATTTAAATCAAACTTTTTTGCCTTCTTCTTTGGAGTGAAATCGTCGAAATCAAGGATTCTATCTAGGGGGAAATTTATAGGATTTTTAAATTTTTTGAAAAATTCCCTAGTTATGTATCTTAATGCTTTATGTTTTCATATCTATAGATATTACTTTAAAAAGGAAAAATAGAATGTTTGTGACAAAGCTTAAAAACATAAGTAGTAGTAAATTTCGAAACAAGGTCTTACAAATAATAATAATAAACTTACCAGTTTCCATCTTTTGAATCGAGGAGTAGATTAGGCTTTACAATGTTAACGGAGAGAGTTTTTATACTGATTTTGATGTCCTTGTTTTGAACAAAACGTCATTTTAAAAATTCATAAAAATAACAAATATGCGTGGGGAAAAATTAAATACTAATTAAATCAAAGTAGTTGCCAGAATGTCGAGTATCTCGAAAGAGCCTTGAATGTGGAGTTTAGTGGCGCAGCGCCATTTGGTCAAGCTGTTAAACAATGTTAAAAAGAAAAGTGTTTTTATCTCGAAAGACTCTTGAGATTCCAGAACAAAACGTCATTTTAAAAATGTTTACAATGTTGACGGAGAGGGTTTTTGCTGTCCTTGTTTTAAGAACAAAACGTCATTTTAAAAATTCATAAAAATAGCAAATATAGAGGGATATTCGGAAACTAAGGTCCGTTTACTTAAAAACATAAAACAGCTAAGAAAATTTTTTCAAAATACTTTGTTCATTTTTTGAATTCACTTACATGTAAAAAAGTGTCTATTTTTCAAAATACATTTATTTTTTATCAGCATATTTGTTTAAACATTTGTCATAACGTTCTACGAGCTTCTTTTGCCAAGTCGTAGACATTTGCAAACAATGAAATAAAACAGTCTTGAACTTCTTCATTTAACAATAGTCAAATTTTGTTCAAAATTGGGCTTGCCGCCGAGAAACTCTTTAGTGGCGGAATAGGGAAAATCACTCAAACAAAACTGGACTGTACGGTGGGTGGAAATCTGTTTTTATCAAAAGATCTGATTATATTTTGTGTGTTGAAAACCAGAATGGGGTCGGGCGTTGTCATGCAGCAACAGAACTCCAGACGTTTGATAATACCACGTCGCATATTCTTATCGCACGTTGAAGTTTAGTTAGGTAGCGCAGTAAGCGGCTTCATTTACCATAGTTTGTCCCTGTGAATGCATAAATAATCCCCTCCAACAAGACCCCAATCTATCCAAAACTCGGTTGCCATAACCTTTACGTGTGTGAGATTGTCCGCTTTCCTTTTTCTGACTGGTGAATTTTGTGAAGCCATTCCATTGATTGACGTTTAAACTCTGGGGTTGGATGATTTGAAAATTTCCCCTGTGACAATTCGCAAAAATTGATCACCTTCTTTATGATATTGATCCAAAAATCAAGAGCACAAGCCATTATTTTCAGTTTGTGTTCCTCAGAAAATAGCCTGGGAAAATAACGTCACACAATTTGTTTTCAACTTTTCGTAACGACTTTGTACAAAGTTGTTCTACGCACATTCGGAAATTCGTCAATGCTAAAGATAAATATTTTAATCGCCGGTCTTCAAGAATCTTTTCATCCACGGCATTGAACAAATCATCTGTGATCATTTATCATTCTCACCAAAATTCATCAGAACATTTTCCAGTCCGTTCCTTGAAAGTTCTCAAAGACGAACTTTGCTACTATAAAGCATTTGGTAATAACCTCGCTTATCTGTCTAATGAATTTCCAAAGACTGCTGAAACGTTCTTTGCTGTCAAAAAGGAATCACTGACCGTAATCACAGTTTGAGCGGGCATGATCGATTGCTTCAAATATATTTTGAAGTAGCACTGTACGTATTGCATTTCAACAAACCAATAATGGTGTCTGTTTCGAGCAAGAACTGCCGGGAAATTTTAAATGAATGCGCATTTCAATGTTTGCGCGACATTCGATTAGCTACGACGATTCGGACGCTGGTTTCAGAATATCCCTGTACGTGGGGGGATATTTAAATATTATTTAAAAGAGTAAGTAGGTCGCCAGCGTTATCGTTTGTATCTGTTGAGAAGATCCTCGTAGATGCCAGACATTGAAGATTGCTCTTAACCTCGACTATGATAATGGGTATTTCCACTAAAATGGCATTGAGAAATCTGAATCTAATATTACTGCCTTATTCATTTTTTGTTACACAAAATTGTTTTGTGTAAAAAAAGCAACAGGCGAGAAAAAGACATAATAGTAGTGGGAAAATGAAAAATTCACATTTATTGTTTTATCAATTATAGAAAATTACATTTGGATACATTTTTCAAAGTAAAAACGTTTTACGTAGGGTTACATTTTCAAACAAATCAGTATATTTACAAACAATGCAAATAAAACACAACTTCATCATCATTTAACAATAGAAAATATCCAAATTTTGCTTCAAAATTGGGACAGTCCGGGACGTCATTCCAAGAAACTCCTTTAGTGGCTGCGATAGCGTCCACAATTGTTTCAAACAAAAATTTTTGCGAAGAGTAGACGTTGTATTTTCAATATTATTATATTTCGTGAGTTGACAGAAACCAAATCGTTTCTCGTCTGTTGAAGTTTCGTGTAGGAATTGCACTATCTCTGCGTTTGATAATATGGAAAAGTACATAATCTTAGCAGGTTGAACAGAGTTTTTATGTAATCGAGCACACACACACATTTTCGACACATTCCAAAATATTATCATACAGTTTGTTGTGAATGTATAAATAATCCCCTCCAGAGCAAGAATCCGCAACGAGATATCCAAATCTTTCCATGGCTGGAGATCAATTGAAATCCTAATTACACTTGTGATGAATATATCTCTTTCTTTTATTATGTGACATATTTTGAAGAGATTCGCATTGCTGCTTGGAGGCGTCGAAAGTTGGATGATTTGTTAATTCCAATTGTGTTTGCGCAAAACATGTTACAACACGTTCATTTTCGCAAACATGTGTTTCTCGTAATCTGTCGATTGTTAATTTTCGGGATAAATGCCATAGAAAATAGAGGCAAAATAGTCCACAAGATGTTGCTTTGGGATGTTGTAAGAGTTTCGAATTCCATTTCACTTGCGTCGAATTGTTATCGATAAATATTTTAATGCTTCCCCTCGGATCAGTCCCGTAAGAACAAAAGAAAGTGCATTTATCATTCTCATCAAAATACATAGCTTGCCAGTGGGTTCCTTTTTCCAAAGACAAATCGGTGTTTACTATAAATGATTGGTAATAACCTCGATTATTTGGTAATAAATCTCTCGCAAAGACTCCCCCAAATCTTCTAGCTATTATAGGATCGCTGCGGGCTAATCGTAAGAGAGTTTGAGTGTCCATGATGCTTTAAAAGTCAGTAAATATATTTCTGCTTTTATCGATTTCGATAAGTGATTGCATTTTCATATAAACTAATAATGTGACTGTTTCTGGAAGAACTTCGTCAAATTTTAAATGAATCGATATGTCTCCGCTTCTAGCTATGTTATTAAAAGGATCGCTGGCAGAATAATCTTGCGTGAGGTCGAAGACATATAAACATGTATTGTTCTTATATTCCTCGAGCGTTATGTTTGTATTGTGTTGGGCAAGATTTGTAAATAGGCTTAAATAGTTTCTTGAGTACAAATTATTTTTGTACGCGAAGGAGTGTAGGCCGACATTGGTATCTGCACTCCATTCTCTGATAAGGAAATGTAACTTAGATTGTAGTTCTTGAAATTGAAAGGGTTCAATTTAAAGTCACCATTAAAGGCAGAATTAGAGATGAACCCGAACACTATTCGCGAGGGTAAAATACCGTTCATTACATTCGAAATTATAACACTTTTACGTCCTGAACTGAGAGTGAAAGTTTTCGTTTCGATTCTAGTAAAAGGCATTTGAACTAATACTTGCTCTAAAGCTTTTTCATGTGCGATCACTATGGAACTTGATATATCGCATTTTCGAATAAGTAGACTTATATTTTCGATTTGAAGGCGAAAGGCATCTGTTTTAGCTAGGAGACTGAAATTGTCTTTTGCTTTCAACAAACGCACGCTAACCGTTGTCCCGCTAATTAGCAGACGAGGTTGTGTACCTAAATCTATGTGGAGAATTCCACACATATCGAATATCTTACCCTCTTTCACCCTCTCATAGCGCTGTTTCAAACCCAAATTTTGCCAGCGGTTGTTAGATCTACATCGTCAAATTCACCTGGTGTATCTTTATAAAACATACCCACCCGTAAAAAGTTCTTTTGCGATGATTCAGAATGAAACAACTTGCTCTGAATATATGTTTTATAAGCATAGTTACTCTCGGAAGAAATTTGTCGATCGTTCAGGGAGATGTGACATTCTGAAAACATCGTATTTAAAAGATAGTTTATAGGTCCACACTTGTCGGCTTCTACGAAAGCTGTTCCATCTGCTTTTAGAATTTTTGCTTGAATATTTAGAAGAACGTGCGAGAGATCGAAATAGCCATCTTCCAAACCGGTGATTTGAAACTCGATAGTGTTGGTATCAGAAATAGAAGCGATTGGATGAATCTCTACAAAGCTGGAATTATCTATTGCTAATTGAATTTTCTCGGAGCCGAATAATTCGAGTTCGCTCTTAGTGCAGTAACATCGCTCCATTTTTTTGGTTGTTAGAGATCGGAAAATACGTCTGTTGGATTCCGTTTCTTTCGCTTCGTTTGACGAGAGCGCTGGGATTTTTTCCTTTTAACTCCTCCTCCACCACCTTGTAATTTGCGAATTATATCTGCTTTTATTTCTCGACCAGATTGGCGAATTTGGTCTCTCGCTGCATGACGAAATGATTTTTCTCGTGAAACATCTTCGACGATGTTTTGACCAGATTCCAATAAACGCTTCCCTAAATATTTTCCTGCTTGCATCATCAGAGGTAGTGCATATCGACGCAAGCTATTAAAAAAACCATATCCTCTTTGAATGGGAAAATCAGAAGAAAAGTATGGATTAGCATTCCCTATTTGATTCTGATAATGCGCTATGCAATGCTCAGGTTGTAATCTATGACCACGCTTCGCCATGATTGTTCTTCACTCTGAAAACGGGGTCGAATGTGACAGCATTTATATTATTTTTTCCCTAAAGGATAAAACCAAATTCGATTTCCCAGATATGAATTTGATGGGAGTTCCGCTACTGGTTCGCATTTCAATTTCGATCACGTCAAAGAATTGTTTTTTACTCTAAAATATAATGAAATTGAAAAGTTTTTAACTATTTGCTCGTTCTGTTCATTGGCTACCGGAATGATTTTTAGAATTGATGCCAAAGAATCTCCGACGAGAGAAGGGACAATAATATCGCAATACACATAGACTTCTGTGATGCCTGCTCGCAACTCTAAAACATATTCCGATTTATAATCACCCTGCTCAAAAGTATCTTGAGAAAATCCCAAAAGATCTTTGAGTTTTTCCCCAAACATGACAACAGTGTGGGGAGGAACATGTAATCCTACTCGCGAATCTGCACTCAGTTTTAAAGAGATAAACTTGAATTCTTTAAATAAGTCTTTTGCATCTTGATACATTCCACTAGGAATAATAAGAGTTGTTGTTTGGGTTTCTTTGCGTGTTGTGGGGAATGTTTTATAAGTGATCACACGAAATGTTTCGCCTTGAATCGATTCTTTCAGACTGTTATAGGGAAATCGCATCTCCGATTGTTTTCCGAGAAGGGTATATACATCATCGATTATATTCAGAGCATTCATTAGTCTAGGGCAAGAAGTCTTCCTGAATTCGATCTTAATATTAAATCGTGATTTCACAATGATTTGTCCATTACTTTCCGAAAATTGCAGCTCATTTGTAAGCCCAAGTTCGTTCATTTTTGAATCAATTTGCTCTACTAAATCGCCTTCTTCTAATTTTATTTCGAATGTTTCATCCAAAACAGGTTCTTTTGCAATCAACCGAATTGTTTGATTTTTGAACATATCTCTGTTGGGTGCTTGGTATCTTCGAACTACTGTAAACACCTCAGGTTTATGTCGAATTTTCAAGTTTTTGTTGGGATCTAAACCCAGCACTCTTAATAATTGGTTTCCTTCTTCTGGGGTTATAAACCAATCGAATCCCCGCTTTAGTTCCATGTTTAGCTGTCTTTTATTGTTGGTGAGAGTGAACACCAATTGAGGATCTGTAAAAATATATATTTTTCATATTCGCATTAAATCCAGCAACAAAATCTTCATGATCTTCATTGTAGAGAGATATATCGAATGTTGAAAGAAGTGTTTCATCGGGAACTTCAATTTCTCTTGTGACTGTATAAAAATCGTTATAACGAGGTTGGATTGTAAAGTATTTTCCCGGAAGAGTCACTTCGGATAAGCAGCACTCCCACTCACCATTTAGGGTTATGGGTCTGCTTAATTTCGTTCGAAAATGATTTGGAGAGTTATCCGGAAAATATTGCATACTCGAGTTGGATGGTAAGAGAATATGAAAATCTGTCATGTTTTCAGCCATTCTGCTTTTATCCAAGAGTTAAAGGAGTCGTCGAAACCAACCCACTTTACAAATAATTGTCGGGGTGTTCCTCGACCTTTTGTGCGAATAATTGTTTTTTCAATTGCCCACAAATCATTGTCGGACTTATCAATTTTTTGTAACTCTTCTGTATAAAACCGACCAGCAATTTCTTTTCCCGACAGATCTTGTAACACATATGATGGCGGATTTGTTGGATATCATTTATACATTATAAATGTTTCTTCTGTCCAACCGGGTAGATAACCTTTTCTGAACACTTTGCGAGCTTTTGAAATTCTCACCACATCGTTAACGGCAATTGATTGAATATTAACGTCGCACTGTTTAGCTATCGTTAACGGCAAACCGAAATCTAATTGGAGAGTCTATTTTGTACAGCAATTTATATAACTGAGGCTCGTCAGCTTCTGTGACGTTCGCAGGTGTAAATCCATGGCTTCGATGAACAGAATAGTTGTATGAATCAACCAGGGGTTTTAAAATATCTAAATACTTATATGAATTACGATGTGTGAAAACGCGAAACATTTTATTTTGCAATGTTTTGTGTGCTCTTTCCAAAATAGCGCATTTTGCTTCGCTTTTTGTTGAATAGTGGTGAATGTTAAATTTCTTAAATAATCTACTAACCGTTTTGTTGTAAAACTCTTTACCTTTATCTGTTTGAATATTTTTAGGTCAAACCTCTTTAAAAACTTTGTGGAAAACTTTAGCGATCGTACCAGCTTTTTTGTCTTTGATCGGAAATGCTCTTAAATATCTAGACATAACATCAATAATAGTTAGAAGATATTGATAGCCTCTATTGAAGCGTGATATTTTCTGCAAATCCACTAAATCACTCTGCCACAACTCGTTCACCCCATATGCAATCGTTTTTCGTCTTTGAAATTTATATCGTACAGGGAAATGAAGTGTATAAGGATCTTCTCCCGAAAGAAATTTTCGAACACGAGTTTTATTTAAACCGCTTGCATCTGAGAGTCTTTTGACACCGCCGAACGAAGCTGGTTCTTTGGGATTTTAGTAGAGTTTCTTCAATTTCTCCACGTCTTCCAAGACAGCTTTCCCGGCAATCTTTTGGTCTCTTCCCAGGAGGTCCATTGCTGCTTATCAGAGGTGGTCTCAGGATCGGAAAATGTTTTCTTTAATTCTTTTTTTACAGGTTTTGTTTCTGGGCTGGAGAATGCTTGCAATCTTTCCACTATTGACAATTTCTTAGGGGTTTCGATTCATTCAGAGTGATCGGAGAACTTTGATCCTTCCATTTCGGATCAGCTTGTGAGAGAAGCATAAGCTCTTTCACATTTTTATTGCCAATCCACTCTATAGGTATGTTCGCATTCAATATTCCTTGAAAAAATGTTTGAAAACCGGGAGGAGCGTTTCTGTTATCTCGTTCGTTTCTCATCAAATAACTACATAAATCAATTCCATTGCTTCTATATTCTGTTTTCCCGTCTTTTTGCAATTCGTTCATTTCATTAAATGTGTAATTGACGTCTCTAAGTTTTTCCAAAATGGGTATGATGTATTTCTTTCTCGATTTTGAAATAGTATATGCAATAAATTTTGCAATCATATTTGTCATGGATATCATAGGAGAGGGTGTTTGTTCTTGTTCAACCTCTGTTTCTTGTAAAAGTTCCTCAGGAATTTCAAATGGTTTTGGAGGAGGGGGAGGCTGCATCAAGCGCTGATATTTCGGGATCCAATGAGATAAAAGTTTCGCTTTAACATCGTCGACTTTTCCTCGTCATGTAAGAGGTTTGAAATATTATCTTCAACTCGTATTTCTGGTTTGTTTAGTTGATAATATTCTGACACTAGTTCTTTTGGAACCAAAGCCATTTTTTGAGCCATTTTTTTAAAATTCGTTTGCCTATAGCTTTCCCTACAAAACCTCCAACCAGACTCAGGACAGCTGGAAGAACGAGAGGTAAGAAACCGCCTGTTTGGTTTGTCAATAACTTGCGTTTTTGGGTGATGGGGATATTTCGGTCAGCTAACTGGCGGATAACTTTCTTATAGCGACACAACTGTCGAACCTTCACTTTTGACACGTTTCCCTCTAATACATTCTGACATATTTCGCACAATGTTTTTATCTGTTCGTTCGTGGCACTTTTTAATATTGCATTTCTTTGTTGCGGATTCGCAGAGGATAAGACATGCAACAAGTGCACATGTCGTTTAATTCGATTCATTTTTTTTTATTCTGGCACATAAACCCAATTAAGCCCTCTTTGATCGAGAAAGAGCGATTGTCGTAATCTCAACTCTTCATCTGTAGTTGGAAAGCAGTCCACTAGTAGATATTGATATTTTTCCACTGTCGCCTTTTTATAGGCGTTCATGAAAAATTTAGAGCGATCAGGAAACACCTGTCGACCGAAACAGGCAATTTGCGATCGGTCTCTATTATTTCGAAAAAGAATTATGTAATGAGCATTCAAGCTTATATCTCTTGCTACTCGAATACGGGGAAAGAGATTTTGAGTGATCAAAATTATGCTGAAATTTTTATGATGAGATCCAACCGTAAACATTGGGCTATATCATTTGTTAGAGAATTCATAAGATCATCAATAATTAAAAGTTGAAATTTTTCGTCTTCCGTTGGCAATCCTGCTATGAATTTTATATTTTTCTCTTCGTGAAACCACTGTTGAAATATTTTGTAACACCAGACTGTTTTTTTTATTGGAACTTCATACACTTGCTCTGAAATAAGTTTCCGGACTAAATATGTCTTTCCACTCTGGCTGGGGTCATTGATTATCATTGTCGAAGGAAATTTGAGTTGTAGAGACATGACTGAAAAAACAATTCAGCACACTTCGCAAACTTTTCTGAATTCTTGCTTTGTTAATTGCACACCTAAAATCTCTGGAATAGGATTGACAGTGTGGTTAGAGAAAAAATATCGAATATTAAATATCTCTTGTTTGTTTTTCATACAGATGTGAAGAAAGATTTTTCGACCGATGTGCTTCGAGACAAAACAAGTAGAGCTGGAAATATTTAATTTTTCAGATGGTTCGATTGTTGTTTGCGTTTGGAAATAAATTGTAAAAACTATGAATTCAACAATAATAACACTCAGTAAAAGAGCAATGTGAAATAATGTTTTGCTCGAAATATTTTTCGTTTTCAGAGCGAAAAATATTTGCACGGGTCTTTATATTCTTGCTCGTAAAACGGAGAGCGTATTTAATCTCTACCCCGAAAGTTTTATGACTGTCTTTTATTTTAAACGAAATACTTTAAAACTCGGCTTTTATACATTCCGAAAAACCCCGTTTCTTTCCCCCCTCATTTTCCATATATTATTTTAAATAAATAAAGCTTTTTATTCTTCATTTTTCTGTATATTTTTCGAGTAAGGATCGAACCTATAACCATCGAAAAAGAATCGATGGCAAAGAAGTTACGTGTAATTTTTCTTTGTCATCGACTCTCTAACGCCTTTCCTCAAATTAGAGTTTACATAACTTTCATTGAAACAATTTTCTCAGTTCTGACCTTGCCTTTTTCTATTCCTCCCAATTTAGCCAGCTCCGTTCTCCCTTTCGGGCACAACGTGGAGTAGGGGCGGTCATTCGATCGCTCGTGCTCATTTCCAAGCGCTCCAAACTCTTTTCATCTCTGTGAGCTTAAAATCTTCACTGACAAAAAGTGAGCTCAAAACCGTCAAGGCTAAGAAGTGAGCTCACTTTTGTCAGTTATATACTACTCATATAATATATATAATTAAGTATATACACATAATTAACTATACACATAATATATATAATTAATTATACACGTAATATATATAATTAGTTATTCACATAATTTATAATTAGACTGCATTAAATATTCTTCCAAATTTTCCGTGTAAAAGAGGTTCCCAAACTTTTTTGTCTCTTAGACCATTTACCATGTTTTTCGGTATGGAGTAGACACTTGCTTAATTAATATTGAATTTTTGCAAATTTATCAACTTAAATGTCTTTTTGACAGTTAGTACTACTACTTTAAAAGAATTAAATTTATAACTGGTGAAGTATAGAGTTAAAAGTTTAAAAAGCATATGTTAATTAATTAAATTAAAAGTTAATTAATATATAAAATAACTGTTGAATAAAACAACCAAACAACATACAATTGATTTTAATGAGAGTGAAGAATCCGGCGCTACAATAACAAATTTTCTACATTTAGTATCAATCTTGTCAGGTTTAACCTTAAATATCCTCTGTCAGTAGTGTCCAGTTTCTTTTTTTGTTTTACGGATAGGCAACTGCGCTGAAACTTCTTCTTACTAGGAAAAATAATCAAAAACTTCTTCATGATATCCCATAATTCTGGACAAATAACAGGTTTGCCTTTTTAAAGCCAAAATTGCAGGAATCTGTTTCTAAACATTAAAATCTTCATTGGTGCATATCACGATCAGTTCCTGTTGTCATGTAACATTTTCTTTGCCAATATAACCATATAAATTCATTGCCTACTGTGGTATTACCATTTCAAAATTGGTTTCAAAATCTCAATAAAAGGCAGTTAAATGTTGAACGTAGGTTTAAACGTGCTGACAGATTGTCTGGGTTAATTTGAGAAAATTCCGGACCTCCAGTATTATACTTCTTTAGTTTAACTCTAGAAAGAAACGCTGAAATGGTTCCTGTTTTAAAAAAATTTATGCTCTCACCTTGTATGGGCAAATTAACGTCATTAAATTTAGTAAATAAATCTACTAAATAAGTAAAATTTGGTTTCCAATTGATTAAATTTTCTTTTAAAATTGAACTCACGATCTAGTTTAATGAGAGCCAATATCACATAGACTCCCACTTATACCTCATTGACCCCCTGTCGTCGAGAATTCAATGGAGAGCAAGAGGACTGTATCGTTGATTTAATGTTGAATCTGATAATTGAAGAGCCCTTGGTATACGAATAAGTTTATTGATGACTAAACATAACTGCACAGCACTACACTACACACACACCAACATTTAAAGACTATTTACAGGGTTAATAAGAAAAATCGCTTAAAGCGCTCTGCCCAAAGCATCATGCCTTGCATGTTCATTCGATCAGTTGCATCAGCGTTCTCTTATAATTAAAATGGCGCGTTACATATTTTTATTCTGGCAACCCTGAAATCACCAATTACGTTCGAAGGCGCCAACATCCTGGGCCCCGTTGCAATGTTTAATTGCAAATTACATACATTCTCTTACATACAAATATATGAAATATACACAAAATACTGATAAAATATACTGATAAACAATTTCAATAATTAATATACGGCAATACGTAAATGAAATATATGCTAATGAATATAATACACAAATACAATAATATATATCGTTATTCATAGATTGGCAATTTTATTAATTTATTAACTGGTTGTTGGTAGGGGCCTTTATTTGTTTTAAAAAGTCACAACTCTTATAATATTACCTTTACCTGGGTGCACCTTGATAATTTTTGCAAAATTCCAATACAGTATTTTTGAAAAATCTTCATCTTTAACTAGCACTAATTCATTTTCCTTAAATGGTTGCTCACCCCTTGGCCATTTTAATCTTGATTGTAGCCGGTTTAGATAGTCAATTGACCATTTTTTCCAAAATGTTTGTGTTAATTTTTGCACCAATTGCCATCTATTTAGTCGATTGATTGGTGTATTTGTAAGGTTGAGTACAGGCAAAGCAGTTAAAGCAGTTCCAACCAAAAAATGAGCTGAAGTAAGAATAGAATCGTTTGGATCGCTAGAAATTTTGGTTAAGGATCTTGAGTTTAAAACTACTTCCACTTGGGTTACAAGTGTTACAAACTCTTCATAAGTTAGTATTGTGTTACCTATAACTCGTTTTTGGTGATATTTGAAAGATTTAATACCTGCCTCCCATAAATCACCGAAATGGGGAGTAGCAGGCGGGTTGAAGTGCCAAACTAAACCTTCAGACGCTATGAAGTTTTCAATTTTTTCCTTACCTTCCTTAATGAATAGATTTTGCAATATCTTTTTTAATTCATTGTTAGCACCTACAAAGTTTGTACCGTTATCACTAAAGATATTGTGGGGTTTTCCCCGACGCGAAATGAAACGTTTTAATGCACCAAGAAAGGCATCAGTAGAACAATTGGTAACTATTTCTAGGTGAATTGCCTTTACAGCGAAGCAAATAAAAATACATACATAACATTTATATGATTTCTTGAATTTACCTGGGTACAATTTTTTAATAAAGAAAGGACCGGCATAATCAATACCAACCTTGGTGAATACCCTTGATACCGTTACTCGGTCACTGGCCAAATCTGCCATAACTTGATTTTTTTGCTTTTGCATTTACCTTTAAACAAGAAATACAATTTTTTAATTCATTTCTTACTTGATTTCTACAATTAATTATCGAAAACTCTGACCTGATGTTAGCTATAGTTGATTCAATACCTGTATGAAAATGTAAAACATGATAATAATTAATCAACAAATTAGAAATATGACCTTTGTTTGGAATAAGTATGGGATATTTTTGATTGACAGTTAAGTTGGACTGTTTAAGTCTTCCCCTCCAACACGAGAAGGATGCTGTTCTCATCTAAGACAGGGGACAAATTTAGTATACTACTTGAATTGGGTATTTGTTTACCCTTAAGAAGACTCTGGATTTCTAGAGGAAAATGCACAGATTGAACATTTCTGATTAGGCAAATTAAAGCTCGAGATAAGTCAGTTGCAGTTAGACTGCCAATAGTTCTTTGCGAGAAAGGGTTTCTTGCATTTTCTTTAAACCGTAGACACCATGCAAGAATTCTTTTCGGTTTCACAAAAGATGAGCACTTATTGATGTGATTGGGAGTAACTCCACATTTTGCGTAACAAGACACACTGAAACGGATTTTTTTAAGCTCACGTAAATATAAATCATTATCGTTGATTTCACTGATATCACAAGGAGACACAACTGGATTGTTTTGCAAAACCAATGGACCATACCACCACAATACACAATCTTGAATTTTATCAGGATCGATCCCTCTGGATATAATATCCGCGGGATTTTCTTGTGATTGGACGCGTTTCCAGGAGCTTACTTCGGTTAGATGCTGAATTACACTGACTCGATTTTTCACAAAGGGCTTGATAACTGAAGGGTCCTTTTTTATCCATTCAAGGACGATGGTCGAATCAGTCCACAGCACAATATCGTTGAAGGGAATTTTCATCGATTTGATGGTCTTTCGTATTAACTTAGCAAGAAGCAGTGCTGTGCACACAACTCAAGCCGGGGAATCATTACTGACTTCAAAGGTGCGATTCTTGATTTGGAGCACAATAAATTTGTAGATACAGTTCCCGAATTATGAAGACACTTTACATAAAATGCAGCTAGTAGGCTCTTAAAGAACTGTCGCAGTACCCATGGAGTTCTATTCTCAGTGCATCGTCCAATAAAATATATCGTGGAATGTTCAATTTGTTAATTGCAGCTAAAAACTTGACAAATCTCTTCCACTGTGTTTCCAAATGTATTGGCAAAGAATCATTCCAGTCCAATTTTAATCCCCATAATTCTTGCATCACCAGTTTCGCCTTCGTAACTACAGGTAAAATGAGACCTAATGGATCGAAAATCCTAGCAGTGGCTGAGAGGATTGGCCTTTTTGTAATTGTAGAGGAATCAGAGACATCTGCAATGGAAGACACTGAAAATACTAAAGTGTCCTTTTGAGGTCTCCACAAAAGTCCTAATGCTTTAGTTTCATCAGGAATTGTGAGTGAAACATCTCCATTAGAAACATCGAAATTAGAACCATTTATGCAACTGCATGCCAGCTCCACTGAAGAGGGATATAAGTTCCTGTTTAAGTTGTTTTGCTGAAGAAATGCTCGAACAGCCACTAATAAGATCGTCCATAAAAATATCAGCATTCACAGCTGAGGCCGCTAACGGATATTTATGTCCATCATCCGTAACTAATTGCACGTCACTTGACCATGGTTCAAAATTACGTGGTCCGTCGCCAAAAGCCCTTGTGTAGCTGAACAGTGCGACGTTAATATTAACTCACTCACTCACCCGTAACTAATTGCTTAAGCACTCGTTGTGCACATGTTGTACCGTACACTACTCAATTCATTCGGTACGTTTTGATAGAGTCGTCAATACTGTCCGTCCATACAATTCGTAAAAAGTCTCTCTGAGATCCATCTATGAATATCATGCGAAACATTTTTTTAATATCTGAAGTCAAAGCGGTTTTATTTTTTCTGAATCTCAATAATATCGCGAATAAGTCATCTTGAATTACTCCTTCATTTGCCAAAATAGAGTTCAACGACTCGCCAGTCAAAGTAGAACATGATGCATCGAAAACAGTCCTAAGTGGTGTGGATTTGGAGTCGGGACGTGTATGATGATGCGGTATATAATATGAAACTGTCGGTTCAGATTCATCGGATAATTGCTCCATATGTCCCATATCCAAATATTCATGGATAAAGTTTCCATATAACTGTTTGAGATTTGGATTGGCATCTAATTTTCGCCATAACGAATTTAATCGACGAATAGCCGTTTGTTTGGATTCGCTAAGAAAACTAGGTTCCTTTAAAAAGGCCATCTGGACAATGTATTGTCCCTATTCATCTCTCCGATGATTATTTACGGAATGTTCTTCACAAAACTTGGTTTGTGAATTTAGATTTCGAGGTTAATCTTCAAATGATTCTAACTGCCAAAATTTAGAAATTAAACTTTCTAACCCTTCTTGTTCAGAAAGAAGAAAACATTGCTGTTTATCATCGGCTGCCGGGAGCGCTCCAGTAACTATGTAAATAAAAACCGAATTTTGCAAAGTTACTGAATCATTTATTTTTATCTGATCTGCCTTAATAATTTTGAAGAACACTTGCGCGCCTAAGAGCATTGAAACCTTCGATGGCTTGTGGAAAGAAGGACCCGCCAACTTAATGTGTTTTGGAAAAGAAATTTTTGATATGTCTAAAGTTCGAGACGTATTGAAGGATGATATATTTGGAACAACGAGAAACTTCAAGTGTTTATTGAAAGAACCATCTTGATTCGAAATATTAGCATTTACAAAATAGTTTATCTTTTGAGCAAGGCCGTTAAAGCCAGAAACCGTTGAATTTATTTTGTTTCTCCATAATCCCAATGTAGTTGCACTATCTGAATCGATCAAATTTATTTCTGAGCCACTATCCAAAAATTATTCTTACTGGAATATTATTTATGTATACGATTGCTGTGCTCAGCATATATTTAACGCGTGGTGATTCATCTACATTCGTTGCAGAACATTGCTCGGTATTGACCTTGGAATTTTCGCCTGGCGTGGGAGAAGAGGCAATTGAGCTATCATCTCGATGTAGTTTAGTATTGTGAAATCTATTACATATCTTGCAACGGGATGTAGACACACATTTTTTTATCGGGGTGGTAGTTAAGGTAGTTCGTGCAAATGTTATTCTTTTTACATAGTTCATACCTTTCCAAAGGAGAATGATTTCAAAATGATTCGCAATTAAATATCGGGTGCTTATTTTTTTATGACAAATCAAACATTCTTTTTGGCTTTGGATAGATTCAACGGAAGTGGTTGGTTTTAATTTTTCGTTAGTCAGAAACGATTTCCATCGCGGATTAATTAAACCGGAAGTTTTTTTATTTTTTATAGGAGCATTTTTCGCCGCGATTTCTGGCGGTTTAATGACTGCTTCTAACTGAATGCATTTTAGTTCCAAAAAGGAAATAAATTCATGTAAGCTAGGTACTTTAGTAGTAGTTAAACTAAAATGAAATAATCGTTGAGATTCTTTATAGACTTTGTTGCTTAAGACATGCAATATAATTGCATCAGACAAAGGATTCGATTCGAAAATTAAATTTTTTAAAGATTTCAAATGGTTTCTTACTTTATTATGATTGATCAAATTTGAGAGGGATTTTCGCCGTTAAATTTATTTATAGAAAGAATTTCTGCTATATGAATGACTACTAAAGCTCTTGTATTTTCATACCGGACTTCCAAGGCCTTCATTAGTGAATCAAAAGTATCTTGATCACTTTGAATTAGTGACGCCTCATTTTTAAGTGCTTCTTTGAGATAGCAAAGTTTCTGTACTTCGTTTAAAGACGGATTATTTCCCATTAGATTCATAAACTCTAATTTAAAGTGTTCAAATTCTTGTAACTTGTCACTAAAAGTTGGCAATGGCAGATCAGGCAATTTAACATGATTATTCTTTGAAGTATTATTTACAGTTTCCTTTTTACTTTCATAATTGGATAAAAGCACAAGAAAGCTTACCTTGGTTTCTTCAGCCTCCTCTTGTAAATCTCTTAATGTATCCAATGAGTCTTTTAAATTGACTTTATCCGGAAGGGCACAATAGTCGTTTTGAATAATGTCCAATTCTTTGATAATACTTTTTATATTGTCCATTTTCGATTTTAAGGCGATGTAATCCTTCGTCCTGTCCGTTGGTTGAAAGCTATCAATGAAATTTTTTACCTTCGAAACTTTATTTCGAAAGGTCGTTTGTTTACGGTTAAGTTCAATGATGGTCATTTTTGTTACACGATTATATTCCTCGTTTAGGAACCCATTTTCGATATGGTGTGGTGAGAACTGTAAATGTTCAATTAACCAGGGCTACTTCAATACGATAATTAAATAATTGACTCGTTGTATCGATAATTAAGCTAGAACAAACTGCGGGGAGTCGGACCAATGTCGTTGAGAATTCAATGGAGAGCAAGAGGACTGTATCGTTGATTTAATGTTGTATCTGATAATTGAAGAGCACTTGGTATACGAATAAGTTTATTGATGACTAAACATAACTGCACAGCACTACACTACACACACACCAACATTTAAAGACTATTTACAGGGTTAATAAGAAAAATCGCTTAAAGTGCTCTGCCCAAAGCATCGTGCCTTGCATGTTCATTCGATCAGTTGCATCAACGTCCTCTTATAATTAAAATGGCGCGTTACATATTTTTATTCTGGCAACCCTGAAGTCCCCAATTACGTTCGAAGGCGCCAACATCCCCAAATTATTTTTTTGCTGACGTGGACCCCTTGTTGTTCGTCATAGACCACTTTGGGAATCCCTGGTGTAAAAGATCTTAATTAAAAAGGTATCGAGTAAATTCCTATTAAAATGGCAATAGCATGCAATATACATGTATACTAAAAGACCAGACAGATGTTGTCCTGTACACATATATTAAATTCAAAAATTCCAAAAAATTTTATGAATAAGCTTTAATTATCTGGACAGTTTTGATGAAAATTTGTATTAAAAAGTTATTACAAAATCTAACTTCATTACATATACTGTTACACTTATTGGTAAACTAATTTAAATTTTGCAAAGCTAGCAGTGAAATTTATGTGTCGAGGAGGCATGAAGACGAAAAACAGTTTCTTAAAATTGGCCTTTAATAATCAATCATAAAGTCACTGCGCTCGTTACTGGAGCGATAAAAAACAATAAGTTCAAAAAATCAACATTACCAGAGACATCCGATTCGAACCGTCTTCTAATATTGTAAAATGAATTTCTAAACTAAAATGGTGATGCAACCTGCAGTTGCATTGCCAACCAGCCGTTCTCTCCCTCTAAGAGTTAAACCACTCACACACTTCTTATATTTCTGTTTCTCCTTCCTTTTCGAAAAACTAACATGAGCCGAGTTTAAATACTCGCTCGATTTGCATGGCAGTTGCTGCCAACCACAAATCACGAAACTCAAAAAGATCGGGTTCGAATCGGTGTGCTTACTTTCATTGAGATCATGGAACGGGATTGGAAAAACAACACAAGGAGATCATAAAAATTTGATCCGACTTTTTAAATGTCTAACAATCGGCCCCCTTTTTCCAATCTCGCACCATTATCTCTTACAAATCAGTAAATTAATTTTAATCTATAATCACATGTTATACAATTTAACACAAAAAAATACATTTTATTCACAATCTTTATTGTAATAAACAAACTAATATTCTAATCTTAAAGAAACAAAGTCTTATTCTCTAAAAAGATATAATTTTCTACAAAATTCTAACAATTTTTCCTTTACCATGGGTTTGGTAAAAATGTCCGCCAAATTATTTTTGGTACCTATATATTTAATTTGGAAAACCTTGTCGTATATCAAATTCCTTAGAAAATGATAACGAACATCGATATGTTTTGTTCTATAATTTTCTACCGGTGACTTTGAAAAACTTATAGCAGCTTGATTATCACAAAACATTACATATTCACTTAATTCCAAATTTAAACTTTTATTATCAATTACATTCTTTAGCCAAATGAATTCCTTAGCTGCTTCTGTTAAACTAACATACTCAGCTTCCATAATCGACAGACTAACGGATTTTTGCTTGAATGTTCGCCATGAAATTGGAGTTTCGTCTATAAAAGTTATAAACCCTCCCATCGACACTCGATCATCCCTATTTGTAGCAAAATCTGAGTCTGAATATCATCTTAGTTTTAATGATTTAACTTTTGAAAGTTCTAATTTATATTCTTGAGTGTATTTTATAAATAACCTAATAATCTCAATTAGCAATTCCAATGTTTTATTCCCGGGTTTGCTTGGAATTGAGATAATACATTTACTGCATACATAATATCGGGTCTTGTGCGTATAGCAATAAATGACAAAGATCCTATTAAATTTCTATAAGGAACTGTTAAATTTTCTTCGCTAGTTTTAGGTGAATCTAATTTGGAAAGAACTTAACCTTTTGATATAGGTAATGAACTTACGGGATATTTATATTTTTCGTAAATTTCACATAACCTTCGAATGTAAGATCTCTGATGTATAAACAGACTATTACCTATTTCTTCAAATTCTATTCCTAATAATTTCTTTGTTTTACCCATAATTTTTAAATCAAAATTTTTCTGCAATAATTGCAATACAAAATTTACGTTTTCCATTTCTTTTCCAAATATAATCATGTCATCTACATAAAATAATAAAATTACATTATCTTCAAACATATATACACAATTAACCCACTCTAACTTCTTAAATTTTAATTTAATTAATTTATTTTCTAATTCAAAAACCACTGGCGTCCACTCTGGTGGGAGTCCATATATTGCTTTACGTAGCTTACACACTTTGTTATTATCAATTTCATATCCAGTTGGTTGCTTCATGTAGATTACAGTATCTAAGTTAGCATATAAATAAGCATTAGTGATATCTATACTTGAATATGCGTCCATTTCCACAAACATACACAGATAGTGAAAAATAATCTTACAATAGTAAAGTTAATAACTGGACTAAATACCTCGTCAAATGACTCGCCTCGTAATTGTGTGTTACCTCGCGCAACTAAGCGGGCCTTGAATCTAACAATTTTATTATTTTCATCATATTTAATGGTAGAAACCCAACGGTTTTCTAAAATTTTTATATTATCCGGATGATCAACTAAATCCCAAACTTTACGTTCCATCATTACGTTAATTTATTTATCCATTGCATCATGCCATTTAGATGCGTCTCTGGATCTTATTGCCTGTTTGTAACAATTAGGAATAGTTACTTCAACCATAAGAGCTTCTTGTTGCTCTGACAAATCTGAAAATCCCTGGGATTCGGTATTATCTTTTCTAAAATTAAATAAACTAGGATCATACTCAATATTATGCCTCTTACAGTATCTCTCTATTTCTTTAAAAGATTTCAATTGGGTTGCTTCCCCTTCTATACTATAATATACGTTAGATCCAGTTACTTTCCTACCTATATTTCGAATCCACTTAACCTCCGTACATGGGATCAAGCTATGAATATCGGAAGATACATCTGGTTTTTCAGATGTTGAGGGCATTTCCGTACTTGTCTTTGAAACCAAACGACTCGTTAATGAATCTTTTACTCTATCAGAATCATCCTCATCATCATAATAATCAGGAAGGTTTAAATTATATCCAAGGTTACTATTAACTTTTTGTCTAAAATTAATTCCCCTCTTATTTTCATCGAATCTTACATTAATAGTCTCGACTAATTTATTTTCATCTATCAACCATATCCTATAACCCTTAGTACGTTGTGCGTATCCCATCATAATTCCCATTTTCGCACGCATATCGAATTTTTTTCTAATTTGTTTTGGCACACCAGCATATGCCAAACATCCAAAAGGTTTTAGATGCAATACCTATGGTTTTCTACCTGAATATTTTTCGAAAGGCATTTTGTTACTGTCTTTGTGACAAATTCGATTCCACGCATAAGTGAAACAAAGTAATGCTTCTCCCCAAAACTTATGGGGAACTTCACTAGACTTAAGCAATGTTTTGATGCCATCTAGAGCAGTTAAATTGAATCTCTCCGTGACCCCATTCATTTCTGGCGTATATGAATTTGTTACCTCATGCTTTATACCCAGTTCTGTCAAGAAATTATCCATATCTTTATTACAAAATTCTAGTCCGCCATCAGTTCTAACTGCTATTAACTTTTTACTTAGAAAACGTTCTGCTCGTTTCTGAAATCTTATAAACGTATGAAATACGTCAGATTTATTTCGGATGGGAAATACAGTCACCTTTCTTGAATAATCGTCAATTATACTCAAGAAATATTTATTACCGCCTTGGCTTTCAGTTGGCATTGGACCACAGAGGTCCATATGCAACAATTCCGATGGACGTTTTGATCTTACGGCCCCCATCTTTTGAATGAAACTCTCTTGACTTTGCTAATTTACACGGTATACAATGAGTCTTACCATTATCAGTTAAGCGTGGGAGACCTTTTACACTATCATTTTTTACTAGTTTTTACCAAGTAATCGTTATTAACATGACAAAAGCGTTGATGCCATATTTCTATTGATCCGTTTTTTGTTTTAGCGGTTACATCACTAAAAACTAATTTCTTTACTCTTTGGTATAATATAATGATCCGGCTTAAAAAAATACAAATTTTCATGGCATGTCACCGAGAACAATTTCATCCAGTCTTTATTAAAAACATTAATTTTACCTTTAGTACCCACAAAATGCGCACCTTTACTTTCTAATCTGGAACCGGATAACAAATTTCTCCTCAACTTAGGATTAAATAAAACATCAGTCAAAGTTATTTCATGAAAACTCCCCTTATATTTTACCCGAAATCTAAGTGTACCGATTCCTTCTACGGTACAATTTTTATCCTCCGTTGCTAACGACATTTTCATGTTAGTTATCGGTTTAAGATCTAAAAATAAACTCTTGTCATTACAAAAATGACTCGTGGCAGTAGTATCTATTACCCAAACACCTTTATCAGAGTTTTCCTCAAATAAGATACAACTAGTTACGAGTTGTTTATCTAGTTCTAAAAGACTACATTCAGCTTCACAAAATCTTAAATTTATATTAAACTCTGTGTTAAAAGTTTCATTTACAGTTGAAGGAGATTTTTGTACAGACTTTTTCTCTTTACAGTTTACTTTAAGGTGCCCGTACTTATTACATACATAACACGGACCTATAGTCTTAATAGATTGTTTAACATTTTTAATAGTTTTACAGTTAAATACCTTACCACCTTTCTTTTGGTAATCATTCTTGCCATTTGGATCTCCATGAGCTGCAGCACCAGGTAACGTCTTCGACTTCTTCGAAGTGAAACTGCTCAAGTAAGCATTCTCCGCTTTCTCCAAATCTTGTTTCATCAACTGAAGACGATTGGCTTCTAATATCAGCTCTGCTTCAATTTTGACAACTCTGAAGTCCTCTTCTTTCCATCTGTAGATTTGTTGCACGGTAGACTGGAATTCCTGAGGAAGCCACCTTATTAATTGAAATCCTATGTACAGGTCGTCCAATTTATGACCCGCTTCTTGTAGTCTGGTTGCCGCTGTCTTTACACGAGATATGAAGATTCCAACATCTTCCCCTGGTTGGTATTTTGTTCCAAAAAATTGATCTAATAGTTGAAATACTCTTGCTCTTGTGACTGGTTCGAAGTGATCTTTTAATATCTTCCATGCCGCTACTCCGTCAGTTGTTTCCGTTATCAGATTTTTCAAATATGAACTGATGTTAGTATAGATTAACGTATAACATCTATCCTTACGAAGTTGTAGATCTAATTTTTCCTTGTATGTTGCCTCTTCATCAGGTTGCTCGGGTTTGGTCTGTATTATAAACTGCCAGCAACCATAATGCATTAAGAGTACTTGCATATCATGCTTCCATGTGTTCCAGTTGTTTTGAGTCAACACTGATATCTGGTTGTTAAACTCCATATCTGTAACTCGATTTAGCGTACTAGCAACAGAGTTCATAAAAAAATAGTTCTAGACTGGAACAGTATTTAAATAGACAAAGTCCATGGCCTGGTTCAACTGCTTAGCCTGTCTCGACACAGTACATGGACTGGGCCCATAACCAAATTTGTTATACTTATTGGTAAACTAATTTAAATTTTGCAAAGCAAGCAGTGAAATTTATGTGTCGAGGAGGCATGAAGACGAAAAACAGTTTCTTAAAATTGGCCTTTAATAATCAATCATAAAGTCACTGCGCTCGTTACTGGAGCGATAAAAAAACAATAAGTTCAAAAATCAACATTACCAGAGACATCCGATTCGAACCGTCTTCTAATATTGTAAAATGAATTTCTAAACTAAAATGGTGATGCAACCTGCAGTTGCATTGCCAACCAGCCGTTCTCTCCCTCTAAGAGTTAAACCACTCACTCACTTCTTATATTTCTGTTTCTCCTTCCTTTTCGAAAAACTAACATGAGCCGAGTTTAAATACTCGCTCGATTTGCATGGCAGTTGCTGCCAACCACAAATCACGAAACTCAAAAAGATCGGGTTCGAATCGGTGTGCTTACTTTCATTGAGATCATGGAACGGGATTGGAAAAACAACACAAGGAGATCATAAAAATTTGGATCCGACTTTTTTAAATGTCTAACATATACAGTTATCTCAATTCGATCAATCGATAGCGTGTGAGTATGTGTATACTATGAGCGAAGTAAAATGTAGAGTCTGTGTGAATTAAAACTTAAACTTGTTTTAATTAAAGGTGAAAAGTTGAGACTCAAACTATCTTATTATAACAGGTATATTTATTAAATTGTACAAAAGCTTAATTTATATCGCAATATCATTGGATGTACAATATGTTTAGTTAATCCTTGTGTGAAATAAACAAATAAATTCGATGGTTTTGGAACTCTGAAACACGCAACATATAATTGGCCGTAAGAAAAGCATGGATTTTCTACATTTAAGCCACGAATCTTCATGGTTTGACCTTGTGACTTATTAATAGTCATAGCAAATGTCAAGCGAATTGGAAGTTGTAAACGTTTAAATGGTATAAGTGAATCTGAAGGAACCATTGGGATCCGCGGTAAAAGTACAACTTCCCCTTGAAATTTTCACAAAAAAAAAAAAAAAAAAAAAAAAAAAAAAAAAAAAAAAGGAAAATCGCTTAAAAATTTAATCTTAAAAAAATCTAATGCAAATTTCGAAAAAAACTCTTTTTAGAGCACATGATTAGGACCTTCAGTAATTATGTGACACGTTTTGTACTTCTGGGTTGCTTAGAAGTGAAACACACACACAAACTCTTTCTTTTATTAATATAGATTTCCGATAAGAAATAATTTTAAATAAAAAAAGTCCAGCCGTGTGTTTAGGAGGAGTTTAGTCACATACACACGCACAGAAGATTTTTATGTGTAAAGATATACCGTATCATGGCTTTTCTTGCCGAGCATTAGCAGAATAAATAGCACACAGGAGTAAAACAATTATCCATTTTAAGGTTTTTAATTAATATCTTTTTCACTAATTGCGATATCTGACCGAATTGTGAATCTAAACCATTCTCGAGTACATTGGAACAGACACAAAAAATTTCATCAAAATCGGTCCACCCGTTTAGGAGGAGTTTAGTCACATACACACACGCACGGAAGATTTTTATATATAAAGATATATTGTTCAAGTTTTTATAATTTAATCTTACAAAAGAATAGCTATCTTAACAGTGTCTTAGAATAGATAAGAAAAATTATACATTTATTTCACATGTTACATTCAATAAAAAGAAAAATAAAGTGTCTATATAAGGAAAATTAACTTATTTTTTTCTTTAAAAAATTCTTTCAGCAGTTTGAAGCAATATAAATTAAATATTTAGCAATTACAGACTAGTTCATTTATTACTTAACAAAATTATCACAATATATTACGATTACAAAACAAAATCATCATAATAAATTTCAATTTCAATTGAATTTTATTGTATTTCAATTTCGTGCTATTGCTGTTAGGTTCTTTATGCATGGTAAATAATTAATGAAAGTACTCAAAAGCTCAGTAATGTTTTGCATTTTAAATTTCCTACTATCATCCTTTATAAGCGATTAAAGAAGTTATTTTTATACGAGAGGCAAATAATTTTTTTCATTTGAATAACAATGTCAATTGAAAATGTTTTAAGAAGATTACGTTACATTCAAGCTACGAAAACACACATACTTAAAAATGTTAATCAACATGATAATATTCTACGAAACTGATGATATTTGTATATATATATATATATATATATATATATATAAAATAGAAAAAGCGCAAATGCAGCAAAATATTTTTTTTTTTTTCACTTTATCTTACGCAATGATTAAAATTCCTCGGCATTAAAAGTCTAAAAAAGAATTTGAAAATGAAAATATTGTTACCTTTTTTGTTGTCCAACTTTGTCTTGTCTGCATAAGCACAGGAAACTAAAAGAATTAGTTCGGAAGTCAAATTGACACAAGGTTCCCTCAGTTTTCTTCGAAAAAGGGTCTTTTTCTCAGGGTCATTCTGCCCCTTTCTTTTCATTCATAAAACTTGACAATGCTTTTCATCACTTTTGTGGAGACTAATCTCTTCCAAAATCTATCTCTTTCAATAGTACCCGAATTCACGCATACAAAGCAGTAACAGTTATAGGAAATTAGTTGAAAGAGAAGGAACCGGATGCCGAAATTCTTCTTTATCGCTCCCTCCCTTCCCCCCTGGGACCAGCGTTGGGAAACACGGCTTTAAATACTAATGAATACTCGTTAAAAAAAACTCTAGGACTCCATAGAAAGCGCTAATATTTTGCATACACATTTTTATTTTTTTTTTCTTCGAATTTTTATTCTGACTCGTTTATTTTCCTCATAAACTAGGTAATTTTACAGCCAGTTTGCCGCCTTCTAAGGTTGCCGGCCCTGCAAGAATACATCAGATCTGTTTTTTGAGCTTGAATCTCTTGGCATGAAAAATGACCCTTGCCACCGTGAAGATGACTAAGCTATGAATGTTTTTAAAGAAACCGTACGATATGATAATAATCGGTATGTTGTTGAATGACAGTTTCGTAAACATTGTAATGAATTGTAGGATAACCTCTCAGTGGCAAAACAACTTTCCCAGAAAATACGGTGAAGGTTACAGAGATTAAACACTTTACACACAATACAAAGAAACGATTCAAGGTTACTTGAATCAAGACCTAATAGAAAAGTTTGAAAATACTAAAATATTTCTATTACAAACTGTAGGGAAGATATTTAAACCCCTAGGATTGCTCTTCCCTTTTACTATAAGAATAAAATGCCTCATACAGGAACTTTGGATAAAAAAAATAACTTGAGATGAAAATTTACCCCCAAAGTTAAAAGGAAAGTCGTTGATCTGGTGTAAAGAATTGCCTCTCTTAGATCAACTTAAAATTCCAAGATTAGTTCTTGATTCTACGAATGATGAGATAGGTGATCTCATTGAAATTCACACATTTTTCGATGCCTCTAAACTCACCTATGGAGCAGCAGTTTACATGAAAGTAAGAAAACAAAATGAAGGGCTCGTAAGTCACATTACATCAAAAATGAGGGTGGAATCCCTGAAAGCAGTTACTTTACATGAACTTGAGCTCCTGGGAGATTTAGTAGCAGCTCGTTTGAGAGTTCAAGGGTGCAAGAAATCATCCTCAAGAGAAAGGAGTGCAAAGTGTTCCACTGGACAGACTCCAAAATAGTCCTGTTCTGGATCAAAGCCTCTTCAAAAAGATGAAAACAATTCGTGGCTAACAGAGTGCAGGAGATCCCCAAGTTCACAGATCCTGATTCTTGGTTTCATTGCTCAGAACAAGACAATCCCCCAGATTTCTTGTCTAGGAAACTTAACTCTGGTTCACTTCTTTCCAACAACAAGTAGTGGAGTGGTGCAGCCTTCCTCAAAACTGACAAACTCCCGGAAACCGTTTCTGAGAGTCCGGAACTGAATGAAGAGTATTTGCCTGAACTGAAATCAAAGGACTAAAAAAATGTTGTATTGACTTTAAATTTAAAGCGAACATTTTTTTGATTACTTGCTTTCTCGTAGTATTAGATTTCTGACTATCATTCGAGTATTAAGTTTTCTTTACAGATTTCTATTCAATATTAGAAATTCATCTAACAAGAGAGAGGGACCCCGTACCTCAGATGAGATGGCGGAAGCAGAAATTTATTTAATAAAACAAGTAAACTTAGCTCATTCTATACAGAAATGAGAGCTATACAAAAGGGTGATGAAATTTGTAATATAAGAGTAAGATTTTAAATTTATCCCTATTTCTAGATGATAAGGGAATCATTTAAGGAGGTGGAAGACTGGAGCACTCTCTCTCAACTTTCCCACTCGAGTAAACATCCTATATCACTTCCAGCGAAAAATAAGTCAACTGAAATTATTGTTAAATATTATAATGAAAAGTATTTTCATCTTGTGGCCCCCAACATTTACTTTATCAGGCTAGACTTAAATGTTGGCGAAATATTTGCAGAAAAGCTGTGCATAACTCTGTGTAAAACATGCTTTAAATTAAATCCTAAAATTTGTTCTCAAAAAATGGGTGATTTACCAAAAGAAAGAATAAATCCTGATAAGATCTTTAATTCAAATAGAACTGATTTGTGTGTACCTTTCCTTATCAAAACTAAATACCAGAGGATAGGTCCTGAAATTAAAGTTTATGTTTGTATATTTATTTGCCTTGTAACAAAGGCAAATACTTAGAGATAATCAGTGATTTAACTTCACAAACTTTAATTGCTGCATTGAAAAAATTTATTTCAAAAAGAGGTAAATGTCATAAAATATTTTCGGATAATGGTACTAACATGATAGGGGCTAACCGAGAAATGAAAGCTTTGACCAAATTAGAAAGAAATGGAGAAAAGTCTTTATTTGCTTTTTTTGCAGAAGACATTGAATGGTAATGTATTCCCCCTAGAAGTCCAAACATGGGAGGTCTATGGAAGGCTAATATAAAATCTTTAAAATATCCTTTTAAACGCTTTGAGAGAAATTCAAAATTTAATTATTAAGAATTGTTGACTTTAATAACGCAAATCGAAGCAATTTTGAACTCTCGACCTCTTACACCACTTTCATCCGATGTAGATGATTTGGAGGTTTTGACCCCTGCTCACTTTTTAATCGGGAGATCTTGATCACAGCTGTTGTCGAACCGTCTCTCATGCTATGTGAATTAAATCGTTTAAATGCTTGGCAAAGAATAACTAAATCATTTCAAACGATCTGGAAAAGGCGGAGCCTTTCATATTTAAATAGTCTGCAACAAAGAACAAAATGGATTGTTAATAAAGAAAATCTCAAATTGGAGATATGGTTTTAGTTAGAGAGGAAAATCTTCCTCCTTGTAAAAGGTTGTTTGAAGCGCATGGTAAGTCCAAAAAGGAAATTGCGCGAAATTAAAAAACAAACCACTACTTATGGTCTTCATAGATTCCCTAGCCATGTTGTAAACAGTTTTCATCAGTACGCGTATGGAAATATTCTACAAACAGCGATTTAGATCGGGTTTCTTTTTGCTACAAGAAACACTTGTGAGTGTCATTTTCTAGAAAGAAGTTCAATCGTTTCGTCTGAAAAAGATTTTGCAGATTTAAGCGGGGTTTTTTTAAAAATGCATGTCATGGTAAGTTATTTCTTGATTTGACTTTCAAATTAGGTTCAAGTTTGATTAAAAATTGTAAAAACTACATTTCGCACAGCATGTAACTCATACAAACATATGTCGTTTTTTTGTGTTTATTGGAGTAGAACTTTAGGGATGACACGGATTGATCACAGTCCCACTTAAGTCACATAGAGTAGATATAGAGAGTTAATTTAATACCAAATTTAGCTGCTACTTCCTGCTACTCCCAAAGTTATGATTATTTTTTCAGCGTTGGTCGATGGTATTACTAGGCATACCTTATTCAATGTATGGAAGGAAGAGCAAGATACTAGCGCAAAACTTATGTTGTTTTGAGTTTAGTTAGGATTATAACGGACTTTGATAAATATGAGGACCAACAGCAATTAAAATTTAGAAAAATGGTTAAAAATTTCTGCTCGTTTGTCTTGGAAAAGTGGATGAGGTGCCATAGAAATGAAAAGTTCTTCTCCAAGTCGAATGATGCATGGCTGTCGGGGAAGTAAGATTTATATTATATTTTATCATTTTTAAGAAAAATATATACTAGTTTGGTATTTTATGTTTATTTAAGCTTATAATAATTATTTTTCAGAATTATAAACTTTAAAATGGGTTTTCTCGGTTTGTGTTTTTTCACATTCAAAATACCACTTTTCCCACAATTATTTTTACCAATCACTTCCCTTTTTTTCCCTGTGTCTTACATGTAATGCATGTAACAAAATTAGGAATCCATTTTACTGTAAACTGAATACTTACTTTTTAAAAAAGTTAAATGTAGGAAATATTAGGCTTTTGGTTGAATTTTAGCATATATATATATGTTACCGGCAAAGTATGAAATGCCGGCATTATATAGAATGCCTACGCATTGTATAGAATACGAGACGTTTTTAGGCAAAGTAGGAAATAAGAGAATTATTTCATACTTTGCCTAGGCATTGTATAGAATGCCTAGGCATTCTATAAAATGACTAAAGCTGTTTAGGCAAAGTATGGAATAAGGTCATAAGATTACTATATCAATGACGTACATTTCTAAAAAATGCAAACTTTATTCTGAAAAAATAATGAGAGTGCCATTAAAAAATTATTCAAAATACGTAAAGGAAAAAGAAAGCTGTACCAAACAAAATTTATATCTTTCTTTTATTAAGGAAAACAAAGTGTTCAAATAAAAAATAAGAACTTAAAACAGTGCTTCTCAAACTTTCAATACTGGCACCCCCCTTTTTAATCACAACTTTTATCGCGCCCCCCTTATACATTAATAATGTAATGAATGCAATAATAATGCACTTGGACACTAAACCAACAATCTTTATTATAAACCGTACAAATTCATGAAATAAGTATTAAATTTTGTATAAGTTACTTTTAAGCAAAAAAGAACGAAAAAAGTAATAGGATATTTATTATGTTATTTTTACTTTCTCTAACTTTTAAATTGGAACATATTGCAAAATGCGGTGGTTGCTTAGAAGACAAAATATAGATATCAGCTAAATATAGAAAAAGAACCCAGAGGTTCAATTTCTAATCATAAAAGCATTCCTTTGAAAAATTTTGCTCTGTAAGACAAGCTCATGGAAGTCGTTAATACCCCTATTAAACTTGTTCTTAATTTAGTATTAATTAATTAGTTATGAAATACTCTGTACATCACTGTTACATTAAAAGTATACCGACTGAAGAACTCGTCCTTTGCACGAGTTCATTTATAAGAAAATAAAGCATCATTGATATAATCGCTGAATTGTAAGGAGAGCGTAAGCCAAGTGCGCGACAATGTTTACAAAAATGTAAAATGATTTTTTTAAATGATTGCTCAAATTATAATTAGTTTTAAGCGAACTGTAATTTTAAGCCTCACAGAATTTGCATTTAGAATTGATGTTGAATAATGAACAATAAAGAAATTCTGATGGAGAATAATTGTATTATTTTTAATATTTAAAGCGAAAAGACTTCAACATGTTTTAACCCTGGAGCAGGCACGCACTCGATACTAAAGGTCGAGCGGGGTTATTGAGTCACCCCAATCCTTTTTTATATAATTACTTTTATAGTACACAATGAAAATCGTAATTCCAATGAATAATTTAATTAAGAGAAAATATGCTCACCTTCTTTCAAGGACATAGAAAATATTTCGGAAAAAAAGTTATCCAACCGGGAACTCAGTCAAAACAAGTACCTTAAGATTGTAAAAAAAACGTTTGTCACTCCCAAAAAAGAGGGAGATATGTGAAAAATATATTTTAGTTTACGTCAAGACTGTCAAACAGGAGGATGGTGTCAAGGTCATTGATAACAAATAAACAGTTTTGCCAGAATTACCGATTTCGTGCACTCTGTGCTCGGCGTGACCGCTCCCGTATTAAAAGTGTATTTATTACAATATGGATGTTCTAAAAACTTATGTAAGACGTTTTTCATGATGCTTTATATGTTTGAGAATACTCATCAAAATAAATCTTGACCTAGTAATCCTTCAAAGTGCTCTCTGTGCTTTTCCAAAAATCGTAAAAATATTTTACAAGGAAAAAAGAGCAGCAGAAATAGTTTTTTTACAACTTCCCTAAATGAAAAAAACAAATACATAAGAGCAGGGACGTAACTAACCGTACAAGTAAGTTCGAAGGTCAAACCGGAGCAAATACATTCTGCTGCCTACAGCTGATGGCAATAATATATAACAGTGATGAATTTTTTATCTTCCTAAAATTTTTTTTGATTATGGGTCTAGGTTTTGTTTTTTCTCTGAAAGAGTAGCATTTTCGGTTTGAAAAGAAAGCATAATAAAATATCTCTCCAGAAAGTATCTTGTTTTACTTCATTCCAGTAAATAGTTTTTTTTTATCTTTTATTTTCGATATGCTCGCGCCCCTCAGGGGGGCGCGCCCTACAGTTTGAGAAACACTGACTTAAAATTAATCTACTTATTGCAACATGGTAGGCTTGAATGTCATTTTGAATCACATTTCATTACATTTTTCACGCGAAGACCATTCTTATTTTGCTACTTTGTTTTACACATACATTTGACGAATCTTTTGCCGCTTCCATTGAAATGAGCAATTGCAACTGACAGTGAGGAATTTCGTGGTCAGGAATATTTTTAAATCTAAGCAAGTTCTTAGGGCACAAACCATTAGAGCAAAACTTAGGGAAACCATTTTTCCCACTCGTTACAAGTGCCAATATATTGGCATTCAGAAAAAAATCATAAATTTTATAACAGTGTCTTTTTGTAAATAACTTTTCTGTCAAGGTTCACGAACTGGATGTACAGTTCAATATCATAACTTGTACCGTTTTTGTATTTGGTTGAAAGCTCCTTCCGAATTCTATCACACGTCCTCTATGTCCAATAGCCTAATGACTTTCATGAAGTACTTAAAATAACTCAGAATCCGTGATATAATACTGCATAGAAGTGCTTCTCAACCTTCTTATCCCCGTGGACCGGTCAACGTTTGATAATTTTACCGCGGCCCGCTGAGGGTGGGATGATGTTTATATTTTTGTTTTGATTTAAAAATTTAATTGTATTTAAACATACCTTCAGAATAAAATTTAGTTACTCCAAAAAATGAATGTAAAGGGATTTTACATGAAATATAAAGTGGAAAGGCAAACAAACACCAGAGAAATACACTCCATTAAATAAAATAGAAATAATTTAATACTCCTTGAGTTTTTTTGAAGCTTTAACTCGAGTTTTGGGCAGCTCGTCGTCGAATAGTTGATTCATACCTATAGACTGGGGTCGGCAAGCTTTCAGCTGTGGCGTGTCAAAAATCAATGTACCAATATGATTCAGCGTGCCACTCAGTAGGATAGTTTTGAAACAATTCTATTCCCGCGATAATGTATGCAGAGTTAGAGAATAGAACTCAGTTATATAGATTTAAAGCTTTATCACACATTAACTTTGCATCAATTAAAATATTTCTTAATATAAAAATAAACAGAATAAAGTCAAACTATCTCTTCAACAAAAATAATCAAAAACCTCGAAATTGCACATATATTATGTTTTTTAAACATATTTATTAAAATAAGAAATAGGCAACGTAAAATATAAGTATTTCCCCTGACTGCAATTAAAAAAAAAATTTTAATGTGGCCATAGTGCTGCTTCTTTCGCTCTACTTTCATATCGCAAAAAATGTGGTGTAATTTATGACTATTACTTTCGACATGATTCTGAGCATTCAGTTGTTAAACAATTTCTTTGCGGACCTGAAATATTTTTCGTATGAGGAAAAATATTTTACTTATAGACATGTAGAGTTAAAAGCGGAAAAGCAGAATACATATGCAATTTTCTCTTCAAACAATTAAATATCTCCAGCTACGGCATTCAATAATTTATAAAAAAAAGCTGTAAATTTACCTTTAGAGTTATCTTTCAAAATTTTTTTCATAATTCCTTAATTTTCCATATTCTGGAGATGTATGTCAAATAAGGTCTATTACAAATTTATGAAATTCATTCAAAAATTGACTAATTTGCTGTAGTTCTGAGTGTCACTGATAATTGTACCGTGTGACATAGGTTGTCTACCCCAGCTATAGACCATGACTCCTTCTCCAACACTACAACTTGCTTCTCCATTTTCATGAAACATGAAAAAACCAATTTTTGCTGAAAAAGTTTAAGTAAAATTGAGTATTTTGACACTCCCGAATAAACCACAATGTGCAACTGACAAATTTTGATCCAGAGACACGCGTTAAAATTCTCGTGTCTTGCCACACAATATTGGAAACAAATCGGAGATGTATTTCATACTTTGCCGGTTTCTCATTAGGTATTCTATAGAATGCCTAGACAATGTGTGAAATAAGAATCAATTCATACATTGCCGGCTAGTTTTGGGCATTCTATCAATGCCTATGCATTCTATAGAATGCCAGATTTCATAATTTGCTGGTAACATATATATATATCAACATTTTATTATTGTTTCCCTCCAAAACTAATTAAGGTATCCGACTACGTTCGGAACCGCGATTTTACAAAAGCGCATAAATGGATAATTTTCATGATATTTAGTGTCACTTAGAATAGAATTTATGAATAAAATTGTTTTTAAGGACATTTTGATAAAATAAATTTATTTAAATATATTTTGGCAAAAAATTAACTTAGAATAATCTTTTTTTCTAAATGTTCTCCTTTTGGGAAAAATGCTTCTATTATAATAATATTTTGCCTGTATATAGCTCAGACCTCTCTACAGAGGCTCAACTAGAATTTTTGAAATATATAACTTAGAAGTGGGTTTATTCATATTTTACGACAACAGAGGGGAGCAATTTTAAGAAAAAAACACCAATAATTATTTCAGTTGGTGGTAACTCTGAAAATAATGTGTATTTTTCAAAAATTCTAGTTGAACCTCTGTAGAAAGTACTGAGCTATATGCAGGCAAAATATTATTATAATAGAAGCATTTTTCACAAAAGGAGAACATTTGGAAAAAAGATTATTCTAAGTTAATTTTTTGCCAAAATATTATATTTAAATAAATGTTTTTGTCATAATGTCCTTAAAGCAATTTTATGCATGTATTCTAATCTGAGTGACACTAAATAATTTATTATGAAAATTATCCATTCATGCGCTTTTTTAAAATCACGGTTCCGAACATAGTCGGATAACTTAAGGTATTGTAAAATCGATCCGTAAAGGTGTTTAAAACATCCTCGGAAATATTACAAAAATGTCATGTCAACAAATTAATTAACTCAACAAGAGTAGAATTTTAAAAATTTCCAAATTTCTTAAAAGAAATTAAATTTGTAAAATTGAGTGAAAAATTTGATTTTGTATCATCTTCTTAAATAAACGTTATATGAAATGCTAAAATGTAATTTTTAAGGTATCCGACTACGTTCGGAACCGTGATTTTGCAAAAGCGTATAAATGGATAATATTTATGATATTTAGTGTCATTTAGATTAGGAAATGTATATAAAATAGTTTTAAGAACAGTATTACAATAAAAAATATTTAAATACAATATAATATTTTGACAAAAAAATGAACATAGAATGATCAATTTTCAAAATATTCTCCTTTTGTGAAAAATGCTTCTATTATAATAATATTTTGCCTGTATATAGCTCAGCCCTCTGTACAGAAGCTCAACTAGAATTTTTGAAATATATAACTTAGAAGTGGGTTTATCCATGTTTTACGACAACAGAGGGAAGAAATTTTAAGAAAGAAACACCGATAATTATTTCAATTGGTTGTAACTCTGAAAATAATGTGAATTTTTCAGAAATCATAGTTACTCTCTGTACAGAGGGCTGAGCTATATACAGGCAAAATATTATTATAATAGAAGCATTTTTCACAAAAGGAAAACATTTTGAAAAAAGGTTATTCTAAGTTAATTTTTTGCCGAAATATTGTATTTTAATAAATATTTTTGTCAAAATGTCCTTAAAACAATTTTATACGTGTATTATAATCTAAGTGACACTAAATATCATGAAAATTATCCATTTGTGCGCTTTTTTAAAATCACCTTAATAAATATATATATATATATATACCTTAAATACATAAATAATAAAATGCTCAAAGGGTGCCAAGTTCTTTTAATCACTACCTACTATTCTTTATTGTATATGTACAATGTTATATTTGATTGCATTTGTTTATAATCTTTAACAATTATATTAAATTTAGTTTTTTTAACTTGCCACACTCTATTTCTTGTATATATTCTCCCACGTGTAATTTACTGCTTCCGTTAATATCCTTAGTTCCTTGTTCAAAAATTAGTTCCACTTAGCAATCGTTTATTCTTGGTCCAATTCAAACTTGACATAAATTAGTTAAGACTATATTAACCTTATTTGTTAGAAAAAAACAGAAAAGAATACCCAAATTACGATGATTTTAGATCATTATAAAGACTTTAAAGCAAACTGTGGGGCGCACCCCCTGGGGGCGTAATAATCCCACAAGGGGGGCGCGAGCATATTTAAATGTCGAAAACAAAAGATTTAAAGAAAATTATTAATTTACTGAAAGAAAACAAAATACACATTCTGACGTAATAAAAAATAAAGTACTCATTTACCCTAACATAAATACACTAGTAAATATATCAGTAATTAACAATGTATTTTATAATTAATTTAATAATACTAAAGAACAAGTTTAATAATTACCAGTGACCACATGGGCTTGTCGTATGGAAAATTACTAGCCGTTACCCACCCGCTTCACTGGGTATTTCACGATGTTGCATAAAAGTATACTGTTTACATATAGTACATGAATTATTGATATCTAGCATTAAGAATTCAATTGTATTGAAAAATATATTTAAAGCTGTAACTCTCACCTCTTGATATAAAAAGGACATAAATTAAAATATCTAATTTCTATTTATAACTAAAATAGAAGTAGAAAGATTTTTTTGCGCACACTGTAACGGCGTGGCACATAGTACACTAGGAGGCTTGACACATAGCACACGATAGACTAGAAAAAGGGCGCTGCTGTGAACTGTTTTGGCCTTTGAGCGGGAAGGAGAAAAGAAGAGGAATCTCGAACGAAAAATGGAGGAAGCTGCCTGTAGTTCCCGATGTGACTTTTAATTGTAAATGAAAATATTAATATAGTAATGTGTTTTGAAGGAAATAATAAAAACGGTAAATCCGGTTAATTAGAGCTGATTAATTCAACTATAAGACGATATTACAGACTGGTGGCAGCGATGGCACGAAACTAAAAACAGTGTCTTTAACAACAAAAGAAATAGTTGGGGTAAGTACTTTTTCTATCTGAAAGTACCTTCGGGCGTATTTTAAATTTGATCTCAATTTTTGTATTAAAATATGGGTACAAATTAAATACAGAAATCATTCTTAATTCACTCTTTGTATTAAATGCTGGATTTTGATTATTTTAAAGCCTTTTACTTATCCCTGCTATTCTCGTTAATTTATGATTTGTTTTTAAATAAAACAAAAATTTATCCTATAAAAAGGAAGAAAATTTATTTTGTTTGTGGTTGAATTGAGTATGTAAAATTGCTCTTCTTTATTAGTTTTAGTTAGTGTATTGTGATTTAAAACTGTGTTTTCTATGTGTGAGATATAAATTAAAAGATTCTCTCAACGGTGTTTTAAAAAAAATCTGTATTGTAAACACACAATATTAAGAATTTTTGAAGAGTGAATGATAAATAACTTATGAAAATTGTGATTATAGCCCGATTTGAAGGAGCAGTGAAAAAAATATATGTATAAAGTGTATATTTAAGTAGAAATATTTTTGATTTTGCTGAGTCAACGAAATATTTATGACTCTTTTCTTTTACTGAGAAAAAAGAAAGCTGACTCATTACGTTTCAGAAGTTCTCAAGGTTAAATGCATAAATTATGTAGCTATTCGAATCATATAAGAATTTGTTTTTTATAAGTTGTTCAGTAAAATTTTTGTTTCTGTGGATTCAGAATACCAGCGGAATTATTTTACTCTCATTATTGTCTTATAACATTTTTTTTTGTTGCGAATAGAAGTGTTTGGTTTTTCTGAAGAAAAAAGTAAATCTGTAGATTTTATTTGAATGGTGTTCTTTGATTTAAAAGTGGTCAATACATTGAAACATTTTTAATAAAAAATGTGTTTGTTTTTACAAATATAAACATCTATTATAATTTTCGAGTTAAGGGTGAAGCTGTAGAATTTCTAAAGATAGAATTTTTTTTAACATATTTGCTCGCATTTGTTTGTTTTAAATTGAAAATAAATGACAATTAATGAGTGACAAATTAAATTTTGAAGAGACTTTATGAAGAGATAATTTGGACGTAAGGTGTATGTTATTGTTTTGCATTGAAATGTTTATTTTTTATATTTGTGCTTGTTTGATTATTCTGGTATTGTAGTTACGTAAATATTTTAATCACTTGAAACTTTTGAAAAATAGAATTCGAAAGTGCTGAATATGTATGTATTCGTTATAATTTAAGTGTATATTTGTGCATATTTTGGTACAGTGCAAAATCCATAACTACTTTTAGTTAAATAATATATCGAAAAATAAGTTTCTTACTCGTCTTATTTTAATTTTCTTTTTGGAAAGCATTCTGATCTTGTTAGTCCCTAAATCATGGCATATTTAGCTAAAGGTAATAAACCTGATCTTTTGTCAGTATGTGAGGAAATGGGGGTTGAAGTAGATCAGTTCAGCAAGGTGGTAGATATAAAAAAATTGATTCTAAATAGCGAATCTTATGTTGAAGAGGAAGTGAAGATAACTCTCGACAGAGTCATTAGTGATAGGAAAGAACGAGAAAGAAGTAAACAAGAAGAAAGGGAAAGGGAAGAACGAATGGCTCGAGAGGCCAGACAACACGAATTAGAATTGAGAAAACTAGAATTATCGCAGCAGAATCAACCATTAATGATGAATCTAGAAGAAGAGTTGAAATTTTGGAGCTAAGATTCAATTGACACAAATCACAACTAAATTTGATGAAAAACATGATGAGATTAGTTTATATTTGATTAATTTTGAAAGGAAGGCAGAATTAGCTCAAGTACCAAAGAAGGATTGGGTGGCCTACTTGTTGGCGGTTTTACCAGCAGAACTCTCTAATATGCTAGCTAGAGAACCTATCGAAAGGGCAAATAATTATGATTTTGTAAAAGATCTTATATTGAAGAGGTACAGGTTGAACAGCGAAAAGTTGAAGCAATGTTTTTACAGACATCAAAAATCAGCAGAGAAGTCTTGGAAGAATTATGCTCATGAGCTGAATAGTTATTTTACAGAATGGATAACTGAAATGCAGGTTAAAACTTTCGAGCAACTGAAAGATCTATTAATAACTGAACAATTGAAGTACCGTGTTCCAGCTGAAGTAAGAGAGCATTTTCTGGATGACTGGATCAAGTTAAGTACTCCCTATGAACTTGCAGAGAAATTAGACGAATATGAAAGCATCAAACAGAGTTTCAGAAAAGAAATCCCTAAGAAAAATAGTTACAAATTCCAAGGTGGTGTAAATTATAGTTGTGTCAGACCAAAGGAAACTCCTAAAGATTTTAAGTCAAAATTTCAAATAAAAAAGGAACCTGTCCATGAAAAAAATCACGAGAAAGATTTTGAGAAGAGAAGACAGCTTCGATGTTATGAATGCGGATCTTATTCACATCTCAGACCACAATGTGATAAACTAAAGAAGAATTACGAAACAGTCGCGTCTAATGAAACTGTTAGAAATGGTACTGATGTATTGGCTCCATATGCAAGTTTAGGAACAGTGAATGGAATTGAAATGCCTATACTACGAGATACTGGTGCAACTCTCGATTTAATATGTAAAAATACGTAAAGCCTTCCATGTTCATAAATGAAACTGTGTGGATTCGAACTCTGGAGGAAACCGCAGTGTGTCTGTCAATGGCTGAAGTTGAGTTGGACTGTGTGTTTGGTCATGTGATTACGAAAGCTGCTGTTTTAAGAGATTCATTAGATCAAGGAAAATATCTTTTGGGAAATAAGACTGCTGCATTGTTTGAAGAAGTGAAGAAAAATAAAGAAATACAAGTGTATATGGTGAACGCTGTTGAAACACGTTCGCAGAAGAAATTGACTGAAGAGAGTAAACAAGATCTTAACATGTCAGAAAAAACTATTCCTGAAAGTAACGAAAAGAATAAAGAATCTACGGATGAATTGGATGATATTTTGCCTTTAATTCAACCTGAAATTTCTGAATCAAATCTTATAAAATTATCTCATAAAGATTTTGCAAAGGAACAAATGAACAGTGCTGAATTAAAAACGCTGTTTGAAGAAGCCAAAAACGGGTCTTCAAAGAAAAATCATTATATTGTCAAAAATAACACTATTTTTTCCAAAAAGAAGATAAGGATGGCACTAAACGTAAATGTTTGGTTGTTCCCGAAAAGTATAGAAAAAATTTGATGACGATAGGTCACGAGGCGGCTGCAGCTCATCTAGGAGTAACTAAAACGAAAGATGCCATATTCAAAACATTTTACTGGCCTAAATGCTTTAGTGATGTTGAGGACTTTGTAAACACATGCGACACAAATGTCAAAGGGTGGGTAAACGCAAGATAAAAAGAAGGTCCCACTAAAAATTGTTCCCGTAATAACTGAAATTTTCACAAAGATTAACATCGATGCAAGTGGACCTTTACCAATGACACCGTCAGGAAATAACTATATAATTACGGCGTTATGTATGTCATCAAGATATCCTGATGCCATTCCTGTAGCAAACCTTTGCTCAACAACTGTTGTAAATGCATTGTTACAGATTTTCAGCGAAATGGGGTTCCCAAGAGAATTACAGGCTGACCAATGCACGTCATTCATGAGTGCACTAACTACGGAATTTTAAGAAAGATTTGGAGTTAAAGTAGTTAGAAGTTCTGTTTATCATCCACAAAGTAATCCTGTGGAAAGAATGCACAGAACATTGAAGAGGATTCTTCGTGTCCTGTGTCTGGAGGCAATTCCAGATTGGGAGAAAATTCTGCCTCAAGCCCTCTTTGCCCTAAGGACTGTTATACACGATAGTACTGGGTTTTCACCAGCTTAACTAGTTCACGGGAAAAATCTAAGGACTCCTGTGATGTTATTGTACGAGAAACTGACAGAAGAAGAGCATGTAGAAAGCAGTGTTGTGGATTATGTATTTGAACTCATTAATAGAATGAAAAGATGTCAGGAATTGGCAATCCTACACATGGAAGATGCCAAGCAAAAACAGAAGTTGTGGTATGATCGCCGGACCGTTAAGCGTCAATTTCAACTGGGTGAACTGGTTTTGGTCATAGCTCCATCCAGGCCTAACAAGTTATCTGTTCAGTGGGTTGGTCCTGGAGAAATAGTGCAACAACTCTCTGAGACAAATTATGTGGTCAAATTCCCAGAGAAGGATAAAACCCACGTTTATCATGTTAATATGCTAAACCCTTATCACCAACGAGAGGAAAATATTAACTTATTGTGCATTAATCCTTTAAACCATGACGAAGAAGAAGACATACCTAGTTTGGAACTTGAAAACGAAAGGTCGGGATTGTCCAAAATCATCAGCGAGATGTGCAGTTAAATTCAAAATTATCTCAAATTCAACGAGGACAGCTCAAAGAACTTTTATATGAATATAGTAATCTTTTTTCGAATATTCCTGGATATACCGATTTAGCTGAACATGATATTGAATTAGAATCTGAACGAGCAATTGTTGCTAAGCCTTATCGTATGTCTCCTCGACAAATTGAAATTCTCAAATCAGAAGTTAATAAGATGTTAGAACTGAAAATAATAGAGCCAGGAGAATCTGATTTTACATCTCCATTAATACTTGTTGAAGCTCAGGGAAAGGAAGCAAGGGCCTGTATCGATTACAGAAGGTTGAATAAAATAACTCGGACACAATTCTTTCCCTTGCCTAATATCGAAGAACTTTTAGAAAATGTATCGGCAGCTAAATATATCTCTATCTTGGATCTTGCTCGAGGGTATTGGCAAATATCCCTGAGTCCCCGAGCGCAAAGGTACGCATCGTTTGTGACAACATTTGGAACTTTTAAACCATTGAGGTTACATTTCGGTCTGAAAAATGCGCCCTATTACTTTAGTCGACTTATGGCTAACTTATTAAGAAATTGTGAAGACTTTGCAGTTCCCTACCTAGATGATATAGCTATCTTTTCACTAGCCTGGGATGATCCCCTAAAACATCTAAAAGATGTATTTGATCGCCTACGCTCCGCTAAATTACATATCAAGCCATCCAAATGTCAATTTGCTCAAGCATACGTTAAATATCTTGGACATTTGGTAGGCCAAGGTTTAAGAACACCTGGAGAATTAAAGGTTCAGGTCATCAAATATTTCCCGATTCCCACTAACAAGACGCAAGTTAGAGCCTTTTTAGGATTATCTGGCTATTATAGAAGATATATTCCCGAATTTTTTTCAGTAATCTCAGCTCCACTGACAGATTTACTTAAGGGCCGAAATAAAAAATCAACCGATGACTGGAATAGTTCTTGCCAGAATGCATTCGAGCAGCTCAAGACAAGACTATCTAAAATCCAGTTTTAGACAGCCCTGATTTCACAAAACCCTTCGTCACTCAGTGTGATGCATCCAATCTTGGAATAGGCGTTGTGTTGTCGCAAGTATGTGAAAACGAAGAACATCCCATCATGTTCCTGAGCAAAAAGCTGTCGCTTGCAGAACAAACTATAGCACTACGGAAAAAGAATGTGCAGCCATTATTTTTGCTGTGCAAAAGTTGAAATGCTATCTTGATGGACACCAAAAAATTGTCATACAAACTGACCATAATCCCTTGGTCTGGTTAGAGAAAAATACTGGGACTAATCCAAGACTCTTAAGGTGGTCCTTAATTTTGCAAGCATTTAATTATGAGATTGCTTATCGGAAGGGAAAACAGAATCAGAATGCTGATAGTTTAAGCCGTTTTCCTTAAAACTTGAAAAAAAAACACTTGTAATGAGAATTGATGGAAAAATAAGAATTTTCTTTGTATTACTAATTTTTTTTGTCTAGAATGATTGGTATTTGTATATTAGTATTAATATTTGATATTAGTATTTTAATTTTTTTGATATTTTGTATTTGTATTTTAAACTTTGATATTTTGTATTGGTATTTTAAAATTTTATATTTGGTATTAGTATTTTAAACTTTTGTATTTGTATTTTGATATTTGGAATTTTTTATTTTAAATTTTGGTATTAATATTTAAAAAAATTTTTTGATATTTGTATGTTAATTTTTTGATAATTAATATTTGTATTTGTATTTTAAAGTTTGCATTTGGTAGCAGTATTTCACCAAATGATATTTTGTATATGTTAAAGTTCACATAGATTAGTAGGGATAAGTTTAATGCCTTCCTTAAAATAAGGTACTAATTTCGGATAGAACAGGTACTTGCACGTTATTTTTTTTAAATATTTTTAGCTCCGTTTAAAAGAAATGGATTTCAAGAAATAATTCTTAACTCTCTACTGCTGCATAAACTGATTCTATGTCAAGTATTTTTCAGGTATCACAGTAAAACTTTCCCCTCAACTATCGTGAAAAGTTTTCTCCAGGATGGGAGGAAATAATTAAACTGTAACGGCGTGGAACATAGTACACTAGGATTATTGACACATAGCACACGATAGACTAGAAAGAGGGCGCTGCTGTAAACTTTTTTGGCCTTTGAGCGGGAAGGAGAAAAGAGGAGGAGTCTCGAACAAAAAAATGGAGGAAGCTGCCTGTAGTTCCCGATGTGACTTTTAATTGTAAATGAAAATATTAATATAGTGATGAGTTTTGAAGGAAATAATAAAAACGGTAAATCCGGTTAATTAGAGCTGATTAATTCAACTACAAGACGATCTTACAACACTTAACCTAATAATCAAGTTGATTTCCACCAAAGCAACTTTCAGTGGATCTCTACTCCATAAAATAAATATGCGTGCTAAATTTCAAGTCTAAATCTAACAGAGCAAAAACGGAATATTTATCATTAATACCTCATTGAGAGCATTCTTAGCGGATTCCGATTCAACAAAAGAAGCATGCAAACCAAATTTTATTATTATAGTCTTAGCAGTTCAAAAACAGGAATTTTGTCTATCAATACGCCCCAATAACTCTCCCCGCTTCCCCTTAGAGTTGATTTCCGTAAAATCCATTCTTAGTGGAACTCTATTCAATTAAAGAAACGTGCTCAACAAATTTTATGTAAATGGGTTAAATTCAAAAACAGGAATTTTTCTATAACACGCCTTAATCCCTTGCAACCCCACTCCTTCGGGGGTCCGTTTTCGAAAAACTCTTTGTAAATGGAACTCTATTCCATGAACGGAACATACCTTCTAATTTTCAAGCAAATGGGTCTATTAGTTGAAAAGCGGCAATATTTATCTATTACGCCCCTTAATCCCCCCTCAGTGACCCTTGGGGATCAATTTTCCTCAAAACTATTTGGTAGCGGATCTCTACACCATGAAAGGAATCCGCTTATATATATATATATATATATATATATATATATATATACCAAATTTTAAGATTGTACGTCTAATAGTTTAAAAAATGAAATAATTATCTGTAACGCCTTTTAAGCCCCCGCAACGCCACTTAGGCAGCGATTTTCACAAAACTCATCTTATAGCGGATCTCTACTTAATGAATGGAATCAGCTTACTCAATTTCAAGATTTTACGTCTAATAGTTTAAAAAAGGAGTTAATTGCCTATAGCGCCCCTTAATTCACCACAACACCACTTGGGGCCAATTTTCACAAAACCCATTTTGTAGCGGATCTGTACTCTATGAAAGGAATCCGCTTATATCAAATTTCAAGACTGTACGTCAAATACTTTAAAAATGGAAATAATTATCTATAACGCCCCTTAAGCCCCCGCAACGCCACTTAAGAAGCGATTTTCACAAAACCCATCTTATAGCGGATCTCTACTCAATGAATAGAATCTGCTTACTCAATTTCAAGATTTTACGTCTAATAGTTTAAAAAAGGAGTTCATTGCCTATAACGCCCCTTAATTCATTACAACGCCGCTTGGGAGTCAATTTGGACAAAACTCATTTTGTAGTGGACCTCTACTCTATGAAAGGAATCCGCGTATACCAAATTTCAAGACTGTACGTCTAATAGTTTAAAAATGGAAATAGTTAAGCATAATGCCCCTTGGAGGTCGATTTTCGTACAAATCATTATATAGAGAATTTCTGCTTTATGAAAGAAATCTGTGTACCAAGTTTCACGACTGTACATCTAATAGTTTAATAATGGAAATAATTATCTATAACGCCCCTTAAACCCCCGTAACGCCCCTTGGGGTTCGATCTTTGCAAAATCCGTCCTTAGCTGACGTCTACTCCATGAAGGGAACCTACCTACCAAATTTCAAATCTGTAGGTTTAATAGTTCCGGAGATATCGTGATTAGTCAGTGAGTCAGTCAGTGAGTGAGTGAGTCGCTTTTCTCCTTTATATATATAGATATGCAAAAATTAACCCTTATCTTGTTAATTTGTACGGTTTATATTTAATCCCTTAAATGACGATTAAAAATTACGTGATTCGCTCCCTTATACCACCGTTTAACACGTAGGGGAGCGTATGTGGTGTATTCGGGGGAGAAAGAAATAAGCAAATCCTCTGAAATAAGTAAATGCTTCGCAAACACTATCAAGTTCATTTTATTACATTCCAAAGCCTTCGAAATAATTTTATGGAGAGCAGCTCATCGATACAGTTCACAGCAGCAGTTCATACGGCGTACTTCGAAAAGACGTATATATACGTCCGTAGAAATTAACTCACTGGCTGAGCGAGACGTTTATATACGTCGGTGGCCCAAAAAGAGGCAAGTCGTATTATAAATTAATTTTAGTGTCAAAGTATAGTATTATTGAATACAATACATTGTTAATGCATGGGGGGTGCCAAGAAAATTATGTTTGAATATTGGGTCGCAAATATTGAAAGTTTGAGAAACACTGCTTTAAAGCCATAAAATAATTTCCGTGCGCCAGATTGGGAAAACTGCCCACTGTGGGACGTGTTGTTAAAATAATGTACTTGGGGAAGGACAAGAAAGCTAGAGTTAGACATTAAAACTAGTAAAGTTATTTACAAAAGGTCTATTAATAGACTGAGTGTACTACCTATTGAAAATTAAATGTATGTATGGTTATCTATGGTATTATTAACTTTTAATTTATTGTTTGAATTTATGGTATTTCTTGTGTCATGTGTGTATCAAATTACTTACTATATATGACAATTTTCTTTGTGTTATGTATTTTACTATTTGAGAACTTAAACTAATTCTCTGCTGAAATTTGATGTTTGTGTTCAATTGTATGTTCACTTAATATTTACTTGTATTAATTCAGGTTTAAAATTTGTTTCTTACTTTATGTTAAGATACAAATTGTTAAGTTCTTGCATACGAACATGGCAAGGCCAGGCGAAATGTTGCCGCCTGCGTGTGCCCTCTACCGTCCGTATGTAATATTCGGCAGAAGCTGTATGACTGTCGGCCATCACTGACGTGGGTAACAACTGCTCTCACTACGAAAAGCACAATGACTTTAATAACTTTTTAATTGCTTCTTAAGTTTTATTAAAAAATTAGTCAAAAGACTAGGTCCGTCGAATTATTTAAAAGTCGTGACTCTCACGAACAATAAAAAATCAATATTTCGCAACGCTAAACCTATTTTATCCACGCACCCGCTTGTAGCGGGGTACAGAGAGAGAGCTCTCGACTCCTACTATTTACTTTTTTTACAATTTTTTACAAATGGCGCTACAGTGCGCTGTTGCTAGATGACGTAACAATCGTGAAGGGTGTTCATGTAGAGAAGAAAAAGGAGGGGCTAAGGACTGATCCTTGTCGAACGTTTGCCCATGATCTATGTGCCTTAGGAAGTTTTCCATTGGCCCCTTGCAACAAACTTTCTATCTCTTAGATAGTCATTGATCAATAATCAGGTGTTGCTTGACATACCAGTTGTGTGCATAATTTGAATGAGTTTTTGTCTCCATACTCGGTCGAAGACCGCTTACAGGTCGAGGAAAACAGCCGTAGTTTGTTTTTCTTTTAAATAAATTTCTGTTGAAGTCCGTCGATAATTGATTGGACCAGGTAGAAAATTTGATCAGTTGTGCTGTGCTGGTCTCTGTAAGCGGTCTGGTAAAAGTGTAATACTTCTCATTTGATAAGTTAATTCATGATTCTAAAGCGAATTTTTTTTTTTTTCATAACCTTACATAGGGTGCTTGTTAGGGATATAGGCCTGTAATTTTTAAAGCTTTAGGTGTCCTTGCCAGGTTTAAGAACTGGAACGAGGACAGACATTTTCCAAATAGTGGGCAGTTCACCAGTATTTCAGGATAGATTGAAAATCTGGAGGAGAGTACGCGTCTGGTAAGAGTTCCTTCATGCCTGATCATTGAGCCGAAGATGAGGTCGATAATGGGAGACGACTTCTTAAGGTCTAGGCTTTTAATTGCACCATCGAGTTCTTCCAATGTAAGATCGTTAGAAAAAATCATCTTTTTGGTTGTACATTTTACTTTTTATTATCATCTGTTTATAATTTTTTTTTTTGTTTCCGGTGGCGAAGATTAGCTTTTTTGCTTTTTCTAATTGTTGGGCCAGCAAGTTAACACCATCTTTATCAATCGTTGATGTATGTCCTTCAGAGTTGATAACATTAAAAATGGGTCTGGTGTTGTTGTTGTTGCTTGGTGCAGCGATTGTTGAGAATGTTGAATACGCTCCAGTGTTGGTAATCTTTCCTTGAATCAAATTTGATACGAGATCAACCTACTTTTCGCGTTCACATGCTGCAATCTCATCTTCAATTTAGTGACTAATATCTATTAGTTTTCCTCTGTTTTCTTCTCTGTTGTTTCTCTAGAGCTCATGGTAGGCTGCATCTCTTTTATGTATCATTTCTTCTAAGTTATGGTCTCTCCAGAAGGGCACCCATTTACTCTTTCCCTTTCCTCTTAGGACGGAGGTTTCGGCTGTTTTCTGTATTCCAGAAGTAAACTTCTGAACATGGATTTCCAGCTCCTTGTTGACTGTGACTGGTGTGCATTAGGTCTCTCTTCACATTCAGTGAACATTTTTCAATTGGCTTTACGGAAGGTTCAAGACCTCATATTTTGGGGAGCAGAGTCTATATTCAAATCCAGGGTAGTTATGATTCGGAAGTAATCACTAATGGTATACTTCCCTGCTTGCCACTTAGTTATGTCAAGGCATGAGTGGCCAACTGCTATAATGTCCAGCGCAGAAGCTGTATCATTAGTTTTAGAGATCTAGGTATTTTCATCCGTGTTTATTATTGCAAGATTTAGGTCAGAGAACAAGACCTCAATCTGTTCTCCCTTTTTACCTAATTGAGGACATCTCCAAGATGGACTTTTGGCATTGAAATCTTGGAAAACTATTTCAATATCTGAAGGAAAGGAACAAAGATTAAAACGTGAACTCACCGCTACACGATTCGTTACTTCTTATTGCAGGGCTGACATCTACCCGATGTCTGGTTTTGGTGTATAACTATTCTAAAAAATACTGAAAAGATTAGGATGTGACACACAAAGCATTTAATCGCACAAACACAAAACACAACATTACATAGCGAAGTTTTTTGTACATCTACATCTAGAGAAAGAACAGAGCAGCAACATTATTGCGTCATTAGCTTGACGCTGATTGGTTGGAGAGACGATGCCATTCGCAACAAAGATGTTTGATGAGATCTGTTTCGATTTCGATCCAGATGTATCTGGAAGGTACGTATTGACGATCGTTATTGTACATTTAGGTGGATTCAGGTTAATTGATGGGGCTTCGATTCTGCTAGTTATTGGTTAAGTGCAAGTTGATGAAATCTCAGTGTACTTGATGATTGGGGTTTTGATCAGAAACTCGAGTCCACCTTTAATGCTGTCCGTTCAGTCTTTCCTGAGTTACGTATAGCCTTTGATCTTAAGGATCAGATTATGATTAAGTTTGGTTTCTTGGAGACAAGCAATATGGGCATTAATGTCGTGAAGAAGAGAAGATAGCTCATCTATTTTCCTTTGCGTTCAATTGATGTTAAGCTGTAGAACATTCCATGTCCTCGAAGCAAACTGCTTGAAATGTCCCCGGACTGCAGAACACAACGCGTCGGCTACCCGAAACGCAGTAGTATTAGGAATATCACAACAAATTGCACTAGTCATAAGGTTTGGGTGCCATTGCCTCTAAAGGTTGGACTTTAACATGTTCGTTCATGGGAAGTATTTTGTTTCCCTCCTACGATCCAAAGGATCAACCGATTGAGGCATTCCCCTATCCTGGAGATGTGCTCTTTATTGGTTACGGGCTTTCCCGAAAGGACGTAACGTATTTCAAGGTTGCCTTAAAAGAAAATACTCAATATCAAGTAATGCTTTTAAAATACATTGTGCATGAAAAGTTTAGCGAAAATCGGAACGTATTTTCATTTAAATCTCTCTTCATACCCTAACTTCTTTTCTTCGAATTTCCTTTTAACTATGACAGAATTGAATAAGGAAATCAAAATCTCTGCCTCTTGTTTTTGGACATGCAGAGAATGCGGGAAAACTTCCGGAGCACTTTTGAGTGGATGCATAAGCTCAAAAGTTACATGCTGATATTTGCTACTAAAAAAAGAACTGAATTGAACTGATCTGTTATCAACACTGTCACTTTATTTATTTTTTGTGTTATGGTTTTGTTGAGCATGTAAGTTTAAATTTAAACCTGAACTTTAATTAAAAATCTGTCCGTATGTATAAAAAACACATTTTAAGTTTTATAAGCAGTGAATTGATGTCTTTAAATAATCTTTAATGTTTTTGTTTTGTGGTATGCATGTCAACAAAGTGTTAGCTCTTTTTATATAGTTAGTAATAAACTATCTTATATTAGTGCTAATTAAAGTGAACTGCTGATTAATTTATTGCAGTATCGATTGTTATGATATCACTAAAGACAATAATAAATATGTAGAGTTGGTACAGATGTTTTATAGGCTTGAATGTAACAAACGACTAAGAAATATATTATCTCTTAGTCATTTATTATATGTATATTACCTGATATACGTATAATAATGACTAAGAGATAATATATTAATAAAAGTTATTAATTAAATAAAAAAGTAAGATATAATTAATTAAAAGTACAAACGTTTTTTGAAACAATATTTGAACACATATTATATTACAGTATTCAATACATTTTATCAAAATTTTAAGTAATCTGAATGCTTTTCGTATTAAGTCTTGATTATATTAAAAACTTTCTATAAAATGAACGAAATATTTTCATTTCAGGTCTGATTTCTAAATCTATGTAGTGCTTTCTATTGCATTATTTATTCCATTACTTATAAATTTTTGCTCTACCATTAAAAACATAAATGAATTATGAATATAACTGATGTATAATTGAAAACTTCAAATTATGTATTTTCATATTATCTGGATTAAAAGCAAGGAATTTCCTGTTGCTTTTTGAAGAAAAAATATTTCATTAAAACTTATGATTATGAAACTGTAGTTATACAAAATAAGTTTTCTTAATTGATCAGAGTAAGGAGCAACTTTAGCTTATGTACTTCTTTAAAATACTGCCAAATGATAAATATCCCCTTTGGGATGACTTTCTTAATTTTACTATGTATTTCTTCTAAACCATTCTTGATTTAAAATTGTATTTTTAAAAAAAATTAAAATTTGATAATGCAATTATTGTGTACATTCATTCTATTATTTATATTTTATAGTGTTCTAATATTTATTAACAAATTTGTTAATTTACTTTAGGCATAAAATATGCATCAATCATAGCCTGTTTTTGTTTCTAAATAGCTGAATTATATTCATTTTCTAAGGGATTATCATCTTCTACTATAAATATTATTATTTTCGACATTAGTTCTGTATGTATGTTATTCTAAATTATTTCCTTACTTCCATTTTTATTTTCTCCTCTGATATATATTAGAAAACCAAGCAAGAAAAAAATTTTCTTTTGTATTAATATTTAACAAGAACGTTTATAACTATTTTATGAATAGATATTTTTTTACAAAAGTAAATAGAGGCTACAAGACAAAATATTTATTTTAAACTAATAAGACCAACAATAAGAGCATTTTTCACTTGTACAAGAGGGGAGAATTCAAGTATATTCACAAGTAAGTTATAAGAATGAAAATAAATTTATTAAGGAACTTTCTATCTGTGTAAATTATAAAAGCAGGCCACATCACAGACCTATTTTGTCATTGTCCTCAATTAGACTTCAGATATTTTTCTTATATTTTTTAAAATTTTGTTATTTTCTTGTACATTTTTCAAGAAATAAAGAGTAAATATATGAAGAAATAAATTTCCTCATTTATAAAAGTAGTATTATACTAGAATGTGTGTGTTGTTGTTTGTTTGTTTTCTAATGCCACCTGTCTGATGTAGTCAGATCGAGGCCCACGAAATTCATCGTGGCATGGGCAAGAGGTACGCCTGTCGTTGGCCTTGAGCACCATACAGGTGACAGTACGATTTAGCTCGGCGAAATTCCCCGAAGGGACGATAGATGGCGACACAACCTCTATCTCCACCTCCACAATTTCTACATGTAAACTGAAGGGGAGGGAAATATTCTCCAGTCCCTGCGCTCATGATTAAGCCCACATGACTACGGACCCACTGATTTAACGAGCACGTACTCCGTGTGTACTCGGAGGGTGTTTGGTGGCATCGGGCATCGAACCCAGGCCTTCCGGTCTGGAGTCCGATGCTCTAACCACTAGGCTACCCACGGCCTAAAATGTATGTAATATATTTAATTAAATCTTTAAAATATAAAGGAAGGAAATTGAATTTAGTCTGCTTTAAGTACAATGAAGAAGGTGAATTAATAATCTTTTCTGGAAGAAAATGTTTATGAGAGTGAGTATTATTCAATTCACACAAGTAATTTTTTATTGGTTTTTCATTTCCACTTCGAATAATATTCATTCAAATATTAGAAACTTATCCGGTGGCATACAGAGACCTCTGGGTTAAATCCTAGGAGGACCCACTTTTGGTCGCCAAATTTTTTATCGCCAAATTTTGAGCGATAAAGGTTACAATATGGTAACCTTTCCATTTCATCAAAAAATTTGGATTTTCAAATCACCAAAAAAAATGGCAACCCTAAAAAAGTGCAACATTTTTCGCCTTTTCCGAAAAAACGTCATTTTGACATTTGACTTCGCTGGAGGTTGTTAAGAATGGCGTGTGAAAGGAAATTACTTTAAAGTGAGGCTACGATAAATTTCTTTGTGCTCCTGGGCACATAGGGGAAGAAAGAGACGTTAGAATGGTGTATGAAAGCTAATTTAATTGCTTCTCGTTATGATTGTTCGAGTGTAAAAAATATGCGTTTGCAAAAGCGAAAGGTTGACGGCTACGAATGGCGTTGCCGCAACCAGTCGAAAGATAATCGCCACAACGTCGTTCGGAGTGTGAGAAAGGGCACTTGGTTTAGCGAAAGCAAACTTGCTATAACTATTATCTTGCGTTTGACGAGATATTGGTTTGGCAAGAGCATGAATGCGTTCGTGGTGAATGACTTTAAAGTTAATAAGAATATGACAAAGTTAATAAGACATGTGGCGGCGATCTTACGATCACAAGTTGGTGAATGAGAATTTTCATAAATTCCTTGCATCCATCACAAGGGTGTATCCACCAACAGATCATGACGAAATGCAAGCGTAAGGTAAGTGCTTTTAACATTTTTTAAAATTGATTTCATGTATTTCTTCGATTTTATCTTTGCGAAACGCCCCTTTCGTCCTTTTTAAAAATGTAAATCATGTTGTACACACTGGTTTTAGAATACTTTTTAAAATGAATTTCATTGCTTTCTCCGTTTTTTTTTCTTTATATAATGATTAATTTAATGTATTTATTCGATTTCATCTTTGCGAAACGCCCATTTCATCCCCTCCTCCCCTCCGCTGACGCATGCGCTTCCCAAGAGTTTTTCGTCATTGACGCCTTTTTGAAAACCTTCAATTTGGCGATTTTTGGCGAAAAATTTTTGGCGCCAAAAACAGCAGTGGGTCCTCCTAGGATTTTACCAGACCTCTGTTATGGGGGTTACATTCTAAAAATTGCTTTGATGAAAGCATCAAGGGGGACCGGTAAAACTTAGGGGGCTCTATGGTAAAACTTAAAAATTTGTTGGTCTGTTGAGGGTTGAACCCCATTCCCCCTTATGTATGCCACTGAACTTATCATAATATATCCTTGAGTCATATTTACTTTAAAAATATTTTAAATCTTTCCAACAAATGATGCAAGTGGTTAAATATTTCTGAATGCATACACATATATTTATCCATGCAAACTGATGCTTTCCCTCTATCTGATTATTACAAATATTCTAAAAGTTTACTGGGTGCTAATTTGATATCGGAGGTAATAGCGCCAAGTTGTTTATGTTTGCCAAGTTGGGCGATAACATTACAATATGGTTACCTTAATATTTTTATCGCCTGTCGATGTGGTTGCCATGGGAATAGCGTATATTAGAAATAACTTTTATTTGTTTTTTCCCACTGTAACCCTATTAATTTCAGACCATTTAAAAATTTAACCATTTTTTCAGTGTAATTTTTCTCTTTGCATCTTCTGCTTAATTCTGTGCTATTTTCGAATATGGATATTTCTAAAATGAGTGAGTACTATAATTACTATTTAATTATATTATATGATTATTATTTCTAATAACTTGTAAAATCGTACTATATGAATATTATATTATAATTATGATAAAATAATATAAGTTGTTATATGCTGCTGATAATACTATTTTTAGTACATGTTACTTTTTATTACATAATATTATTATTCATTATTTATTGATTGCTCTAGGTTACTCTCAATCTCTTCCTATGTCCAATGTATTTCAAAACAATTCTTTAAAATTATTGTGTATCATTAAATTATATACCGCTAGGCCGCCATATTGGATTCCATTCCCGCAACAAGAAGCGCTGCTTGGCGCTATTACTCCCGATATCAAATTAGTTCCGTTTACTGCAGGTACGTCGCAATTATAAGAAAATATTTTTTATTTCAATTAATTTTCTTAATTTCATCATGATTATGATTATATGTCTCTGTTAAATACCTGAAAAAGAAACTGTACAGGAATACTAATTCAGCTGTATTCTTTGGATCATTTTTTACAAAATTTGGATCTTTATAAAATGTTTTTACATGTAGAATAATTTAAAACATTTCATTACTTGTGTATTATCGCAACCTGTTAGGCTATTTTCGCAACACTGGTGTACTGGGAAACATTTTGGCAATATTGAATAAAATTGCTCAAATTCTATAAAACGGAATACAGTGGCAAAAATAGAGAATATAAATAAATACTGTAAAATCTGGGATGTAACACACACTTATACTTTCAAGTTCTATTTTTTTTAGGTACATTCACCGCATAATGTGCACCCCCTTTTTTTATGAAGAAATCTGAAATGTACTTGTGCAATGCTTTTATGTTTTGAAGTCATTTATTTGAGGTATTATTCTAAGCTTAGGAAAAAAGTAGTATTCTTCTAGAACTACAACCATATTCCTTTTAAATAAACAGTATTTCAATATATGTAGAAGTCTAATTTTTTTCTATGCTTATCTTTTTTTATAAATTTTTTAGAGCTTTCACTTTTGTACTCAGCATATAATGTGCACCCTTAAATTTCTATCTTTTTTTTTGTTTTAAAAGTGGACGTTATACATCGGATTTTATGATAATGATCAGTATAAGAGAAAAAGTACAAGTAATTTTTAACTTTGTAATTTCAACATTTATTTTGCACTTAAATAATAAACAATACAAGAAAAAAGACTAAGTTATAACTGTACAGCCCCTGTCCTTATTTAGCAATATATAATTGTATTTAGGTGTAAAACGTGATGAAATTTATTTTATAATAGATTCAAAACTATCTTTTTTTGTCCTTTTCTTGATCTTGTCACCACAGGAATTCAACTGAGTAAGACTCCAGATAATGTCTGGCTGTGCCCCTTTGCTTCTTATTTCACAGAGCTTCACAGTCTTTCTATGTTTTGGATATGAACACCCATTTTAGGTTATACAAAATTGTACTTGTGATTAACTTTCAAGTGATGAAATCCAGCAATTGTGCCATTTCATATGTCTAATACATCATCCAGCTATCTGAAAAAACCATACTTCCTGCTTCGATAAATGTTATTAACAATTTCCCAGAGAAGATTGCTTTCTACTTGACATGATAATTTTTAAAAAAAAACACTTTCTTTTGTCTCTTGACAGATGCTGCCAAAAATCCATTGATCTGGCAATATTCATCCTGAATTATTTTTTCTTCTCCTGAACAAACTTCATCTACTTCTACTAAGTGGTTTGGTCTACCTATTATATTTTTTAACACGCTTTTATAAGTTTCACTTGTATGTAATGGAATCTTTGGACTGGATTTTTACCCACTTTAAAAGGTCAGATTAGTTCTAAATTTTGCACACTTGTCAAGGACCGATGACAATACAATAATTTCAAAATTTTGTTCCATTGTCCTGATCAGGATCCTCATAAATAAGGATTTCAAGATTTGGCGACTAATTCATTATATTGTTTCCATATTTGGTGACTAATTGTATATATCATATCCATATTTGGCAACTAATTCCATACCCCATTTCCAAATTTGGCAACTAATTCCAGATATGGAGACTAAAAGACCCTACCCTTTAAAAAGGTGCAACCCTAAAAATGCAAACACTTGTTATTAATACATATAAAACAAACAAAAAGTGTTCTTCATGTGAGAAAGGAGAGGGTGGGTGAGTTCGCAATTTCTTACCATAATATAAGTCTAGTTTTTCTGAAAATGGAAATAAAAAAAGACTCGTGCATGTGAAAAAAAAAAATTTATGTTCTAACTGCTAAATATTTTTTATTTTTATAAAGCAATATGCTTAGAAGTGATGATAAAAATTAACATTATAGCAATACATTTAAAAGGTGATAATATGATTGACATTTAATATTTCTTCTTACACACTTTTATTAGTTAGACCTGTACTATAGAAACGGAATCTTTGAAATACAACAATATGGGACTCATCTGAGGTCCCATTAATGGAGAGAATAAGTACCCTTCAGACCCATTAGTTAATATCCATTGAAGTACAAGACTAATTCCAGCAGCCATGTGATTTCGGCTCCAAATATCAAACTCAAGGATAAATTCGATGAAGGATAAATGATAGTTTTAAAAACTAAAAAAACAGGCTTTTATTGTAGATTGAACTAAAAAATAAATTATAATAAAAAAAAAACTAAAAAACACACTTTTATGGTGAATCGAACTAAAAAGGAAGAAAATTAATGTCAATGAGGTAAAAAGGTGGGGTGCTCTATATTAATTGTTGTAATTTCTTACTAGTTCTATTCCAAAATATTGAGTTAGTGTAAAATGTTATACAAAGCACCCCCCCCCCCCACACACACTTTTACCGCAGTGACTTTAATTTTCTCATTAATCATTATACTCTTATATTAAGAATTTTTTTTTTTTTACTTTTTAGTTTGTTTCACACTATAAAAGCATGTTTTTTAGTTGTTTTTTTCTAAACTATAATTAATTCCTCTCATTTCCCAATCAAGAACACAAATATCTTGCATATACCTAATTGTTCTAGTCTATGACAATTTTATCGACTAAATTTAGCTGTTCCTCACAAAATTTAATTGAAGTCAATTCTTTGTATAAGCAATAAATAGATTTTACAAACAGGATATGACTTTGTTCAAATTAATTACTACATCATATTCCTTTGGGTTGATTACATTTTGCAAGGCTACATTCCCCAAAAATTTGTTTTCCATAATAAAGCTTCATTGGATGACAGTTCAAACATTTCATTAACTCTGGTAAAATGTCTTTTTGTAAAAATAATACAGCATCTCTTTTTCTGAATCTGGTAAATCCCAGAAAAACATTTTCTTATTGTAACTTGACATATCAATAGAATATTACATTTGAAATGGCAAAAAGCTGAAAAACATGAATCAAAGAACATCAGCATGTGTGCACCAAAGGATGCAAATGTTTAATTGCATGTACAATGAAAAACATTTTTATATTATGTTATTATTATAGTATTATATTATTATTACATTATTATTTTAAATTTTATTACCTAAGAATTCAGTAAATTTTAAGTCTATAGAAAGACTATCTCAAAACGATTCAAGACCAGATTAACAATTGGTTAAACTAAAGATTTTGGCAAGTAGAGAAATATGAAGCAAATCACATGGTAGCCAATTCAGCACCAACATGTGTGAAATTGAGGTTGAAAATTTGCGATAATACATAAGTGCCAACGTTTCATATTAATAAAAAAAAAATCTAAGGTATTAAAACTAATTATGAAATATGTATGCAATTGTACTATTTAAATTAAAGGGGAAAAAAGAATTTCTGTTACAAGAGGATGTTCATATTTTTATAGCCTGCTAATGTATTAATAAAGTTTGTGTTTAATTTGCTAAATTATAGATTGTGTTTAAAATTCCTATGATCATAAACTCGTATTATTGGAAACAACTATTGTAATGACTTGATTAAGAAACAACAAAAAAAAAAAAAATGCTTCAGTTGACAAATGGGAGGAGGATCAGCAATTGTGTGAGTTAAAGCAAATTTAGGACTGTATGTATTCTGCACCATATCAGGGTATATTATATGGTCTTTTGATACCACTTGGGTCTTTATTAGATGTTGCTACCTGGTTATTCAACTGAACAATATATCTTTCTATTTCTCTAAATCCATCCAGTCTAGTTTAAGGAAGAAAAAGTTAATGTTTTGTTATAGCCAAGTTAAAGTCCAGAATTGAACATTTTGGGGAATATTATGTTATAAAGTTCTTCTGCCAATGAACTGAAAACGTGGTATAATACTTCTGAAACTGAACTTAACCACCTGGTTATTTCATTGAAAAATAAAACATTTGAGGTTATCAAATAGAAAACCATTACCATATGTATTTTCAAACTTTTTCTGTTTTTATACAAGTGGTATTTTAATTTGTTAATGGTGTATTTTTCATTTGTAATATTTTTGTTAACTTAATTATTGGATGTATTTTCATAATTATTAAAACCTAATTGTAATATTTTTTCACATGGTTAAACTTTAATTAATACTATTTATTTCAGAATTAGAGTGGTTTTATAAATTCTGAACAGACTGTAGAATAAACTGATTCTGTGATTGAATGTATATTGGCTGGAAATCAATTTTAAAAAATTTCAAGTTTGTCTTAGGCATACTCTAAATTTATTTTATTCAATTTTTGGTATTATAAAAAAAATCTTAATATATTTTGCTAGTATAAAGTTATTAATATATCCTACCTTGATTAAAAAAGTGGTTTCCAAACAAACAATATCTTCTATTGAAAATAAGTCATTTCAAAAGAAAAAATATTGTGTTAATGTGAATAAGAATTCATTTCCTCATGCATGATTCTTAAAAATATTGAAATGTCTTGTTTTGACTAGAGTTGGAATTTTTTAAAAAAAACAAATTGAATGTTAGTTTATTTTTCTGTGTTTTGTTCTACACTTGATCCCATTTCATTTTGGTATAGTTATCTATTTTTCTTAATTCCTTTAGTTTTATAAGGTTGTAAAAAAATTTTAATTGAAACAAAGTTTCAATTTTTTAGGTTATGCTCATCTGATCAATTTTAAATTCCTTAATGGAGTATGAATTCTAGCATGTCAAGCATTCTTCGGGCAACTAATAGCAAGCAGAGTTCTGGTTCCAACAACTTTGGTTTTGAAATGGTTTGTAATGAAAATAGCCAGCAAAAAATAGGTACTTAATTTAAAACACATTTTATTTATTTGCTTTAAATAATATAATTTATCTATAAGTTAGTGAATAGGTCTGTTTCAAAATACATCAACATTTCTTAAATCATTCTAACTTTAACACAAAATCTAAATTTTTGATTATTTGGTCCTGCAATTCTATTATAGCATTGATTGAGGAGTGAATATTTTTTAGAGCAATTTTGTGTGTGTGTATGTAAACAAAGTAAATAATGACTTTTGCAAAATGGATTTTGATCAAATTGTGCTGTGGTGGAAATAATCAAAAAAATAGTTTATTGAAAACTAATTGTTTGAAAACTTAATAATTTCAAAAACACTAGTTATCATTTTTGCTGCAATGAAAATTTACTTACAAAGATGCTTGCTTTTTAGCATGTCACTCTAAAATTTACAAAAATATATAATTTTATAGAAGCGATATATAAAAAGATTTTTTTTTTCTTATTCTCAAGAGAATATGAATGCATTTTTATGTTATTGATATTCGTTGTTGTGCTATTTCCATTCTTTGTTAAGTTTTTTTTTTGGCATTAATTTCACTTGCATTTTCCCCCATAGCTTATGATGTTCAAATTATGACAATTAAATTAATTTTAAAATATATTACTAAGTAAGATAAAGAGTAATTAAAAGATGCATAAATTTGCTGTAATTGAAAAATAATTTTTTACAATTAATTAATTTCAGTCAATATATTGTAGTAATTTACATTAATATATGAAAAGTATTTTTGTTTCATTTTATGATATTTTGTTGATTTCATTTTTAAATCCTTAAATCCATACATAGTATCTGATTAAAATGCCTATCTCCTCTTGTAAATATGCATATTTTTTATCTGTAATTGTAACCAAGAATGATTTACAATTTAGTCACTAAAAAATAGAAATTATCATTATAAAATGTTTTATAATATATTGTTTCTCTTTGTGTTTATTACTTTTTACTTACTTTGTATGTCACATAAATTTTTTTTTGCTATAGTAGAAATGTTGAATTGTGCAATTAATTATTTTATAAAAATAGGTTAAGATACTAATACTTTTTATATAATTTATTCCAAATATGCATAGTTTTTATCAAAATTTGTGTGATTGAAAGTGGAAAAAATAAAAAAAAATTGTAAAGTTCTTTAAATATATAACTGCTTATACCTGAGTGTTAAAAATAATGTATTCTAATAATGAAAATAAAAAGGAGTTCTGTGTTGTATATTTGAAATGCTAAATATAAGCTACTGTAAAGAAAGATGTAATGCAGTATTTTGTATAAGCTTTTCATTTACTTGTAATGTCAGTGCTATTAATATTTCCTAAACTAAAGGCATAAATATGCAGTTTTCTTATGGGAAAAAAATATAGCTTTTATAATAATTTTCTTTTTCATTCTTAAAGTGTTTGGAAAAGTATTTTTTATATTTTATTTATGACTTAAATTTACTTCAAAATATCTTTTGTTGCTTTTGCATGTTTATTTTTATTTATTTCTTTTTTTAGGATTGAAAGTAAGTGAATTTTTGCATTGATACAGAAAATTCTTGTAGACCACTGAGATTTGACTAAGTATCATTTGTATAAACACTTCGCTGTGCTGAAGGGATAAAATTTTAACTGTCATTTTTTTTATTTTATATTTTTAAATTCCATTTTGCTATGTTTATTTTTAATTGGATTATTTGGTTTTAAATATTTATTAGAAATAAAGAAATACTTTTCATCAAATGCTATTCAATTTTTATTTTTCACTGCTTTGATTACTTTATTTTACTATCCATAATTTTTTTTATTTTGCTTCGTTTAAAATTAATGCAATATTTAAATGCATTCTGCAAGAAAACATTTATGAATCTGAAGTAGGCACTACCTAAAAATATATTTATGTCTAGCTGGAAAAAGTATTTGTGCAATGATCTTACATTTTTCAACATTCGACATAAAAAGGCTAAAATTTGGTACTTGTAGTGTTTTTTTATTTGATTTACTTTAAGAAATGGAGGAGGTGGAACTGTTTTCACTGTATTAGGATATAGTGACTTCCCATGCTTTCAAAGACAAATTATGCTTAATGCTGCAGCAAAATGAGTATTGCTTTCTAATACTAATAAAAATATTGATAATGGATTACTTTTTTTTAATAAAACTTTCAACAACCTGTATTAAACAAAAAGATTGCTAATACAGGAAATATTTTTACAGGATCCAAAAGGTATAAATGAAACAGTATATGTATTTGGAGAGAAAAAAACTTGATTTCTGTACTTTTTGAGGCTTTAGTATATTTCATCAAATATTTTGATAACATGGAATTAAAGATCATTTAATGTGTTCTTGATTAGAAGATCAAAATAAAAAATTAAAGGTTTTATTAATGTGTAATATTAGAATACTCTGAATACTAAAGACAAAAATATCAGATCATTTCTTGTTATTCTGAAAATATATGAAAAAATTCCATAATAATGCCATTTAAGACATTGAGTTACATTCTTTTTCATGTCTAATTGGAATACTGTGAACAATCATTGTTTGTGACTTTAAAAAAGTATAACTTATCGCCAGACAGTTTAAACATCTTTGCCCAAAATTTCTATTTTCTAACTACTCATAACGATCAGCTTTCTATAATTATGACTGAAAATTTAGTTCAAAGTGTCAAAAGATGTGATATCCATCAATTTGTGATGTGATTTTGTTTCAATTTGGGGCTCTGTCGGAAAATAAATTTGTAATTATTGCATCTTTTCAAAATATCTTTAAGTATTATGTATATTTGCTGCCACCCCAACAATCACAAAAATAAACTCATTTTGAATCTGGTTTAAAAACACTTTTCAAATCAACATTTCATTTCACTGTTTCTTTATCTAGAATATTTAATTCAATTTATAAAAAAAAAAATAAGATTTACTAAAATTTAAGAATTACACTTTTAGAAATGGCATTATAATTGGCATTATTTCAGGAAAGGAAAAGCTACCTTGCATTGCTTTTTTTTAATCAATCTGAATGAATTTAATGTTAAATATTTCAAATTATTAAATTTTGCAAGTCATTGCATACTTATTTTGTATACTCTACTAAAAAATAAGTTGTACTTTTTAAATCACATTCCGATTTTGTCAATATATCAAATTTTAACAACTATTTAAAATCATTTGGTTTCAGTGCAAATAATTTTAAGTTTAAATATGAATAATTTTTATAGTTTATCCTGTTTCTGATTTTATTTGCCAGAATTGCTATGTCTAATAGAAATTCTTAGTTGTGGAATGTATTGTCACATCATTAATTTTCTCTTGAGTTAAATGAAAATGAAAACACATGGTATGTATTAATTTTCATATGTAGGATTTATTTATTTCTAATTCACCAATAATTTTAATCAGAATAATTTTTTTTTTTGTAGTCAAAATTTCTTTTTTAAATCAATTCATGAGAATGTAAAAATTATAAGTAAAACTGTGTGCACCATTATGATTCTGATTTCATTAGAGTATGTTCATTTAAGACAACTTTACATGTGTTTCTATCTTCACCAACAGAAACTACTTCATATTTGCTTAGCAATATTCAATTTTGCATCACATGGTGCTTTTTCTCATTATATATACAAGTGGAATTTGATTTATATTTTAAACAGTGTTTAGGTCAAAGTTTAAAAATTCTTAGCAGAAAGAGAAACAAAAAATTTGACCAAAGAAAATTCAGAACTTAAATAAATTGAATAATCTTAGATTTCACACTTCATTCATTGAACAGATTTTTTTTTACCTCATGTACCAGAAAAATTGAGAACCGTAAAAAATTAAATGCTCATCGGCATTAATTTTAGATGTTGAAAGCTTTCCTAACTCCAAGTATAGAATTTGAAACAAAGTTTTCACTATCTTGTACCGAGTGTTTATTTCAAATTTTAGGAAATTCTGTTTTTGAAATGGTTTCTTGCAAGAGTTAAATTTGTCACAATCGATTAAGTAATATAAAATATTTCGGTTTTTGATACTGGATAGACTAAAGCGATGAATGATGTCAAACTATACACTTTGCTAAAAAAGTTAAGTCAAAATAGGAAAGAAAAATATATACAGTCAACCCTCCTATAACGCGGTACTCTCAGAACGCGGTTTCTATATAACGCGGAGCTGAAATTGCGACAGCCCTCCTATAACGCGGTACTCTTACAGCACGGTTTCCGTTTAACAACGTCCCATCAGTTCTTTCCGATAGGATAACATATATTAGTGTTAGTTTTTTTTTTTTTCCGCGGGATCTCTGCTCAGCAAAAGTAACATATTGTTTCAAATTTTGTGTAATGAACTCTCAAAATAGTGTACATAATTTACATCTGGAAGAGCAATACATTAATATTACTTTTTGCTGTATTTATTTTATGTTAAAATCTTGCCACCACCTCTCTCTTCGAAATCTAGTTTTATTATGAAACAAAAAAGTAGTGATTACACTGATCGAGGAATAAATTAAAAGCTAAAACGCACTGAGGCATGACGTAGACAAAACAAAATGATTAAGGAATCGCGCCAAAAAGCGCTTGGTACTCCTATATTAAATCAGTAACGCCGGTGGAGTTTATCTCGTCTTTTGTATTTATTGGTCTCCATATAACGCGGTACGAATGATGGGATTTGTACTAATTCTGAGTTTCTTATAGCGCTGTTTCCATATAACGGGGTACGCACTCGCCGCGTTGTAGGACTGTATACATTTTGAACAAAAAAAATATTCTTATTAGCTCAGAATCGTGTAAATTTAGTCTTACATACACATCTTAAATAATTAATTTAAATATCAATAAAAAATAACACTATTTTTTTAATGGAATGAGTATTTTAGAGGACATTAAAAAAATGAAATCTTGTTTTCTAATAAGATTTTAAAAAATTATTTGAATTCTCCTGTATTTGCCCCCAAATCATTTTACCGATCGAATTTGAGTGATAATTTACTAACAAAATATTTAAATAAAAATTTAATCTTATATAATTCCAAATTAGATTTCCGAAGTTCATCTCCCTTTGTGACCGCGGTAACCGAATGGTCATAATCGCACCCTCGTGACCGGTGCCCTTGAAAATCCGCCGTGCAGGAGACTGATGCACGTTAAATCTGTCGAAGCTCAAAGTTCATGTTGGCGTGGTATGAAAGTTTGGGGCTCTCTTCACTTGACTGTGGTTTTAAGTGACCAACAGCTTCGGAGTGCGACGTACATCAAACCCTTCCGCTTCATTCTAATTTTTTTTTAATGCATTTCTAAAAGTTTTCTTCTCATCTATATCCACTCGAATTTCTGTAGGTTAAAAAATCAAACATTTTGCTCTCATAATTTTAGAACGAGCATAATTTAGATATGAGAGAGAAAAAAAACATGTAGATTCGATGAACATCGAAAATTATGTGTCTAATAAATAGTAATTAAAATTCCTAGGTAAACAGCGTAGGTATATATCCCAACTTTCTCACGAACCACAAGACGCAGAAGGTATCAAAATTTTTGGGAATGATCCGAGGAATCCGTTTTGACCATTTATATTCCGATATTCCAATTAGTTAAAAAGATATTAATTAAAAACCTTAAAATGCATTTATTATGCACGTGGCGCCATCTGCCGAGAATCGGAAAGATCATTTATATCCTAGGGAAAATTCGGAACTTCTTTTTTTCTCAAAGGTTTTTAAAAATTAATATAATAAAATTATACATATATATATATATATATATATATATATATATCTTTTATCAGTCTTTATAAAATGAAGTCCGAAATTTTTTTTTATTTTAAAGGTATTAATCACGTTCTGAAATTTGAAGTTTTATCTATATTATAAATATTGCAGATAAAACAAACGAAATATTTTTTTAAAAAAATACTTACGTAAAGAAATGTTTAAAACTATTTCAAAATAAATTTAGAAATTACCTTTTTTTTTAATTTATGGAATGGTTCTCTATTTTTTTAAATAAAAAACATTCAGGCAGAATTTCTCTCTCTTTGAATAACACATTCTTAACAATTCAAACTAATTACACTGTAAATGGTTTTCATTAACTATTTTTTTTACATGCGTAATCTGTACAAAGATTGATAAAATATCTTAAAAATTACGGTTAAAAAAAATGTGCTTTTCAACTTTTTTCTCTTTTGCGATAAATATGTAAACATTAACTTTTTTAAAAAAAGTTTTCTGATTAAAAATTATCGTTGTTTTCAATCTATATATGAAGTTTAAAAGCATTAACTTAAAAATGAAGCCCGAAAAAAAATTTTTAACTTTTAACAAAAATCGAAATGAGAAATTGACAAAAATCTTCCTATATTTTAAAGATTATTTTACCGTTCGACCCGAAGGAAATCGTGGCATGGATGATTAAGGTGCTTCTTTATAAAACGGCAGTTCCCACGTTCGAACCTAAAGAGGAATAATAAAACAGGATATCGAAAAAAATAAATTTTTATTTTAAAGGTATTAATCACCAAAATATATTTCCGGAATGATAGGAGGAATCCGTTTTGACCATTTATATTCCAATTAGTTAAAAAGATATTAATTAAAAACCTTAAAATGCATCGTGACGCCATCTGCAGAGAATATCAGAAAGAAATTCTGTTTTTACAAAACAACGAAACTTTGCAGTTAAATAAATTGATTTAAAAATTAATATAATAAAATTATATATATATCTTTCTTTCAATTTAATTATTTTACAATTTTTTAAATAAAAAATGAGTCGAAATCGGTTCCTTTTTTTGAATACGAGTTATAAGTTCATGAAATAAATTAATTCTTTGTTAATTATAAAAAGTACATCGTCTATTATTTTGGATCAAAGTACATTTTAGACCTTTTTTACTCTTAGTATCAGAATCGTTTTCTTTTTATTGCTTCACATTAATAATTTTTTAATTCTAACGCACGACTATTAAGACCTTAAAACATCGGAAAGATCATTTTAAAAATTGTTTTAGTGGAATGAAAAAGGTTAAAATTAAATTGGTTATTTTTTTAATGGTTTTTTAGTACATGTATATAAATATATATATGTATATCTAGGCTTTCCCCCATACTGTTTTTTTTTCTAACTTTTATATTTATGTGTTTAATCAAACGTTCAGAAAAAAAGCAATCGTTTCAATAGCTATCTGTAAATTTTTCTTTTATTTATTACTTGTAAAAATTTGAATTTTATAAATATATATATATGTTCTTTTAAAGGATTATTTCTATTATTTCATTACTAAAAGAATTCTTTGTTAATTAAAAAGTACATCGTCTGTTATTTTGGATCAAAATACATTTTAAGAGACATTTTAAGTTAACTATATGTAACGATTGATTGTGATTCATGAAAATCTGAAATCTATTTTAATATTTTAGATTCTTAGAAACTAACTATTATTTTAAAAAAATGATGAACGTTTTTTGTTTTATTCTTAGCATCAGAATCGTTTTCTATTTATTGCTTCACATTAATAATTTTTTAATTCTAACGCAATATATTTTTTTTATAAGTCATACATTGAAATTTGAAGCTATATCTTATCTGTGAGAAGGAGGGGAGGATAAAACAATAATTTTACACTAAAAAAACAGTGTTCGGGCTATAGAGAGAGGAACGAAACCTGTCTTAAATCAAAAATAAGTGGAATAGAACAAATTTCGAAAAAGGAAAATTTTTTGACATAATTTTAGAAATCACTCACATTGTGCGCGTACAAACACACACACAGAAATGCTGGTGTAATGAGGAAAAGAGAAAGCCCGAGCAACGCTGGGCTAAGCGGTGGAGGGGGGGAAGTCATTTTGAAAATGAGTATTAGAAGTTCTGATTTTGTGAAAAAAAGGGAAAATTTATGACAGTAGAGATAGCCCGTGCAACGCCGGGCCATGCAGCTATTTCAAAAAAAAGGAAATTTTTTGACACAATTTTAGAAATCACTCACATTGTACGCGTACAAACATACACACACAGAAATGCTGGTGTCATGAGGAAAAGAGAAAGCCCGAGCAACGCTGGGCTAAGCGGTGGAGGGGGGAAGTCATTTTGAAAATGAGTATTAGAAGTTCTGATTTTGTGAAAGAAAGGGAAAATTTATATAAAAGTAGAGACAGCCCGTGCAACGCCGGGTCATGCAGCTAGTAAATAGTAATAAAACATGATCCTGGTAACACTTTGCATTAACATTTAACTTGCTTCATTTTATTAACAGACAGAAAGCAACTTTTATTTGCCCCCGAATTTACTCATCCATTCGCCAATATACAGTTTATATTAGTTTTTAGAAAATGAAATTGAAACTGAGCTAATTAAAAAAGTTGACGTGAGTTCATTCTTTTAATTTTACAATCAAAACTAAAGAAGAATAAAAAATCTACAAATATCGTGAATATATATATATATATATATATATATATATATATATGTATATGTGTGTGTGTGTGTGTGTGTGTGTGTATACACTTTATTATTAAATATTCGAAATAACTATTTTTAGTTAATACATGTGTTTTATAAACTACGCTGTTATCGTTTAAAACTAAATATACACTTATATCCATAAATTAAGGATAATGCAAGTTCAGGCAAAGAAAAAGTCAAGCAAAACAAATGTGACTTATTTGTAAAGCCTTTTTATTAAACAAAAGGTAAAGAGCAAAAAAGATGCTATATGTTTGATATTAATAAAAATTGCGATTTTTGCTCCCTGGAGCAAATTACAAAAAAAACTTATTTACAAAAACCATTATTACATGCTTGGTATGATTGTTAATACATACACTGGTGTGCAAAAATTAAGCACGAAGTCGAAAAATTAGCATATCAGCTGAACGAAGAGGCAGAGCGGACAGAAAGACCAATCAGGAGATTAAGTAAGGTGATGTACGGTAGCACATGCGCAGATATGCAGGTAGACGTAATGGGGGAGTGTCTGAGTAGTATAAAGCATGTTGTCGGTGTAAGATCAGTATTTCTGGCAAAGAGATTGCACGCCGTATAGCAGTTAAAATCACACCGAGTTGCTGCCTCAGCGAGAAATGGCGAATAATCAATCTGTTAGACGACATCTGGATGCTTTTACCCGAGGTCGAATCATTGGGAAGTTGGAGGAAGGCTGCAGAGTTCGGAATTGCTCACAGCATCGTTTCACGACTTTGGAGACAATTTCAAACTACAGGAACAGCTATCCGGGGGTTCGGTAGTGGTCGTCCACGAGGAACCACACCCGCAGATGACCGGTACATTGTCTTACAGGCCAGAAGAGACTACGGGAGAAATCGCTAGACACACGACACAGGCAACTGGGCGACCGATATCGCGTTTTACCGTGGCCAGAAGACTGCACGGTGGTGGTCTATTTGCACGACGCCCTGTACGGTGTGTACCTTTAACGCCTGCCCATCGGAAAAGGCGTTCTCTGTGGTGCCGGGAACACCGGAATTGGAGAGACAATGAATGGGGACGAGTACTCTTTTTACAGATGAGAGCAGATTCAGTTTGAGTAGCGATTCTCATCGCATACTCATCTGGAGAAAGCGGGGAAGCCGTAATCATCCCTCGAACATCATTGAAAGGGACAGGTATGGAGGTCGCGATGTTCTCGTTTGGGGGCATCATGCTTGTAGTCATACAGACCTTCACATCTTCGACGCAGGTTCAGTCAACGGGACCTGTTATTGTAACGCGAGATTCTTCTTCCATATGTGCGTCTTTTTAGAGGCGCTATGGGTCTGCAGTTCCTTTTCATGGACAACAATGCACCATGTCATCGCACAGTAGCTGCCGAACAGCTCTTAGAGAGTGAGGATATTGAACGTATGGATTGGCCGGCACGATCTCCGGATCTCAATCCCATCCAGCATATATGGAATTTTCTTCTAGGCAGACGCTTGGCAGCTCGTACCTTACCACCAGTAACGATTCGGGAGCTTCGATTGGGGCTGCAAGACGAATGGGCAGCAATGCCTCAACAACTCATTGACACCCTCATTCTCAGCATGGGCAGACGCTGTGAAACCTGCCTAGCAGTCAGGGGAGATCATATCCCCTACTAAAGACCGGATGTTTCTTGCTGGACACCCACCACAGAGATGTTTCGGCCTTCAGTCGCATTGCGCTCCATGCTACTTTTTCAATCAAGCTTCTTTTATCCCTCTGATTTCTCTTTTAGTAAGGGTTGCTTACATATTACACATGTCCTTACGTATTGGGGATCTTACGGTATTGATTTGGAAAGCTTTTGTACAAAGTTATATTGAAAAAACCGTCTCGTCCTTAATTTTTGCACACCAGTGTAGTATGTCGCCCAAACGATGCAATACAGTCCAGACAATGCCTAAGCATGCTGAACATCAAATTATCGATCTGATCTTGGGGTTGCACCACTCGTCAAGCAATGCTCACCGAAGTTCTGGTAGACATGTTGGAGGTGGTTGACGAGCTGCAGCTCGTCGGCTAAGTATGCCCCACACTTGCTCTACTGCATTCAAGTCCGGTGAGAATGCTGACCAGTCCATACGGGTGATTCCTCCGATTGAAGGCATTCGTTTGCGATGTTTGCACGGTGAGGACGGGCGTTGTCATCCATAAACACAAATTCAGCGCCCATGGCGCCTCGAAACAATCGTACATGTTGTTCCAGAATGACTTCTTGATAGATTTGGCCTGTCACGGTTCCAATTTGAGCATGCAGGTCAGTTCTGGAACCCAGAATAATCCCCCCTCCACCAAACGAGCAATTTTACACAACCGAATCGGTGTCGTTCAGTGATGTTATCTTGATGGTAACGGGTACCTGGCGCTCTCCATATGAAAGTCCGGCGAGAATCAAACAGCAAGTTAAACCTGAATTCGTCGAAAAACATCACGCTAGCCCAATTTGCGATGTCCACAATGCATACTCTACTCCTGGCTAACCGCTGGCGACAGTGAGTTGCAGTAGGTGGAACACATATGACAGGTCTGCGAGCATATAGACCAGGCATGTCAAAAAATTAAAAATATTATTATAAATTGCGGCCACGGAGACTTTTTAAAAAATTGTAAATATCAAGTTCTTAAAGATTTTTTTTTTCATTTTGAGATTTATTCGAAGTGAACTTTTTAAATTTACACACAACATGTTTACCTATTATTGTCTTAAAAGAAATCATATTTGATAACAAAAATAGCCTTAACACTAAAATTTTTCATTTAATTTTGCTATAATAAAATGGTTTTTATCAAAAAAAATTTATGCATATTCACTATTAGATCACTTTTATTTCTCTTCTATGCATATATCACTATTTTTAGGACACCCTGTAAAAAAGTCTTGCTCAGCTCCGGCACGTTAAGTATCCTTTCGAAGTTTCATCCTTTGCATTGCACTTCTTTCAGTAAAATTGTTCTGAAGTCTTTGTAATGCAATAAAATGACATTAACAGTGTTTGCGAAGGATTATTTTTAAAAGAGAAGGATTTATTTATTTATACTTTACCCTTAACTTCCTGTAGTTTCCAACAGTATAATTATATGTTACTTTGTGAAAATTTTTCCTTGTAAAAAACAAGACAATCAACACAAAGTGTAATGCTCGCTGAACCCTTTGCGAATGAAAATGAATTTTGGTTTTTATTCGTATCAAACTAAAAAGTTACTTAATAAAATTATAGTCAAACTCCAAGTACAATGAGTAAAAAAAGATCAATTGAAGAGCAACTTCGTAATTTTCAATAAAAATGGGAATTGGAATATTTTTGTGTCCAAAAACAAAAATCAAATATTATGCCTAATATGCAAACTATGACCAATACGTTGTAACACTTTGAGAAGATTAATTATTGTAGGTGAAATCAATTCTTCAGGAAAAAAATGCATTCACTAAATTTGATGACGACAATATAGCTACTGTAAAAATTAGTTATATATCATAGTATTTACTGAAAAGGAATTTAAGCGGTGGAAGTGTGTGTTACGACCAGTACAAATAAAAAAATTTTAAATTTGAGGTCAAAATACTGCACTTAAAAGAGTAGAAGAAATAGCCGAGAATTTAAGAAATCAACATAAATCAATAATATTAGCAATTCAAGCCTACTCTTTTGCTGCAGATCTAAGTGCAAATGTTTGAAATATCGCTCTGCTGGCCGTTTTTATTTGCGGATGCGCTGATAATTTAAAAATAAGTGAACTTTTGAATATCATTCCTAAGCATAATACAACCACTAGAGCTGATATTTTTGATGCACCTGTAGAAGTTTAGAAGTATAAGTTACCATCAGAAAAGTTAGCATGTCTTGCAAATAATGATGCACCTACCATCACCGGTATTACTAAAGAAGTTGTTGCAAGATTAACAGAAACATGCAAAAAAACAAGATAATAATAGTTTTGAACATTTACATTGTATTAATCACCAGCAAGTATTGTGCTCCAAAGATTTAAATACCAAACATGTTTTAAAGATAGTCACCAAAACTGTAAATTATATTCGAGCATATTATAGATTTAATCATCGTCAATTTACTACATTTCTGGAAAATATGGAATGTGAATGTACCACAATCTACCATATTATAAGGAAATTCGATAGCTTTCGAGTCATAAAACTGGTGCACTAAATCATAATTTTTTTGGAAACGAAAAGTTATAAATGTACTGAATTAAAAGAGATGGACAAAGAATATTATAGGCCTAGTTTTCTCAATTAATATTATAAGTCATCGTAATCTGCTTAATCTTCAAAGAAAAAAATCATGTTGTTACAACGCTATTTGATAATATTAACGCTTTCAAACAAAGTTATTAATTTGGTGAAAATAAATAGAAAAAGAAAACCTGTCTCACTTTGAAAGCTGTCAATAACTTTTAAACAAATCACCTAAATTAAAATTTACAAAATATGCCAACCAAATTCAACTTTTAAAAACTGAATTCAATCAAAGGTTTTCTGATTTTAAAAGCTATACGATTTTGTCTTTTTACATCACGTCTATCTATCGATAGTGAAATTGTTGATAAAAACTTACAAATAGAGAATATTAATTGAAATCTACGAGTAATGTGATTCTATGCTGAAGTAAAAATGTAAGGAAATGGGAAAATTCCAAACTTTTTATAATTATTTATCTGTTGATCAGTTTCTTAAAATATTTATGTTTTCCACGCGTATATTGGCTATGTTTGGAAGCTCTTATTTATGCGGGAAATTATTATCTTTTAGGAGAACCATAACAAAAATTCAGAAGGGTCAAGATTAATCCTGATCAATATATGTCACAAATTTTAAAAATAGTATCACAGTTCAATATATTCAACTAAATTTTGATGATTTGTTTTGGGAAAAATGAAGTCAAATATCTTCTAAAATGTAATATTAAACTGTATTTCTTGTTAAAACTTTTATTTTTTATTAGAAATTTAAAATATTTATGATTTATGTTTTAAAAATAACGTGAAATGTAAAGGATTTTATGTATATGTAATATGAAATATTAGGTTGGGGAAAAAGAAATCCATTATTTTAGCATGAAATTCAAGACATTATTTAACATGCTTAGGATTGTCCCATTTGGGTCAAATATGCACCGTTTTGTTGTATAATTTGTTGCCATTTTAAAGGTATCTTCATAATGCCTCTCTCATAGAAGTCTTGGTCCTTATTGGCTAAAAACTCTAGTAATTCATTTTTACAGTCTTCTCTTGATCTCAATTTCTTATTACTCAGGAAGTTTTGCAATGCTAGAAAGAGGTGCTAACCGCTTGGTGCCAGGTCCGGACAGTAATGGTGGATGCATTAAAAATTCCCAACCAAACTCCCAGAGCTTCTGGCGAGTCACTGCGGACGAGTTTGGCCTGGCGTTATCCTGATGGAACACAACACTTCTTCTGTCGACCGATTCTGATCAATCACTAGCTTCAAACGGTCCAGTTGTTGACAATAGAGATTTGAATTTAGTGTTTGGCCATACGAAAGCAACTCACAATAAATTATTCCTTTCTAGTCCCACCAAATACACAGTAGAACCTTCCTGACGACTAGTTCTGGTTTGGCCAAGGTTTGAACTGCTTCACCGCGCTTTGACCACGATCGTTTTCGCACAATATTGTCGTATGTGACCCCTTTCTCATCCCGTTACGATCTGCTTAAGAAATGGGTCGATTTCATTCCGTTTGGCCAAGGCTTCTCAGACGGAAAATCGATCCATTATGTCTTTTGGTGTTAAATGGTGTGGCACCCAAACATCGAGCTTCTTTTATTAAATGCAACTTTGCTCGAATGGTTTAAAACTGTTTTATGGTCGATCTTTAGCTCCTGGGCGATGCTACGACTACTAACATGCCAGTCAACTTCGATTATTTCTGTGATTTTATAGACATTTTCGACAACGGGTCTGCCTTTGCGAGGTGCATCTTTAACATCAAAAATGCCTGAACGGAATCAACTTAACCCAAATTTCACGTAATTAGCTGTTACAGTATCGGCACCATAAACACCATCCCCAATCTCTGCCGCCTGGCTTGCATCTTCGCCTTTATCAAATAAAAACTGTGAAATGTACCGAATTTTCTCTTTGTTGACTTCCATTTTTGACACCTTGTAACTCACAACTGAATGGAACAAACAAAAAACAGTGAAATAATTTTTTAGTGTGAAATGTAACCTTGGCAACGAGCCTAAATTTGAAATTGTTTGATGGATACTTCACGAGATATCGTCACTACAGCCATCTACCGAAAAAATAATGGATTTCTTTCCCCCCAACCTAATATATCGAGCTTGAGATTGAGTCTGATAAATACGTAATATAATCCTTCTAAAAATTGTATTTAGGGACATTGAAATGACTTTATGGACATTGAAAACATGCGGTCCCTAACTTAAAATAAAATCGATCATGTAACTCTTAATATCATGTGAGTTTGACATGCCTGTTATAGACCGATCTGCCGTAAGCGTTTGTACACGGCCTGCCTTATATCTGTCCTACCAGTGACTGACGAGACATGTCTGATACTGTGCTCCGTTTGTTTCTTTTGGCAGTTACTACCAAATACCGGTCCTGCAACTGGGAGGTGATCTGTGTTGTAACGTCTACTCACATTACCATCATCTTGGAATCATTGCTAAAGCCTGCAGATGACACTCTGGGCGATTCCAAGTTCCTCGGACACTTCCAGCTGGAAGCCCACATTCCTGAAGGCTGATAATTCTACCACGTAAAAAATCATCCGAATGCGTCCTTTGTGTCATAATTATGTGGTTATTGCACTGAAAGACATAAAGCGCTTGAGACCAATTTTTCTTCTTTTACCTGTACAGTGGGTGATCGGTTAACGAATAGATCGGTTAACGAACAAATCGGTTAACGAACACTTTCACGAAAGATTTTTGTGTTTGGACAACGAACACATATTCGGAGGTGATCAGGGATACACCCCTGAAATTATGGATGAAATTTTGACAACTGCTAGAGATCTGGAATTGGAGGTGAACGAGGATGACATAGAAAAGCTCATAATGGGACATGAAGATGAACTGACGACAGAACTCCAAGAAATTTTGAATGAAGAACACCAAGAAACACAGCGAAATGTGTCTCCTTCTGAACAAGAGGAAAACGAAAGAGGACCAATGCCGACATCTGCCATTAAAGATCTTTAGAAAAAGTGGGCGGATGTCAGAGTAATGGTCTTAGAATGGCACCCAAACCAAGCTGATGTCAGTAGGTTTGGGGATCTTTACAACAACAATGCTATTAATTACTTCTGGAAAATCCTGAAAAAGAGAGGAAAGCAATCGACATTGGACATGTTCTTCAACGCCCCATAAGCAAAAAATGAAAATGACTGATTAATATGTAATGACTGATTAGTATGTATTATTTTTTAAAACACTTAATAAAAAATTATACATTTTTTAAAATTTAATTTTTAGGGTCTCCAGAACGAATTAATCGATTTCACATAGAAGTCTATGGTGAATCGATGATCAGTTAACGAACAATTCGGATAGCGAACACAGTCTTGGAACGGATTATGCTCGTTAACCGATCACACACTGTATTCCTTATATATCCACCTCTTACACTCTCGACATTGCGACGTACTATAGATGTCCTCTGGTAGCTTTCTGCAATTTGCATATGATTCAAAAAGATGTGTGCAGTCATTTTACGAGTTATATACACTCATGGACCAAAACACTAGCGCACCAAGAAATAATTGCGGGATTGTAACGAATCTTGGCATGAAGGTACATGTCGCGGAGTATGCAAATGATTAGAAATGCAGCGTGATTGCGCAATATGTATAGCCGGTAGAGGGTGTTTAACATCGTTCTCCGTGGAGTATAAAACAGGTAACCAAAGCTTGTTTCAATGTGCTGAATCGTTTACAAAGAGCTGAGGTAGACATGCCATTACGCCGTTTTCGAAGACAATATGAGCTACTGTCGCAGTTTGAGAGGGGGAGATTCATAGGCATTATGGAAGCTGGGTGGTCCGCTAGGCGAGTATCTCGTCAATTACGCCGCTTTGAATGTGTTGTGAGGAGATGTTGAGACCAGTGGATCCGAGAGATATCATTTAAACGAAGACCAGGCACAGGACGCTCTCAACAGACCAGTCGTCGAGAAGATCGCCACATCGTAAAAAATGCACACGTACAGCCAACTGCTTCATCGGCCGCCATCCAGGCACATGTAGCACCTTCACTAGGAGCCCCCCTGTGTCTTCTCGAACCATTCCAAGGCGCCTGGCTGAAGGACATTTGGGATCGTTGAGCCCATTACGTGTGCTGCCCTTGGTGCCCACCCATCGATGCCTCCGTTTGGAGTGGTGCCACGCACCAGAAAACTGGACTGTAGTGGAATGGAACCAGGTCGTCTTTAGCGACGCGCGAGAGAGAGAGTCCAGATTTAATTTCAGCAGTGATGACAATCATGTTCGTGTGTGGAGACCCCGTGGTGAACGCCTCAATCCTACCTTTGCTTTACAGCGACACACCGCTCCCACAGCTGGTGTGATGGTATGGGCGCCATTGCCTACAAAACGCGGTCACCCTTAGTATTGATCCGTGGCATCACACATGACAGCCCAGCGGTATGTTCATGACATCCTGCAACCACATGCATTTTTCAACAAGACAAAGCTCGGCCTCACACGGCAAGGGTGTTAATACCCTTCCTTGGCCTACCTGATTTCCAGATTTGTTTCCAATTGATCTGGGATCATTTGGGACGACAAGTTCGGTATCCCACGAGTTTGAATGAACTAGAGGCAAGGTTACAGTAAATATGGAACGAAATGTCTCAAGACATCATACAGAACTTGTATGCCTCAATGCCCGATCGTATCGCATCGTGCATTCGCGCTAGAGGGGATTCAACAGGGTATTAAATTCTCCGTTCTTTTGTCTTTTTCTCTGAAAAAAATTATCTTTTTCTCTTTGATTTTCTAATCATTTACTTTTATCAAAATAGTCATTACGTATGTGAAATTTCATTTCATTTTAACGACTCCTTGGTACGCTAAAATAACTCTAAAATAAAAATTTCACCTTTAGAATTATCACACACATCTTGAAGAAGAATATAAAAATTACAGGAAACCACCAAATGGCGCGGATAGTCCGTCACAATGACGAGAGTGTAAGAGAGGGGTATATAAGGAATGGTGGCAAAGAAGTAAAATTGTTCACAAGCGCTTTAAAAGCCTTTCAGTGCAATAACCTCATAGTTATGGCACAAAGGAAGCATTTGGATGATTTTTTACGTGGTAGAATTTTTGGACGACTGGAATGTGGACGTACCCAGCTGGAAGTACCCGAGGAACTTGGAATCGCAAAGAGCGTCATCTCCAGGCTTTGGCAACGATTCCAAGATGATGGTAATGTGAGTAGATGTTACAGCACAGTTTGCCCTCGAGTTACAACGCCGAATGAGGACCGGTATATATATATACAGTACAGTCCCGCTAATCCGAACACGGCTAATCCGAACATCCGGTTAATCCGAACAGCTCCGTGGAAAAAATTTTATAATTTTAAGGACGAAAAAAAAATCAGTGAATATTTCAATATAAAACAGTGTAAACCTTAATTCAAAACAGTTCTTTATTTAATATTCACTCACTGTACATCAAGTTATGGTACAAATTTTAAAATGGAATAAACTACAGAACAGAACACTAATGTTTAGTATGAAAAATTGTACAACATAAGATTAAATATAAAATATGTACAGTACAGTACAGTACTGATAATGTAGTGAACAAGTACCTTATTACATTAATTCAGTTATTTTTTTCTGACGCAACGAAGACAGTCTTTTCGATGATGCGTAATTTCGCCAGCGCCTCATAAATAACACATCAGCTGGTGTAGTGTCGGGCTGTTGCTCCAAGTAGCGCAGGGCAAGGTCAAGGGCAGCTGCGCCGTCTGCATGTGGCACCACGTCCTTCGTATCGCATTGCGTCTCGTCGTCACTCCCCTCCTCCTCCATTGGCTCTTGAGTCACTGCCGCAGCTATGTCGTCATCAGTCAGAAATTCGGTTGTTTCCCCGTCTTCTTCTATCCATTTATTGATGTCTCTTTCCCCAGCTTCCTCGCAACCAGGAATTGTCTGCACTTGCTGAAGCAGACTGGTCACATCATTTTCTGGTTGGTTGTCTGCATACTCAAGGATTGGCCATAGTTTCTTCCAAAACTTTATTAAAGTTTGGTCAGTTACGTTTTCCCAGGACTCAGCAGACCAATAAACAACATCTTTCATGTTCGTTTGTTTTATTTTTGCAACCAAAGAGACTGTGTCATCTTCAATCAAGGTTCGCAAAAACTGCTTACGGTAAATTTGTTTAAGTTTTTGCAAAACAAACTGATCCATAGGCTGTAGTAAGGGTGTAACATTTGGCGGTAAAAATATGGCTTTAATTTCACCGCTAGAAAGTTCTTCAGTGCCTGGATGCGATGGCGCATTGTCAATCAAAAGAATCGCACGTTGCGGTAAATCATTTTTTTTTATTGAATTTCTTTACAGCGGGAACAAACTGGTCATGAAACCACTCTTTAAACAACATTGCATTCATCCATGCTTTTTTTTTTTTTTTTTTTTGGCTCCTGTAATATACTGGCAGTGATTTCATATTCACGTTTTTAAAAGCTCTAGGCTTAGCAGATTTGCCTATCACCATTAATGGGAGCTTGTGATTACCAAAAGCATCGCTGCATGCCATTAATGTAACTCGGTCTTTGCTCATTTTATAACCTGGAGCACTTTTTTCCTCCTGTGAAGCTAAACTCTTTTTAGGCAGTGCCCTAAAGTTCAGGCCCGTCTCATCGGCATCGTAGATTTGTTGTGGAGAATAATTTCCCTCAGCTATTAAATTTGCAAATGTGGTCACGTATTCCTTTGCTGCGTCAAAATCAGATGAAAGCTTTTCGCCAGTAATTGTCAACTGACGTACCCCAAGTCGCTTCTTCCACCGATCTAGCCACCCGATACTAGCACTGAAAGAGGCATCACTGTTCATTAATTTATTTAATTGAATTGCCTTTTCTTGAATGATAGGCCCACTGAGGGGGGTTCCTCTTTGTCTTTCCTGGGTAAACCAAATATGAAGCGCATTATCAACTTTATCGTACAGCGATTGCTTTGCTGTCTGTCTGTTTTCAAGAGTCTCGCCAGAAGAATTAGCACAGTATTGTTCAAGCTTTCTACGATTTTTTTTTTCTCCAATCACAAATTGTAGCTTTGCCAACATTAAACTCTGTAGCCAATTTTGTCACATCTTCACCTTTATCTAAACGCTTTAGAACCTCTAGTTTGTCTTTAAGAGTAAGTGTTGAGTGTTTACGCTTACTCGCCATAACAATCTGTTTACGTACACTGTATCACAGATAAATGTCCAAAACACACAACAAACTGTTTTCACTGTAGAATATCACACTGTAACACTGTTATTAACACAGAGACAAAAGCGGACGAGTATAGAACGAGCGCGGAACGACTGACGGCCAACAGTACGGGCACACGCACACACAGTCACACTAAGTTAGGAGTGGTGGAGGGAGGACACACGCGTCGAGGAGTGGGAGTATAGTCCACGCGGCAAAAAAGCGGGCGCGTACGCTCACATTACGACAAAATACATAGACACAATAGACCCGTACTCCCGGTTCAAATAGTGATTTCGCTGTTACTCCGGCTAATCCGAACAATCACGTAATCCGAACAGGGGTCGGTCCGATATTGTTCGGATTATCGGGACTGTACTGTATATATATATATATATATATATATATATATATATATATATATATATATATATATATATTTGGCAGTTACTGCCAAAAGAAACAGACGGAGCACAGCATCAGACCTGTCTCGTCAGCTCTCTTCAGCTACCGGTACGACAGTTTCAAGGCAGACCGTGTACAGACGCTTAGGGTACATTGGTCTATATGCTCGTAGGCCTGTCAGATGTGTTCCACTTACTGCAACTCACTGACGCCTGCGATTAACCTGGAGTAGAGAGCATGCATTGTGGACACTCCAACAGTGGTCTTGTGTGATGTTTTCCGACGAGCCCAGGTTTAGTTTGCAGTCTGATTCTCGCAGGACTTTAATATGGAGAGCGCCAGATACCCGTTACCACCAAGAGAACACCATTGAACGACACCGTTACGGTGGTGCGGGATGGCTCGTTTGGGGAGGAAATATTCTTGGTTCCAGAACTGACCTGCATGTTCAGAGTGTAACGATGACAGGCCACATGTATCGGGATGTCATTCTGGAACAACATGTATGTTTGTTTCGGGGCGCCATGGGTGTTGAATTTCTGTTTATGGATGACAACGCCCGTCCTCACCGTGCAAACATTGTAGACGAATGCCTTCAATCGGAGGATATCACCCGTATGGATTGGCCAGCATACTCACCGGGCTTGAATCTAATAGAGCATGTGTTGGATATGCGTGGCCGACGAATTGCAGCCCGTCAACCCCCCCCACCAATCTACCGGAACTTCGAAGAGCATTGCTTGATGAGTGGTGTAATATTCCCCAAGATCAGATTGATAATTTGATACTCAGCATGCTTAGGCGTTGTATGTCCTGTATTGCATAGTCCGGGAGACATACTGCGTACTAACGATGTTATACTGTTTTTTCTAAATAGGTTCTTTTTTGAAATCTGCTCCAGGGAGTAAAAATCGCAATTTTTATGAATTATGTCAAACATATAGCATGTTTTTTGCTCTTTACCTTTTGTTTAATAAATAGACTTTACAAATAAGTCAAATTTGTTTTGTTTCTGTCTCTTTCTTTGCCTGAACTTCATTACCTCACTTCATTAAACTTCATTATATAATTTATGGACATGTGTGTATATTAGAGTTCGATCTCCGCATGACTCTGAATTATCCTTCATTTATGGTCATAAGTGTACTTCGATAAAACTACATTTTTTATTTTACGTTCATAAATTTCTTTATATCCTAATTTTTTTCATATTTTGTTGAATAAATGCGACATCTAAGTAAAGTAAAATAATATTTTTATCTAAGAAACAGAAAAAAGAAAGTACTTCAAAAACTTCGAAAATAAGTATTTTAATATCGCACATTTTTATTCTTGTTTTGGAAAAGTAAGCATACCTTTCGAGAAATGTTTGAATCATACATCTTGTGCTCGTTTAACTTTTCTCTCTATAATAACATTTACATAATTATCAAGCCGCATTTTAAAATAGAAAATACACCTTATAATGCTTCTCTAAATGCGTACGTATGCTTATTATTTTTTCTGTCCATTTATTCTCCTAACAAAACTGAAACTAATTTCTGCCAAAATATGCTTTTTATTATTTCCTTTTGGAAATGTTTTTCTGTGTCTGTATGATTTGCAATAGCTAGAGATAATTTCCTTTGTAAATTTGTATTTTAAAATCCACGTTAAGAATTTAAAAACATCTTTGCAGTTCTCATTGACTCTGGTTTAAGTGTTTCTTTCCTTGTGTTTCTCAGTTTCTATTTGTGGATTCTCCCTTTACTTCTTAATCATTGTTATCATTTAAAAATTATTCAAAATGAAATTTTTAATGGAAAAATAGTTACCTTACTTTTTTTTTTATTTCGGACCAGTTATTTGCAGTTTCTTCCCCATTTCTCTTGAATTGTTTCTTTGCTTTGAGTCAAAACCGTTCCTACAATTAAAAATAAATTTTGACCTCAAAATATTTTCCTTGATCATATTCTCTCATTCCAAACTTACGTGTAATAAGTTTTCTCTTCTAAAGAAAGGTAGTCACTATCAACATCGAGACACGCATTTATAGATGAAAATGGCTTCAAAACGGACGAAGCTATTTGTAATCCATTTTTAAAAAAAATGCTCAAAACAATTAAAGGATTTTGTAAGTTTTATATAAAATAAAGATATAAGCGAAATTTTTTTGGGGGCGAAAATGGAAGAAGAGAATCACAAATGCAAATTTTTCTGATTTTCAAACTGTAGAGTATGCTAATTTTGAGTTCGACGTCAAAAACGTCGCTTCAGCGGCAGCGAATGAAATTTGACTTTCAACTGAAATGAAGACAAGGATGATCGGCATTAAGTGACTGCTTTGTTTCGATGAGTACGATGTGTCAGCGAAGTCATTTAACCGATTCAGAAGCTTGGAGAGTTGTTGGTTGGTTAGAAGGGGGCCAAACTCAAGCCGAAGTAGCGCAAGTCATTGGAGTGTCACAAAGTGTGATTTCCAGGATCTGGAACCGTTATTTGGAGACTGAAAGTGCAGGCCGAAGACCAGGACAAGGTCGTAGACGGACAACAACGACCAATGAAGATCGTTTTTTAGTATTAACGGCTCGGAGACACCGAAATATGAACACTACTCTTCTCCAACAACACCTTCACTCGGCTACTGGCACCACGGTTTCAACTCAAACTTTCCGAAACCGGCTCCATGGTGGAGGTCTGTATGCTCGCCGATCGCTGGTATGTGTTAGACTAACATCAAGGCATCGTCGCGACCACAGGGAGTGAGCAACAGAGCATGTGAACTGGAGGAGAAATGAATGGAGCAATGTTCTTTTTTCTGACGAGTCCCATTTTTCTGTTCATCCGGATAATAGGCGTATTTTCATCTAGAGGGACGGTGGCAGTAGGAATAATCCTGCGCTCGTGCACGAAAGTGTCAGATTTTGCAGTGGAGGAGTGTTGGTGTATGGTGGCATCTCCATTGACGGGCGCACAGACCTCTACATCATTCGAGATGGGCATCTGACTGCTCGCCAATATAGGGATGAGATCCTCAGACCTATTGTAGTCCCTTACGCTGCAGCAATCGGAGATGACTTCATTTTAATGGACGATAACAGAAGGCCATACCGTGCTAACCTGGTGGAGGATTCCCTTTTCGAGGAAGGAATCGTACGAATGGAATGGCCAGCGTGTTCTACAGACATGAATCCAATAGAGCACGTTTAGGACGCTCTAGGAAGACGAGTTGCTGGCCGCCAACCACCCCCACAAACTCTCCAAGAACTGGAAAGAGCTTTTCTGGAAGAGTGGGACAAAATACCCCAACTCGTGATTAATAGCCTCATTTACTCCATGCCTCAAAGGTGCTCAACTTTGCTGGCCGTTCGTGGAAACCATACCTCCTACTGAAAATGATTTCCTTTGAAGAAAAAACCTTTTCTTATTCTTTTTTTCTCATATGCACAAATTGTGTTTTTTTCCTTTTGTACATAAATGCTCAATAAAATGCATTTTTTTTTGCCAAACATGTGTAATTTATTCTCATATAACTTACTACGTCTGTCAACCATGTATCAATCAGCTAAAAAGTTTCCCAGCCACAAGATCCACCTAAAACCGCAATATCCTTTAATTATTTTGAGCAGTATATATATATATATATATAAATATATATTCGAATTTTTTAACTTGGTGAATAATTGATTTTCATTGGTGGCGGGGCGTTTGATTCTCTTCGTGGGGGCTTTGTGAGTGGGGAAATTTTGTTGAATTGTTTTTTGAAGGATGCTTTTCTTGTGTAATTGTTTTGGCATTTTTCTATTTTTCTTGCGTGGTTATTTTGTGATTTTTCTGCATTGGGAGTTTGGGAGAGTTTGTTGCATGGTAGTGGTGAGTGGTTTTGTCATGCTCTCTGGGTTGTCCATGCTCTGAAGTTTTGTTTATTTTGTTTGGTTTTCCTGCCGAGTTGCGGGGAGGGTTGGTGCCTTCAAGCTGGTTTGGCCCCACTTATTCGGTCCTGGGTCCGAGGTTGCTTTCTGACTTGCTAGGTTCTTTTTTTTTTATTTCTCTATGGTTTTGTTCTTCATGTTCAGCTTTTATATTTTTGTTGCGCTATTTCTTGTTGTGTTCTTTTTCTGTTATTTCTTGTTTTTGATGTATAATACATATTTCTTTTATATATATATATTCCATTTCTTTACGTCATTATATTTTTTACTTACAAGGGGAAGGCACGACTAAGGAAATTCATTTGGGGTCGAGACTTGGTGTAATAGTAGTACTCCTTTAAGGTGTTCAACCCTCAATGTACACTCTATAACAAAAAAAATGACGCACCAAGTTGTCCGATAGAGACAAAAATTGGTGGGTAGAACTATCATTCAATTTGACAAAAATTGAATGATTTATTTCAGAGTTACATAGTTCCACAGTGACGAGCTCAGTAAGGTATTGACCTACCTCTAACCTGGATTCAACCTGCCACACGACGTGGCACAGAGTGATGAAGCCCCTTGACGGTCTTCAGTGGAATTTCTTGCCAAATTTGCTCCAATTGTCAGACCAAGTCATCAACACTCCCTGGTAGATGCAGTCGCCTTCCCATCATATCTCAGACATCCATGACTGGAGAGAGATCTGGTGATCTAGTTGGCTAAGGAAGTGTTTAACAAGCTGTAATACATATCATAACAACACGTACCGTATATGGTCTAGCATTATCTTGCTGAAAAATAAGGCCAAGATACTGCAGAAGGAACGGTAGCAAAACAGTTCTCAGAATGTGGTCGACGAACCGCTGTGCTGAAAGTGTGCCTCTAATGGTGACCAAAGGGGTCCGGCTATCAAAAGAAGTGGCACCCCAGACCATAACTCCTGGTTGAGGGCCTGTGTGGTGAGCAATAGTGAAAGCAGGATCGGCACGCTGCCCTGGGCGTCTCCAGACACGTCTTCGATGATCGTCAGGACACAGTTGGAAGCGAGATTCGTCCCCAATCATCATGATTCCGACCTGATCGAGCCAAGCACCACTGTAATGTGGCTTGGCAGTGTGCATGCATGAGTGGCAGAGTGGTCGGTGCGAGCATAAATTTCGCTCTATCAGCCGTCTGTGAACGGTCATGGTGGACACTCGTGTGTGAGTTGCACGTCTGATGTTTAATGACGATGAATCAGGCACTGGGACAGCAGATTTGACAATCAATCTGTCCTCCGGATCTGCTGTGGCCTTAGGTCAACCTCTACCATCATGACGCTGAAACCTGCCATTGTTCGTCCATTCTTGCCAGCATCTTCTAATGGCTGCTTCTCTTCGACCCATATGACGAGCGATTCTCCAATTTCCCCTGCTCGCAATGAGCTCAAATCCTATGGTGAGGCATTTTTTCAGTCGTTGAATGGTATCCTAAATCGCAGTGCAGCAGAAATTTTGACCATCAGATTGAGAATAGCTTCCTATAGAGACCTGCTGGATGCGCTGTAGCCTCCGTTATTCCTTTTCATTAGACACCAAATTTTAATCATTTGCATATTCGGTACATATGTCTTTGCATACAAAATTTTATTACAATCGGATAACCCCTTCTTGGTGCGTCGTTTTTTTTTTTTTTTTTTTTTGTTTTTTGTTATAGAGTGTAATTCCGCCGAATAACCAGTCAATTCGGAAAAAACAGCCTTCGAAATTCATGCTTAGCTTTTATACAATTAAGTTTTAACTACTCCCATTGACTCAGTGGCATAGTTGGTAGAACTTCTGCTTTCTATGCGGGCGGATAGGGTTCGAGTCACGCGAGTAACTCTTTTTTCAATTCATTTAATTTTTTTTCGATTAAATAAGTTTATTTAAAAAAAACTTATTAAATATTTTATATAATTATAAAATAATTAATTTAATAATAATAATAATATATTTTATAAACTTTTTTATATTATATATCATATTTTATTTATAGTATATTGTATATTTCACATTATAAAACTATTTTTAACTAATTTTTATGTAAATATCATTTATTATTTATTATAATATATTTTAAGAAAAATATTATTTATTAATATAAAAATTTATTTATATTTTTTTTACTTTATAAAATACAAAATAATTACATAAAAAGTATCATTTAGTATTCAATAAACCTTTCATTAATAAATTTATTTAACTTAAAAGAATAATTAAATGAACTGAAAAAAAAAGTGGATCGCGTGATTCAAATCCTATCAGCCGACGTAGAAAGCAGAAGTTCTACCAACTATGACACTGAGTCACTGGGAGTAATTGAAACTTAATTGTATAAAAGCTAAGCATGAATTTCGAAGGCTATTTTCTTCGAATTGACTGGCCATTCGGCGGAATTACATACATTGAGGGTTGAACACCCTAAAGGAGTACTACTATTACACCTTTTCTCGTCCCAAAATGAATTTCCTTAGTCGTGCCCTCCCCTGGTTAGCATCATTTTGTTGTATTTAAAATTTAATGAAATCAAATAAATACTTATCAAAATAAATTAGACCATAAAGGATACTTTAGAAAAACACGAATTCACTGGAAATCTTAAACATGTAGTGTTCAAAATTAAGACAGTTTTCAGATTTGGTCAATTATCTCTAGAGCTACTGGACAGATTTTTCAAAAAGATGGGTTGATAGGGGGTATGGTCCCCTCTTACAGATATACAGACCTCCCACTATGATTTTAGACAGGAAATAAGGGAGTTTATAAATTCCTGTGTCAAATGGACTCACTTGTTCAGCAACGCTGTTTTCAGGCCTTGGATGGTTCTCGGAGGGGGTTTGCAAGTTGCAGTTATCTATTCAAGAACATTTTAGGCATGCTCTAGAGCAGGGGTACTCAATCTTTTTCACCGTCTGGCCACGTACATGTGACAACTATTTCACGCGGGCCGCAACAGGAGGATTAAGGGGAGGGGTGGGGACATTGAAAATACGGAACATTTTTCAAATTATAAAAACTCGTAATTTTGGATTTTGTTTTAATACTATATTATTCTCTTTCAAACCCAACTCTCTCTCTCTCACACAAAACACTTTATACATTTTTTACCCAGTTATGGAGCAATTTTGATTTCCTTTCATCAATGATCCCTAGCCCCTTGTTTGCATTCGACTGTCATAAAAACAAAGCTGCCATGTACTTTGATAATTTGATTTTTTTTTCTTTTGACAAAGCCTCACTTATTTTTATTTCAGATATTAATTTATCAAGTGCAGGACGGTTGCAAAGAGTTTTTACTGGATTCGGAACTTAAATTAGTATTGTTTGTTTAAAATTAGTTCAGATTTTCTTGTGCATTTTTGTTTCAAACTTATTGAGATACTTTTTGATTTTACTAAAAAAATATCTGAACAAATAACTCAATTTATCAAAGAGTGCGACGGAAGTATTCAAAAAACACACTAACAAATTCTGTGTCAATTCATATATTTATCTTTCATGTGTTTCAATATATATATTCATATATATATAACAAATTTTTTAGATATTTTTGTTACCTCTGCAATTTGTTACATTACCACCGACAGAATATTTTGTTGCTATTGCAAAGATTTTTTAAGAAAGCCAATTTATCTCGTCTTGAAAGAGATCCCCAAGGAAAAGAGCCATTAAAAATTTGTGCTTAGTGGTATAGTGACGGGTAAAATAATATTTTTTAAATATAGTATTTTGATGACGAATCAAACTTGTTGATCTATATTTGTTTTCCTCTACGAAATAGTCACGATCCCAATTGTCTTGAAACAAGATATATTCTTAAGGTATTTTTCGCTTGGATAACATGAGGGTTAATGAAAAATTAGTTTCACCCATAAATTGGTCACAAACCCCACTACTATTTTTTATAAATAAACATTACAATTACAAAAAGAAAAATAAAGTTATGTCACAATTCGTACCAGCACGACATCGATAGCAAAATTGGTGTATTAAGAAGAGCTTTAGGGGAAGAGCGGGATCTCTCTCTCATTAACAGAACGGGGATTGGAAGTGCATTGTTATCTCTCTCAGGAACAATCCCACTATATTAAACCTTACGCAAGAGTTAATAGATCGCATTTTTGAACTCATTAGCATAAAATCATGATCAGGATCGAAAATCATTTTTTACTATCAACTTTTTAATAATACTTTTAAGTAGTTTAAAATTAAAATTTCACTTGAATTGGTTTAGTGGTATTTAAAAAATCCACGAAAACGTGTTTGTGTTCATTAACTTTAGCACACCAGTGTATACTTCCTTTTAAATAAAATACACAAATTATTAAGTCTGGGGATTTTTATATTTTTAATTCCCTGTTGAATAGTAAAGTATAAATTTCGAACAGTCCCTTTTTTCATTTTTGTGACAACAATTGCCCCTCAATTAAAAAAGATTATCTTCTAATGTTTAGAATGTTATAAACACAGCTAGTTTTGGTGCAGCGATTGATTCTGCCACTAATGTGTTCTCGTGACATGTGACTACGCATTACATATCTACTAGGTTACTATCAGTAGATCAGTTCCCTCGACTCCTGTCCACAAATTAGTTCTTCATGACCGGGAAAGGAGATTCTGATCTTGTTGAAGGAGAAAAGAATTTGCCTTTGCTATTATGGGGAGAGTACAAAATGATGTAAATCATAGAAACTGCACTCTTAGTTCTCACAGGGAATAAAAAAACAGAGAATGGTTCAAGACTATGAAGCTAATATTGTCGAATAGAATTTGAAATATGAATTGCAGTATCCATTACTACTTTTCGAACTACATTAACATTTAGACATTCTTCCTTTCACAGTTACGGATTGAAAACACTATTCTTTAAGAAGAGTAGTTATTCTTTTTTTTTCCTTCTGAAAAACGCTGTGTTTCGTAAAGATTAACTTCAATGTCGTAGGAATAAACTCAGATAAGAATGCATTATCTAATTCTTTTAAATGTGTTTGACACTGATAACTGAGTATATATATTGAAATTCAGTATTAAAGAAATATATGTGTATACAAAATACAATTATATATATATATATATATATATATATATATATATATATATATATATATATACTCTCTCTTTCTATTCATAATAAAAACAAAATTTTCAGAAAAAATATTTTATTTTGAAAATTTAATGCATTTTTTAGATTAAAAATGAAAATTTTCTTAAAAATTAAAATCATTGAATTAGGAGAAATCATTAATCGAGATCAGAATACTTTTATCAACTTAATATGTACAAAAAAGTCAAATAGTTGGAAAATAAAGGACGTTAATTAGCAAATTAATTGTTTTTAAAAACATTTTACTGTTAATGTTTGAAAAAAATCATTTAAATGTGTAAGCTTACAATTCCATTAGAAATAATATCACATACATTTTACATTCACGACATATAATTTTAATTAAAAAGCAACATTTAAATAATTAAAAATATAATTTAGTAAAATTTAATTTAATTTTTTCGAATGGGGTTGCGGATTGGTAATTACCATTGCAGAACTAGTACATCCCCGGGAGCTGGTTTTACTTTTTAGTGTGGCACCCCATAGAGTTGGATGCTAATTAGCCCCAAAGTAATTTTGTCACCCAATTTCCTCTGATGACACGAAACACTTCACACGGAATTTAATTTTGCCTAGAACACCCAAGCACTCTAGGGATATTTAACAGGCCACATAATAATACGACGTGAATGCTGTCGATTTTTTTTCATCATGAAAATACACCACCGCACTGTGGTTGTTCTGAATTAGTTGTTGGAAATTCCAGTGTGTAAGGGCAAACTGCCTGATTTAGACGCCTTCGATCGCAAACAAATCGTAGGTGCACGACGCAGGGGCCATTCAATTTCCGAAATCGTCAGATAGCTAGGATTTTAAAGGCCTACAGTGTCAAGAGTATACCAAGGATACATGGATGGTGGACAAAAAACTAGCGATCGGGCAAACTGCAAAGGACAATCAGCCTTGACAGTGCGTGGGGAGAGACAGCTCCGGCGTATTGTGCGTAGCCAGAGAAGAAAAACATGAGCTCAAATTACCACCCAGATGAATGACGGAGCGAATCGTAGTCAGTAAAGGGACTGTGCAACGCTCGCTTCACCGTATGGGTTTCGGGAGCCATCAACGTACGAGAGTACTGTTGCTTAATGCTCGCCATTGGGCCACACGTCTTGCCTGGGCAAGAGAGACTGGAGTGTAGAAGACCGGAAAAGAATAGCATGGAGTCGATTCCGACTCCTTAAGGCCGATGGGAGGCTGAGAAGATGGCGTTAGGTTCATGAAGCCATGGATCCTGCAGACTAGGTTGGAACTCTACAAGGACATGGTGGTGCAATCATAGTCTGGGGTGTTTTGGGTGGCACTGTTTGGGATCTTTGGTGCGCGTATCAACCTCCCTCAATGCAATTTGGAACGTAGAGTTGCTGGGTGATCACCTCCATCCGTTTATGCTGTTCTGTTATCCACACGGTAATGGAGTTTTCCAGTAAGACAACTGTACCTCTCACAAGTCCTGGTCGGCTATTGGCTGGTTGGATGAGCATTCCTCTGACTTTTCTATCATAAATTGGCCACCTAGAAGCCCAGACTTAAATCCTATTGAGAATATTTGGGTAGTTTCGGAACAAGGCGTGAAAGGCCATCACACAGCACCAACGAACTTTACTGAACTATGGACAGCTTTAGCCAATATTTGGCAAGTCATTCCCGTGGAACGTTTCCAGAAACTTGTTGAATCTATGCCTCGTCGTGTGGCACCCATTATCAAGGCCCGAGGAGGCTCAACTGGTTACTAATAGGTATCCCTAATTCAGTGGCACTTTAGAGTATACAAAAGTGCATTTTTCTAAAAGTATAATAACATTCCCTTTAAAAAACTGCTGTCGGTATTTTTATTTAAATGTTCATTAAAAAGTTTTTTTAGAAAGATCTCATTATATTATAATTCATTATTATATTTTTATTTATATTTCTTACGATTAAAAACTTTGCGTGGAAGAAATGCGTTAAAAATTATCTTTTCGTTACCGTGTCTTTAAAATTAAAAATCCTTTCATGTATGAAAAATCTACACATGTAGAAAAAAAAGGTAAAAATTTTAAGAAACAAATTATCATTTACATTTAAGAAAGTTTGATTCCATTTGATTCATAACTCTATGTCACAATCGTTTTCTCAGCCTTTTTTAAATATTATGTTAGAAAATTATCTTTTTCTATAGAATAAGGATCCGCTTAAGCAGTAAATTTCTTTGTTTAGAGTAGTGATTCTCAACCACTGTGCCGCAGCACTTTTGTGTGTGCTGCCAAATTTTTTTTAATTATTAGTCTGAGAGAATAAAAAAATCTGGAACCGTATCATTCAGCCGTTTTATAGAAATAAACTATTCATATCAAATTGTTATTTGAAAACAATGTGAGAGTGATTCCCAAATTTAGAAATTGATTAGGTTTGTAATCTATTGGTGGGAACGGATACATTTGTATTGGAATTAACTAAGAATGAACTCATTTCTAACTGTAATAATCGTGATTGAATACTGTAATAATCGGAAGACTCAATTCATTTTATTTGAATTAAAATTACAAACAATCATCCCATAATAGCCAAAAAAAATATTGTTACAATTTTCTGCATCTTCTTATTTGTGGGAATTAAGATTTTCAGTATTAACAAATAGATTTTCAGAATAAACAAATATAAAAATGAAAAGAGAATCTTAACTTTTTTAAATGTAGAAGACGAAATGAGAGAGGCTTTGTCATTTTTACGACCCAAAATAAACGAAATTACCAAAAATCATCAAGATCAAATTTCGCATTAAATGTATTCTTATAATTAATTTATAATTAATTACTCAATAAACATTTTGCAGAACATATTTTCTTTAACATTGAAAATTATTATCATAAACTATTTTACATAATGTATTACAGATAAGTAAAGCCGCGTAGGGGACGATGCACGTTAAATTTGTCGAAGCTCAAACGTCCTCCCGTTGGTGTGGTGTGTTAGGAAAGGGAGGGCTAGGTCGGGTGTCGTCCTCGTTCCTTGACCATGGTTCAAAATGATGAGGTCCTTCTCCAAAAGCCCTCATGTTGCTGAATTACGCTCGCCAAATTTTTAAATTGTTAAAAGTGTACCACAATCAAAAAAGGTTGTGAATCGCTGGTTTAGAGGCTCGATTCAAGACTTTTGGAGTCTAATACTAAGTCCCGGCTATTGAGAACACTTCTCTGAAGCAGCAGCTTTCAATAGTATGGTACTCACACATACCCCTAAAGTTACCTAAACGGGTGCACGTCATCTAAGCATATTATATATATATATATATATATATATATATATATATATATATATATATATATGCCCTCCAAAAGGAAAATGCAAAGAAGTTTATTCATGTTCAAGAGAGATCTATTGGGTTTTATTTATTTACCAAACTATTCGCTTAGAAAAAATGTTTAAAAATTACTCTTATACAGTAGTTAATACTGGAATTGATGGTAATGGCAATTCTATGAAAGAGATATGTAAATGCAGGGGAAGGAGAGTTGGAAGTAACTTTTGCAAGATAATTGGTCTAGATTTGAGTATTTTTAAATTAAATCTACAAGTTCAAAACAACCTAAAATCTGGCCTCAACAAATGAAATTTAAGAGATGAATGCATATATATTTTTATTTAGGCATTCTTTTATCGTTTACAATTTCTTTTTACTAAGTTATTTTTGGATATACTTTCCAATTAGGTATTCAATTCTTTGAATCGATTGGTTGGTTCAGTTCGAAAATCTTCCATTTTTTAGAGTTTGTATTGACAAAATTTTTTCTGCCTGAAACTTTAGATTACTCCTCATTAAAAATAAATAACCATTTCGAATAGTTAATAAATAAATTTTTAAAACAAATTTTAAAAACTTTAAGGAATTCAAAATTGAAAAATAAAATTTACTTTTTAAGTTTCAGGTATCTAAACTGCGAACATTTCTCGAAGTAATACCTATGAAATTAATTTCTTAATAAAAATCATTCAAATTATTGATTACACGGAAATTTGCGAATATGCGTCATGTCAAGCAAATATGTGTTCAGTAAGATAGAAGTTGCTCAATAAAATTCATTAAACAAACCTCTTTATATTTCTTTACGGCGTTAAATGCAGTGTAAAAAAAGTCTTACATATATAAACTTTCGTATAAAACATGAATGATGCTAAAAAAATTCAAAGTAAAACTTTCTTTTACCAGAAATAAAAAGAAAAAGAAAAGAAATCTAAAAAAAAAAGCTTTTTGCCAACTTTTTTTTCTCGTGAGTTTCTATATTTATTTGTTTCTCCCAAATTTAAACTTTCGTATAAATACAAGCATCAAACAAATAAAATACAGGATGCTCAAGAAACGATTTTAAAAAGTGAAAAGAAACTCATTCGAAGAAAGGTTCTTCCTTCCTTACAGAATAATTTGTTGCTTGATTCAACCGTCAGAAATAGCATAATGAATGCGAGCTGTCATCTAATCGATCAGAATCGCAAAAGAGAGCCAAATCTCTATTTTCGCGCTCTCTCCAAATGGCTGTCTTGTCTTTTAAGCTTTCTACATCATTTGGCAATCTAATATAAACTGTTGTCATCCAATTGTTTTGGGGGAAGCTGATTTTGATACAGTTAACCTTCTACCAGTAATCTTGTCCATCAACCGTAACGCTCCAATTTTGTCCTTTTCTACCCAGTCACCTTGTTTTTCACAGTTGTCGTTTTTTGATCGTATTGTTACATATTCGTTCTTCCTGATCGTCAACTGTTCATAAAGTGGTACTGTAATCGACGATTCGGACGTTGATCTGCTAAGCTTACATGAGTCACCAAATTCTAAATGCTCACAAATATCCGCACTTCTCTTTTAAGCTAGTAGTCATATATCCGTTTACCTGGAAAGCAATAAAAGGTCGATGTCTACTTAGAATTTGGCAGCAACGAAAATTGGGAGAACGAAAATTTAAGAATTAAATGTATTTTATAAAATAAACTCTTTTTTTTTTTTTGTCTACAAGGGATATTTATGACTACGCATAAAATCTTTGATGGTGTTAATGTCATGTACTTTAACGGTAAGTTTCCTCTTTATTTTCATACCTATAAAATAAAAATATTTTCTTGGCTCCCAACCGATTCCCACATCTTTGAAAGCTTGTTCAGTTTTCAACACGATAGTGAAATGTTTCCTTTCCGCTACGGTTGTGAATTTCGATTGATTTGTAACGCGTTACATGATTATCAGCATTATCTGAATAGAGTTATTCAATCTCATATGCTGGGGAAATTCTCTAAGTGTCATTGCCTTAAAAATGTCGTTATTGAAGTTTATTTTACTGTTATTGATGTAAATGAATTATAGGTCTTCAATAAATTAAACCCAATGATGCATATTCTTTATTTAAGATATAAATATGGACATACTTATGTATTAAAAGTTCTTGAGTTGTTTTATTAACTGAACGTAAGACTCACACACATAAAATGCTTCTCACATTGTTGTCATTTCTATTTTTTTTTTAAATTCTAAATGAATTTTCTAAAATCTCTCAAATATGTGTGATTTTTTTAACTATACACTGTCGACATATTTTTTTAAAATTTTTTTTTGCTTGAAGGATGATAATCGATGTTCTCATCAATTCTAAAAAGTTCTTATATATTGAGTTAAACCTTTATCAATTTCGAATTTTTTAAAAGCAAAAGATGAAAACTGAATTTGTGATCAAAAATACTTTCAAAGTATAATCAAGTTCTTAGAAGCATTCATATCTTTCTTCTTTTTTTTCTTTTTAAAAATTTCCCAAACATAGTTTTTTAAGTTTATTTTTGCTCATAATTCCATTTCATTTTACGATAAACAAATGATAATATAAAACTTGCAGACGCAAATTAATCATTAGATAACTGTAAAAAAAACTCAGTAAGCTTGTATAGAAAAACACTGCTAATGAAATGCTAAAATATCAACTTCTGACAGATTTTTCCCATCGAAAACTGCCGGGAACTATAGGGTCGAACTATGGTCAATATTTTATCTACCTGACATCCGATGTTGTCTCTTAAAAGATTATCTTTCTCTCTGTTTGTGCTTACAAAGATTTTTAAGGGAAAAAAACTGTTTATCTGTACAAAAGCATTTTTGTTTCTGTTATACATTTTTGATGCATTACGTAACGAATTAAAGATGACAGAGCAGAAGATTCCATCATAAACGTTTATGCATTGTGTATTTAAATATTAACATTTATATATATATATATATATATATATATATATATATAATAACTTTTTTAATGCATATTTCTAGTAATTCTTACTGTATATCTTATTTCTTACTTTTGTATGTTCTTACGTGCTGTATTTATACTAATCTATTTGAAATATACATCGCAGTGTTTGTTGAATTTTCTAGAATTGAAAAAAAGAGAAAAATAATATTATTTAAATGAGGAATCAAAAAATGGGAGCTTGATGTTGATATTAATCATCCTGGTTAAGTTTCTAATGAATCCTTTTGTTCCACAAATTCAGCAACTTTCTTTTGAGAAAAAGTTCAAATAATTTTTCAACACACTACATTCTGAATTTAAGTTCCCCTCGAAAGGACAAGTGGAATTTTAAGGTGTCAAAAAATTAAATTACTCGTAACTTCAAAATAAAATATTCAAAATTACTAAATATTTGTACATGTGAATTTAAAATCCAGATGATTCGATGAAAAATGCTGACGTCATTATTTCAAGCATATATATTCTTAGGATAACTGTCTACGAAATCTTAAATTTTTTCTATATTTACCTTGGTATTATCATTAATGTATGTATCAGTGAGAATGGAGAATTGTGTAAATGTGTTTTTTAATGGATGTAGTTCCTTATTAAAATATAAGTGCTCAATGCTGTGTGTAAGGGCAGTATTTTGTTAACAGATTCCTCACAAAGATAGGAAACGTATGGTCTGTACAGAGTGTTGCCATCAGAAATGAAGACATTATGCATCATATTTATTTTTTAAATTGACTATTTTTTTTCAAAACAAAATTTGATTCTAAATAATATATAAAGCTAATTAAATGTTTATACATACGTTATAATTAATTTATTGTTATTGCCTATGAATTTAAATATTTATGAAAATGATAAATTGCAAATAACATTTTGATAAGCTCTGTTTATAATATTGTAAGCAAAGTTTATGGAGAAGGGAGTATATGTCACTGATATTAACGAATCCCATAGATACTGCTGCATTATATTTCAGTCATAAGAAGAGTGCTATACATCTTTTGGATTCCTCTTTTACCTGTAAGTAATTGAATCATAAGGAACTGTATTTTATTTTATGTAATCTCGAGACCCTCTAAAAATCCATTTTATGCTTTCTAACGAAAATATTTATGTTCGAGACAGATTTAATTTTTTTTCTTTTACCAATTAAATCACTACATACTTTCAACCTGTTTGTTTTCCTCATAATACTTGGTTCTAAAAATGAGTGTTTAATCCCAATATTATTTTTCAGTCAACAGAAGAAGCGCTGTTGAACGCTTAGAAGAAACCAAAGCTCATTACGTAAAAACTGAAAGAGTTCTGGACTGTAAACAAAACTTTGAGTACAGCTCCAATTTACACGTTAGTACTGGTCCTCAGATCGATGTACTTCTTAAGGGTCGAGTGAAAAGCTTATACAACTGCCAAAACATAATTAAATACGTTCACAGCATCAATCTAACGGACAATAATACACCATCTTACACGAACGAATTGGTGCCGAAAACTCGTACTTCATTTGAATCTAAAGAGTCTCCAGAGTTGAGAGAACATTGCACAACACAAAGGAAATTCCAACGGGGCTATCGAGAATTCAATGAGTCGACGGCTGTCAGTTTAGATAGCAAATTAGTTCCACCAAGCAGAGGAAGGCCCCAACAGCCCATATCAGATTCTACATGCTTAAATGTCAATAGTTGTGTACAAGTTTCGTTAAGCTCTGGTCAGTTCGAAAGTGACAAACGTTGCACTTACACTACCAACGAAAAGCTCAAATTTGAACACTCGGATAATGAAGAAAACTCTTTGGAACCTTCAGATGAATCTTTCACTGTTGATGAAGATGTTACAGAAGTCGAGTACAAAAAACATAGCTCAAGAACATCGGATTACGTGAGTCGTAGCTCATCATTTAAGTATTCTGTTTCTTCCGACAGAGTTAAAAATCTTGTAAAAAATTTTGAGTCAAAAATCTCTCACGTAAGTCCCTCAACATCAGTCAATTCAAGTTCGATTGAGAAGACAAAATCGGTGACTCGCTCAAAATCCGACGTAAGTTGTCGATTCTCTAAAAATATATGCGTTGCTCCTGAACCTGACAACACCACTGATGCTGAGTTGGAAAGATTTTTCAATACAATGGGCCTAGATAATAACCTATTCAAAAACTTGACTGCACCTCCCAAAAGCCCCGTTCATTTCTTTGACAGCGTTAGTTCAGAGAACAGTGAAACAAACCTGTCGAGCATAGGCAGTGAAGATTCAGCGTTTGAAGTTCAAAAAGAAGGCTTAACGAACAGTGACCTCCGTAAGCATGCTCCAACAGAAACATCTATCGTAGAGAAAAACGCCAGAGTTGTTAAGTGGCTTTACAATTGCCACAACGCATTCAGAAAAATACATCCTGAAAAATACATAGAATGGTAAGTGTTATTTCCTTTTTCCACTAATTGATTTTGTTTAAAAACTATTTCTTGGTATTGAAATCCAATACAAGAATAAATCGTGTAGAAACTTAAAAAAAAAATTCTTATATATTTTAACATAATGATATTGTTATTTTCAAATTTTCAATGGGATATTTTTTATCATAGTTAAATTTATTATTTAAATTATGACAAACTTTTTAAAAATCTTAACGTATATCAATATATTTAACAATACATTGTCTATTTTTTTCTAAATTATGATGCAGTTATGCGTGTGTGTATGTGTACATGTAACTGAATGCCTGCATGAGTATTAAATTACATTTTTCAAGCAATTATACATCAAATTATGAAAATTATGGTTTAACTACTGAATCTTATCAACCTTTTACATTTTAAAATTTTCAAAGTAAGTCTTTCATTTATGACTTTTTGTGTAAAAAATTAAAATAAAAAAATATTTTTTGTTCCAGTATATTTTGCTTCAAAAGTTTAAAATTTAATTTTTATAATTAAACTAATGCATACAATTTCGTTAACACTTTAAATTCTGAATTTGATGATGAAGCAATGGATTAAAAAACAGAGTATTAGAATCATCTTTTATGTACACATCCTATTCCACTAACTTTCTAAGTTTGCCTTATTAAGATTTTCAGACAAATTTTAAATTTCTTAAAATGGGATTTTAATAAGTAGTCTATTCAAAAAGTTTTCAATTTTTACTTTTGAAGACTGGTTTAGTGCCATTTTTATTAAGATGTTCGGTCTTTGATCGTCTTTAAGGTTTCATGGATCTTATATGAAGGTATCGTAAAGCAAATTGGAAATTTTTGATAAACACATCTAAGCGCCTCTTTTCGAAGAGGAAGGAATATGGGAGAGTTTTTAACTTAGCTATTAATTCTTCATGCTTATTTTCAAACAAATCTATGCTTATAAACTTTATCTGTTCAAATGATGCAAATTTATTTCTATGTTCCCCTAAATCCTTTTACATTTTTCTCGTTGTAGTCCTTTTCTTACAAAACATAGACTTAGGGACAAAATAAAATATTGACTTGCCGTTAATCACACCATAAAACAAAAATTTACATTTCAAATAATGATCAAAAGATTTTCCACGCATTTAGTATGCTTCTTAACAATGAACTTGTTTCATTAAAGCATACATTTTTATTGCTATTAAAATTTTATTTTATTTAAAGAAATGAAGGGAATTAAGAAGTAGGAGGGGAGAGCTTGGATGTATTATCGAAAATTACATGATTATATCGCTTATTTTACTAACTCAAAAATCTGAATTTTAATCCATTAATATCTTTCATTCTTATAAATAGCACGTTTTAAAAAGAAATCTAGAAAGTGTCCTTTGTTTATTTCAGAATTTTTAGTACATTAGTTTTTTTGTAATTTTAAGAGCTAACCCCTTAAGGGGTCAATTTTTCTGCCCCAAATGTTCCAAGAAAAGACACATTTTTTATTGCACATAACTAAGCATAATACTTAACAGAATGCGAAAATAGAAGAATTTTATTTTTATTTTCAATTTAAAGTTTTCTCGCTATTTTTTATTTCATAATTGTGGGACACAAAACCCCCTAAATGATTGATTTTTATAAGTACACTCTGCGTGCTACGAAGAATGTTTCATATACTAAAAAATAATTTCTCTCCTACTTAGAAAAAAGTTTCCTATCCGTACCTCTTTTTCAAATGGTTGAGGATTTCATGTGTGTGTGCCTGTATATGTGCACACACAATTTGAAGTATGGTGTAATAATAAGTCTTGCATTGCAATGAGGACAGAGGTAATATTGACTTTTTTGGATTACCTTTCCATTTTCCTTTCTTCTTAAGCAACAAAATGTATATTGCTTTGCCAATTCCTGTTCTTTATCGAACCTTTTCAAGAGTCTCAATTCCTGCCTTCAAAGAAAAATTCCCGCCTTCACCACAAAGAAAGTACCATGGACACAAACTGCATCTTTTAAAAACACACAAGCAAAAATCATCTCCCTGTAAAAATTCAATATATTTGCAAATCAAAGGTGAAAATATCAGTGCCCGTACAGCGTTGGAGCCAATCTGTCGTGGCCAGCATTCGGCAGCCCGTACGGTGTACTGTCAAACCAGTTAAAGGGTTAACATAAAAATTATAAATTCATTTGAATACTTTGAATGTAACTGTAATCTCTGTATGTATAGATATCACAAAGCCATGGGAAATAAGCAATCGTCGCATCATAAGCCTCCATAACTAAGTATAATCACTGTTTGCTAAAGATGCTGGCGACTGAAAGTTGCGCGGTAGATCAGTGTAAACAATATAAACTATAACTATTTTATTCAAACTATAACAATACCTAACTTTTACAACACTAAAGCTGTTTTATTCAGACGCATATTGCTTAAGAACTATTAACATAAAATAATGGAGAAAATAATATATAAGGATAGATACAAAACAGAAGAATAAGAAAAAGTTTGAATACTTTTTAAAAAAGCTTTTTATATTGAAATAACAATTTACAGTATATGTCAGAGTTAAATTTAAGATAATATATGTATAATTTCAACTGCATATTAATAAGATGTTTACTTTAATGCGTTTTTTCTCCAACTTTACTTTAACGAATATATCAACGAAAAAAAAAAACTCGAAGGTCTTTAAGCCTTTACCGCATTATGATTTACTGCAGTTTTTTTCATGCAATATTTTTTTTTGAATCACTACATTGAAAATTAAGAGATATACTTAAACAAGATTCTTAACTTTGGGAAATTTAATTAGTTAGAGTTAATTAATTAATTAAAGATTTTCAACTATAAAATTAATTATATACACACTGTTCACTTAAAATAAATAGTCAAACCGTTTTCTAAGGTCTTCATTACCATATAAAAAAATGAGACATCTTTTGACATTGACTATTTTTTCTAACAAAAATGACACAATCTTCGCAATACGCTGAAACGCAATTTCTACTATAAAACTATTCGCCTTCCCCGCTAAAATACTCATCATAGAACCTGTGCTGCCATATATCTTAGAAGAGTGGATCTGAAAGAATATTCCTAAGTATCGTCAGAGTATTCGTAAAAATGGTTATATTCTATGTAATTTTAAAATGAGTGGTACTTATAAGTACCGTCGGTAGATAAGAGGTTAAGAGTGAGTCCAATCAAAATGCTTTTAAATTTCCAAGTATTTTTCCCCCAGAAGTTAATTTTTAGAATCCATATCAATCAACTTCACACAGAATCTTGTGAAAAGTTAGTCCCAATTTTTTAAAAATTTGAAATGCACACTGTTAAAAAAAATTAGGAAAGCATCGTCTTTGACAAATTTAGACAAATATTTCTCCTGATAACTTACGTAAAATAAAACATCCATAGTCTAAAGCAGGGTTCGGCAACCTATGGCACGTGGAGCAATTTTCAGGGGCACTCTACAAAATAATGAGATCAAGTTAAATCTGTGTATGTGTACTCTTCTTTCTTCGCTTCACGTATAAAGACTACTTCTTCCATTCAGTTCATTGTCATAAAACGATTCTTTTGAATCTCTTTGCGTGTAGTTGGTGTTATTTATGTAAAAAACCCCACTCTGTTTAAAAGTGACTCACACACATTATTAGTATTTAATATCCAATTCAAATATAAAGGATTGCGTAATGCTTGTATATATAAAATGAAACATCACTCTTCACTGCAACGTGAAAATAATCTTCAAAGTAAATGAAAACAAAATTTACGGAATTATAAAAAGATCTGGAAAATAACTCTATCGATAAATCGACTACTATTTAAATTGTTGTACGTCATTGTCGAAGTGATTTAATTGCTAGAAGAAAATTGCATATGCTTTTGTTTTCCTCTTTTGATTCCATATATTTATTTGAACAATTTTTTTCTCATATGAAACATATTTTGAGTTCACAAAGAAGTTGTTTAACAGCTGAATATTCAGAATCATGTGTGAATTGGAAGTCACAAATTATACCCCTTAAATTGTGATATTAAGAACTTTGCAGGGGTAAGGTTTGCATTAAAATTTAATTTTTTTATTTAACTATGTTGCTTGATTACTTATATTCTAAGCATAAATATTCTTAAACGATTCATAATGCGTAATAAATGCACAATAATAATTCTTTATTTATATGGAAGAAATAGTTATACTTTTTGTTGCTTACTTTTATGTTAATACCTATCCTTAAATTATGCATATTAGTATTTAATAGAACTCTAAATTTGTACTTTTGACCTCTATTCCCTAATTCTGGATGCATTGCCGTGGGAATCGAGTTGTTTCAAATGTTTCCTACTGCGTAGCACACTGAATCATAATGGTATATTGGTTTGGCACACCACAACTATAAGGCTGCCGAACCCTGTTCTAAAGCATAGCAGAAAACAGAAAAACAAAGCTTCATATGAAAATCAATATTTATCCGAGATGTTAACAAAACTCCAATGTAAAGGGTGAAATTTTTATTTCACAGAAGCTTTTTTTTTGTTTTGTTATCTCAGTAGTAATACACATTAGTTTGGCTTTTGTTTTTAGAAAAGGTTATTTGAAAATGTCAGAATAGTGTATGTTACAGGAATCCCTAGACTGGTGACTATTCAGGACACTTGAATTCGGGTCAACACTAAGATATGTAGCGGACTTTATTGGAGTGGTCATTCCAAGGCTGTGAAATCAATTCCCAGAAATGAGAAATTTTAGATGTCGATCAAGGGCAAAGTCACATCCACATGCTATGACAACAGTTGATAACCCTATCTCTTGTTAACACAGCTACTCAAATGATATACAATTGAGGACAGAGAGTGTCAAGCCAACCAGTTTGAAATGGACTACTGAACATCGAGATGGAATGCAATGGGATTGGAGTCGGGTGATACTTTCTGACGAGTCATAACTCATTCTGGAATATGGCACCCGACTTGTTCTGGTATGGAGCGAAATAACCCCACTTTCGTTCGTGAAAGATCTCAATACAGATTAGGTGCGTTGATGAAATGGGCGAAAAATCAGCATAGATGGACGTGGGGTCCCATATATTATTCGGAACTGGCGGCTCAAATATATACAGACAAAATTCTGAGACCTATGTCGTAACTGACGCTGCAGTTATTGGAGATTCCTTTCTTTTAATGCCAGACCTCGTTCAGCTTGACTTACGGAGAATATGATTGAAGCTGAAACAATACAGCACATGAAGCTGTCAGCATATTGTTCTGATTTAAATCCAATTCGAATATATTTGAGATACACTAGGATGACGCATTGCGACAAGACCAGCGTCTCCATTTAGTTTCCGCGTCTTGGAATTTGTATTATTTTGAACAATACAAAAATATTCCCCATCACTTTATCGATAATCTCATGACATTCTTGAGAAAAGTTGTGCAGTAGTTCAAAGAAACCACACAACATATTAAATATCCTGCATTTTTTTATACAATATTATATTACACAGTGTGTCCTCTTGAGTCCATTTTAACTCGAATAATTTATGAACAACAAGAGCTATAGTCATATAAGTGGTGTCTAGGGAGAGTAAAATTAGCATGCGCTGCTCAAAAAATCTGCTAACAGCGCCAACTGGTGGATAAATTTGGAGTTAAGAGTTCTTATTTCAAAAAAGTACGTGATACATGAAAAAAGTAGATTACAATGTTGTTAAGCACCATCGGCTTATTACAAAAAAAAATACCTTGCTCACAAAAATGATACAAAGGAAAAGCACAAAGAACACATGTGTTTGATTCCGTTGAACAGAACTGAACTTTTCGGAAATGAGGTTCATACATCTGTCATGCTCAAAATGGTGTCCTTCAGCAACACTACAAATCTGGACACGAGTTTGCCCTTCCCGCTGCTCTTTTTTTAATGTGACACGCTGGTACAGCATCCGTAATACGGTTTCGAATTTCCTGCAGTATTGATGGAGGGTTTGCATATATTCTTTTTTATGCCTGAAAAAAAGTGTTTTTTATGTTTTTATCCCTACAGAAAAAAGTCCAATGGGTTCAGATCAGGTGACCGTAAAAAGCATTCAACGCAACCACCATACCTCATGACTTGTTGCTGGAATGTGCCTCGAATGTACTGTGTAAAACATGATACCTTGAGTGGCGGGGTACCGTCTTGTTGGGACAATACATTCCGAAGATTAAATGACAAATCCTCTGGAAAATGGGATAGTTCGCCCTTCAATAATGTCAAGTATCGGGAACCCATTCATTGTCCTCGTAAAATACCGGTCTGTTTTTGAATAGTCCGCACCAGACATTTATCGACCAGCGAACTGTATTTTGAACTTTGACAGCATATCTAGGATTATTTTCTAAACATGCCTCATCCGTCCATACGATGTCGGTAAGAAACGCTGGCTGGACCCCGAGCGGTACATATTGAAGTACCACTTATCATGACGTCATGAGTGTGACATTTCCCTTTTCTTCCACGTTATGTCGCGTTCCAATTTTGGGAGTTATGAACCAAATAAATATGCATTGATATCTATTTTTAATATTACTTTACGATAAGTGTCTTCTTTTACTAAATCGATGATGCTGCAAATTTTGTAATTGACTTTTTTTCATGTATCCCGTACTATTTTTGAGATAAGAACGCTAACTCCGAATTTTTCTTAAAGCAGTTTTTTTTTTCTTTTTTGAGAAGTGCATATTAACTTTTTTATACCTAAACACTCCACTTTTATGTCTATAGATCTTGCCTTTCGTAAATTATTGAGGTGGCAACGGACTTAAGCGGGCATACTGTATATTTACATGGAATCCAGTTGTCTCCTTGGAGCATCTTTTCATCAATTTAAACAATTAAAGCTCCCATACAAATTGTTTGCATCTCTTTTTCGTAATGTGCTTTTAAACGTGTGTACTTTCATTTGATGCATATACATGACTGTCTCCCATCCTCTTTGGCTGCAGTATTAATTTTTTTGAGTTGTGTAACTTTACAACTAGTATATCCTGTGTTCGTATAGATTCATTTAATGAGTGAGTGAGTGAGAGTTTTTTAAGATCACACTATCAAGCTGCATGAGGACTATTGGTGACGAACCTCGTCATTTTGAACCATGGTCAAGTGGCGAGGACGATACCTGAGCTGGCAACTTCTCTCCTAACTCCCACGCCACACCAATGGGAGGACGTTTGAACCTCGGAATATTTAACGTTATCAGCCCCTTCTGCAGGTCAGGTCTTTAGCAGTACTAGGCTCGAACTTATGACACGCCAGCTACGATTCTGTTATCTCGAGTACCACGGTCAATAGAGATTCATTCAGAAACTAAGCTAAAAAATTATTTTTAATATCAATAGAGTACATAAAACTATCACCATTTTGCCTAATTTTTCACAGTTTGAAAAATTTTAACAAATTCTCACAAAGTTTCTTAATAATCTTCTTTGACTTACTATTTAACGATTCGTCAACCCAAACAGGACTCTGGCAGATTAAAGCTCTGGCATGTAGTCTTATTATTCATTTGAAAGCCTGTTATACATTTTTTTTAGTTTAACAATGCAGTTTTATATAAAACTTAAAAGAGAATTTGGCGTTGAACACAACGTTTTTAATTTATGAATCTTGGAAACACCAAAAAATCTCAAAATTTTATTCCTAAGAATTTCTTAAGTGCATCCTTATAAGCGGTATGACATTGCGTTCATTATCTGATGACTCATTCGATTATGATTCAAAACTGTTGATTCCTTCTCCAGTGACCCATTGCATTTTTACATGAATTCAAGCAAACAATCGAATTGTGCTCATAAAACTCCCAAAGGCCCGAAGCGATTTATGGGTTTCTTCCTAATGCTGGTCTTTTCAATCGGATTTTGATCAGAAAAATAATTTTATATAAATTTTAATCCACTACAGATTGTATTTAGAAGATGCCCGTTGCATTTCCCAATTCAACACGAGTTGTTTGGTTGGTTTGAAGGTCCCATTAGTAGCTACAGAAAGATTCTTGGAGATGGGAGTCCATGTTATTCTGAACTCCTATCAGTTGACGAGGAGCTAAATATATTAATTTCCGCATTACACCATATTATCGGAATTAACATTTTATTTTCATGAAACCATTTCAAGTCCAAGAGGAGCTATTGCAATATGCACTGGAGTATTAAGTGTCTCGGGATAGCAATATGTAAATGTGGCCGCGGTAGCCGAGTGGTATAGGTATCGGACCGTGGCTTGCCTTGTCACGAGTTCGAGCCCAGTACCACTAAAGACCCGCCGTGTAGGGCAGCGATGCACGTTAAATCTGTCGAGAGCTGAAACGTCCTCCCGTTGGTGTGGTGTGGTAGTTAGGAGAGGGGGGTGCCAGCTCAGGTGTCGTCCACGTCACTTGACCATGGTTCAAAATTACGTGGTCCGTCGCCAAAAGCCCTCGTGTAGCTAAACAGTGCGACGTTAATCATAAATCAAATCAAGCAATATGTAAATATTCAGAAGGGCAGAAACCTATCAATGGGATTGCACTTAAGTCATTCATGATAACAGTTTTCGGACGAAATTATGGTCGTAGGACGGGAATTATATATAACAGATTGAATACTAGTTGGAGCTACATGTATGGAACTTTCCATTTCGAAAATTGTTTGAAAAATCAACGTTGTTCTATCTTCAGTGTCAAGAATGGGCCTAAAATATATAATTTCACGCATTAGCAACGCAATGTGGTCGACAACATTTATTTAAGGACTAACAACGTTTGCGTAGAGTAATCATAGTTACTAGATGAGTGTCTGAGATTACTGTTGGCGGGGGATTATGAAATGTTGGCGCGAATCGGCGCGGTTTCGGAAGGGTTACTGTGTTTTGAAGGGAGAAGGTTTTTTGACCGCAAGCGAGGCGGTCAGGGAAGAGGGAGTCCCTTGTTTTGGAAGCGCTGAGCTGTTTGGGGGCGAAGGAAATTGAATTCCTTCGGTGAGATTGACGAATTGCGCGTGAGCTAGAGTAATAAGAGATAGTTTCTCGGGAGTGTTTTATCACGATGGACAGTGTGTTATTTGATTGTAGTGATAATCAAAATAATTGTGTTTAATCAAGATATTTGTGTTTGAATTGATTATATTGAGAAGTAGTTGATTAGATGGAGAAGTAGTTAAGAAAGTAGTTGCGAGATACGACGCTAGACAATCTATATAACAATATGGGGCTTACAACAGACGCTGTTATATTTCCTAATTCCTTAATTCCTTTGGTCAGTTAGACGATTATATCCATGATATTTTTATGTTATTTCAATGATTCAGTCCATCTCTTAGGCATTTGGGTTTATTTTATTAGACGACATAGAAGACATGTATACAGCACAAAGAACATTACATAACTCATTCTACAAGCTATAATAAGTAGAACTCTCAAATGACTTGCAGCACCATCTATTCATTTTACATTGAATGCCCGCCCGTGAGGACAGTGCAGCAAAATTTCATGTTGATGGGATACGGTAGTAGTACATGTGTCCGTTGACCTCTACATGGCTGGAGTGAGTGAATATTAACGTCGCACTGTTAAGCTACGCGAGGGCTTTTGGGGATGGACCTAGTCATTTTGAACCATGATCAAGTGACGAGGACGAAACCTGAGCTGGCACCCCTCTCCTAACTATCACACCACATCAACGGGAGAACGTTTGAGCTCTCGACAGATTTAACGTGCATCGCTCCCCTACACGGTGGGTCTTTAGTTGGTACTGGACTTGAACTCATGACATGCCTACCATGATACGATACCTTGATCTTCATAGCTGGAAATTGCATGATTAGACAAAACATGATTAGAGTTCGTAAGAGGTGATACTAGAATTTCCGTGCGGCGCAGTTCCCATAATGTATGGATCCAAATGTAAATAAGACACTGCACAAGCTGGGTGGTGTCTCGATAATGAAGTGACCTGTTTTGATATGACCTGATCTTCTGCACAAACTGAACCAATAACTAACTCGATAGGATTATGTTTAGCTCCTTGAAAATCATTTACAGACTTTCATTAACTTCATGCATCCAAACAGCGATGTAATTGTTCAGAATAAAAATGCACCATGACACCGGGCCCAAATCATTCACGGTTAGCTTGAAGAACATCTTGGAAGATTCCAACTAATGATTTGGCCACCTAGAGCTTCAAACATGTGAATACCATGTTACACATATGGGACGAGATTGAAAAGTCAATTTTTCTCCATTGGTAACACTTTTGCAATTATGAACGAGTGTAGAGCCAGTGAATATTACTTCAGAGGACGATTCAATGCCACTTGGAGTTTCTGCACGCCACCAAGCAAACAGATACGACATGAGGAATGACTTTTGACACTTCAGTGCATTACATAATATGTTCTGTCGAAAATATATTAAAAGAGGCTCCTTTAAGACACATTCAAAATTTTCGAGCCTAGAAAGAGAGAGACGGATATTTATAAAAATCTAGAATATAAAGTAAAAATATTAATATTTTTAATTCCGCGAAATACTTATTTAAAACTGTTAGTAGATTTATTTTGTATTTTTGTTTTACTTTAATTGTTGTTGTTGTTGTTGTGGCTAATGCCACCTGTCTGACGTAGTCAGAACGAGGCCCACGAAATTCATCGTGGCATGGGCAAGAGCTACGCCTGTCGTTGGCCTTGAGCACCATACAGGTGACAGTGCGATTTAAGCTGAGATAATTTGAAATAACAAACACATGCAGTGAAACATTATCAGCCTCAAATGAAATTTTAATGAATCCACCTTATTTTGATACTATATACTTTTCAGGTATTTTCATTTTTACCTGTGAGTGAAAGAGAATATTGAAGTACACATCCTGCTAATGATTTCATGCCATCCCAATTATATTATCCCTTTCATTAATTTTGTAAAGTTTGGTTTTTATGAGTGAGGAGTAAAGGGCAAACAACTATTTTTATTTTGTTCGATTCTTACAAAATAATGAACACATAAATAACATACTTTTTCATTTGAATATTTATTTCGTGAACTGGATCTCTCTCTCTCATGAATTGAACTTCATCCATCTTCATATTCTGGGTGCATATAAGCATGAGCTTTGAAATAATACTAGTCTTTGTGTTTGGGATGTATGGTTTGAACACTAGAATTGCATAGAAATTTGCTATTTCTTGCAATTTTTAAATCAGTTTTTGACAGTTCATTTAAGAAAGAAGACCAAAGGATACATTTCCAAACATCTGTTAAAAATATATACTTAATTATATAAGAAAAAAGCCTCCCTAAATGGAAATGTCCATAATAAAGGGTGTTTTTTTTAGAGGTATAGAACTTTAAATTGCAATAAAACAACGATGTATTATTCGATTGACATGAATTGTTTTTCATTCGAAAGATAATCTGGTGGCATTACATTTTAAATATGATTTCTGGCATAGGATTGCCACGGCTGGCTCGGATGTAGTCCAATCTGGACGTCCAATTTTCGATGACTTTTTCCAACATTTGTGGCCGTATATCGGCAATAACACGGCGAATGTTGTCTTCCAAACGGTCAAGCGTTTGTGGCTTATCTGCATAGACCAATGACTTTACATAGCTCCACAGAAAATAGTCTAGCGGTGTTAAATCACAAGATCTTGGAGGCCAATTCACAGGTCCAAAACTTGAAATTAGACGGTCACCAAACGTGTCTTTCAATAAATCGATTGTGGCACGAGCTGTGTGACATGTTGCGCCGTCTTGTTGGAACCACAGCTCCTGGACATCATGATTGTTCAATTCAGGAATGAAAAAGTTAGTAATCATGGCTCTATACCGATCACCATTGACTGTAACGTTGTGGCCTTCATCGTTTTTGAAGAAGGATTCCACCAGCCCATAAAGCGCACCAAACAGTCAGTTTTTCTGGATGTAACGGTGTTTCGACACACACTTGTGGATTAGCTTCACTCCAAATACGGCAGTTTTGTTTGTTGACCTAGCCATTCAACCAGAAGTGCGCTTCATCGCTAAACAAAATTCGCTTATGAAAATCGGGAACAACGGCAATCTCGTTTTGGGCGCATTCGACGAATCTACGCCTTGCTTGATGATCGTTTTGATGAATTGCCAAACCAAACTGAGAATAAATCACTTGACAGCTGTTAAATCGTCACCATCTTGGAAAGTAATGCCAACTTAAACTTCTATACCTGGAAAAAAACACTCTTTATTTAATCAGGATCAACCTAAAGAGAAAATATCGAAGAAAATCAAAATAACTACATAAATAAGGCATCAGATTTGTGAAAAAGTAGACTCTAACATGGATACAAATTCCTGAATTCTTAATACCAAAGTAATAGATTGGATTCATAAAACATTAAATGACAGTTTTATATTTGTTTTTTTCTAATTTTGATGTATAGTAGATATTAGTTTTGTATCAATAGCTATTCATGTTTGATCTCGAGTACTAGTTTACACCTTGTTTTCTTTGTAGCGGAATATTTTTCAAAAAATAAAAATCTGAAAGATGAAATAAAGTGTACATATTCTGTAATATTTGACTCCAGGTTACAAAAACTAGCACTGAAAAAATTTACATTTTTGAAATATTCTGATTGATAGCAGTGGATAGTCGCTTGAAATTAATTGGAAACATTTTGAAATAACTGTAAAATAATAAGCAGTTGAGAGTTTTGAAAAAACTTTTGTTATCGTTGCTGATTTTATTTTTATTTTGAAAAACTCTTTATTATTGCCTGTATTTTAAAACTGAACTTGAAATAATTGGTATTACTCTATTTTTCCAAGTTCAAAACATATTTTTGAGAATAAATATTAGACAATGATAAAAACCTATTTCGGAATGATTGATTTTTTTTTTTGACATCCTCATCGTTTACCTTTTTTTCATAAGTAGCGTTTTTGTTTTCTTGTGAGTCATTATTTTTCGTCGTGAAAAAGGAAAACTTTGGAGCCCATAACTTGCCTGATTATTTTCGCTTAAGAGAATTGAAGCATGACATTTGAACAAGGATACAACTGATAAAGCACTTACTTATCTGGATAAAGGAAGCCTTATGCTCTCAACCGTGAAAATCGACCAGTGAATCCACAAATAAAATGTTTGACAAAAAATATATGCTTCCTATTTAATATTTTTCTATTTTCGTTGATGGGTGACAAGTATTGGTAAGATTTCTGAGCTCTTCCTCGTTTCATATTATTTCTGCTCATATCCGTTTATCGCAAGCTCTTTTTTTATTTTCTATCCTATGAAGTATACCTAATCTCTTTTTTTATCTCATAAAATATATCTGAAATGCCCTAAGCTAAAAAATTTGGACAACAACAAAAATATCTAAGTGACTCGGTTTTATAACAACCAAAAATCATACATTATGATAACCATTGAAACAATTTAACTTTAAACTTCACTCTAAACGTTACTTAATACTAATGAGAAATGTTTCTCTCAACGAACTTTTTACACGAAAAATAAATTGCATCAATTGAAGAAATATGGCATTCTCTGATAATAGAAATTGAAAAAGAGCGTGACAGAGAGATTTTAGAAACCTATAATACAAAACGATTTTTAATGCGATATCTTTCAATACAAAGGGTGCCAGCTCGGGTGTCGTCCACGTCACTTGACCATGGTTCAAAATGACGTGGTCCATCACCAGAAGCCCTCGTGTAGCTGAACAGAGCGACGTTAATATTTACTCTCACTTTCAATACAAAAAGTTTTATTTATAACAGACGTAATATTTCATCTACGAATTGATTTGAACAAAAGGTGAGAATACTGCTAATCAGTACTCCTGATGACAGTCATAAACCATGGAAAGGTATATTTAGAAAAATAGATGCATTTCTCGTCATCTCAAGAATGAACGAGGTCCAAAAAGTTCACTCGATAAATAAGGCAAGCCAATTATTTAGAATACAAACATCGTCAGGGCTTTTTTAAAAAGGGTAGTAAACCTTATAGTTACACGAACGCATTTCTGTTCTAAAAATGTGAAGGTCCTAAAACAATATGTAGAATTTCGCATACAAGTATTTAAATTACAAATATACGTTAATGTTATCAAATAAAAATAATTTATGATTCATGTATAGAATAGTATAATAAAATGTATTATATATACTTAATGCGGTAATTATATATGGCATAATATACAAAATTATTTTTTCAACTTATTTGAGAAAGTTACTGAGTTTCAGCTTTGAATAAATCGTTTTTCACACACACTCGCTCCAAGTTCCTTTTAAATTTGAACCTTAGAAAACTGCTCTGAATATGTCTAATTACAATTATTTTTGAAATTTGCATAAAAATTGCGATAGGATTCAAAATAATAAAAAAGGTAAAAGTATCTACTTTTTTCCCTTTAAAAAATAATTAATAATTAATGGAAATTTGTTAATTGTAAAATACGAAAAATATTGGCTAGTTTCTGTATTCCTTTACTCAGTAATATTTTTAAGCACAATTTATAACGACTATTTTACTAACTTATGTAAAAGGACATATATATATCATGTAGATTATTTAGGTAAAATGTTGCACACGGAAAATTCAAAGCTAAGTCATACTAAATTTTATCACTTGGTAGTCCTATCGTAAAAGTTTATTTCTGAAAACAAACTCCGTATATTTGCATCATACATAAATTTTCTTCAAATTTAAAATCAAATAGGGTCCAATTATTTGTGTGTTGAACTGCCATTTCAATATTCTACTAATCTGATATAAAATTCCAATTAGTATTTATTCATTTTTTTTTAGAAATCTCCATAATTTGCTTGGTTTTTTTTGCAAATATTTCTCTATTTTCCCCTCTACTTTGGCATTGATACCGGAACAGGAACTAGTTATCCTTCAATGATGAAGCTTACATAAAGATTAAATAGATTTAAAAGTATATTTATAAAAAAAGATCTCGTCATGGTAGCTTTTAATAGTCTTCGCTTATAAATCTGGAAATGTCATAAATTGAATAATAAACAGTTTATTGTTAGGTGTTGCACATGTGCATTAAATAAACAGCAGTAAATAAATGAATTAATTTTTTAAAAAATAAGAATAATGCTCTCATAGTTATTTATCTTTTGTATCCATGGTCTTCAAAGAATTCTCACATTATATAGAGATAATAGCTAGATACATATATACTAAAGTAATCTAGAAAGTAAGTTCTATTTTGTGCATTTTACCACGGAATAGCTGCTCTTGTTAGTTGAAGCGTGCGTGAGTTTTCTTGTTGAGTAATTAATTGGCAAGCGAGGAAAGACATTTTGAGATCTTTGATTTATACGGCGTTTGTTTGGAGAGAGTTTAAAATGCTCAAAACTATCGAGCATTCCGTTGCACTCTAGATATGGCTAGTCATTCAATTTCTCAATGCAAGGAACACAAAATCTTGTGAAACTCGCATCCAAATTTAAGAAGTGTTCGGTCCTAATGCGATGAGCGATTCTATGGTCAGAAAGTAGAGTGACAACACAATGGCGTAAAAATGTGCACGATAAGGAATGAAGTGGGTGGCCATTTTGATTGATTTTATTACCACAATTAATGCGAAGATTTTGAAGAATAGATATTTCACTAGAACGAAACGTCCTCAGGGATTTCCTCAAGGTTTCAGGTCACTTCCGCTTGAGATTATGTCCGAAAAATTATGCATTCGGAGGTTACAGAGGCGGATTAAGGTAGTTGGAGTCCCCTGGTGGTAAAAGGTTTGAGGCCCATGGGCTCAAGAATCGAGAAACTAAAATAGTGAAAAGATCCATTGACCTTAAATTCTCGAAATAAAATGTATTGCTAACAATAAAACTCAACGGCGTAAGAGTATTTAAAAAAGTATTTAAAAAAGTAAGAATCTTGCTAAAACTTACAATTTTGCTGTACAATTTTACTTCCTGATTTCTCGTTGGCAAATTCATCAATTATTTTTGCCGTACCTATTTTGTCCGAATCATCTTGTTCTATATACACTCAGGAACATTGAAAATACCGACCCAAGAAGAAAGCATCGGATTGAAATAAAATTTAATACACATAATGACACAGATGAGAGATTCACTTGATCTCAAAAACAAGACAATTAAACGAATACAGGGTATGGAACGACACAAATACTAGGCAACTTCAATAGCGCGTTGGACCACCTCCAGCTGCAATACATGCCACCCCACGGTCCGGCATTGAGTTGATTAGACAACTTATGTTGTCCTGACGTGATGGGCCCACAAATCTTGAACAGCCAACTCTAAATCATTTTCAGAGTGACACGATGGCATCTGCCGTTTTAGCTGATCCCACACGTACTCTGTAAGGATCTACTGCCTGCACCTGGCAACAGGTCGAACGAGACACACGATATAGAGAGAAGGATCTGGCAACTACGGAGGAGAGAAGGGCCGAACGAGGAGAGAACGGGGGAGCGGTGGCGCAAAAAACGTGGTCGGATAAAGGAAAGACTGCGGGACGATGGTTTGTAATCTTGGATCATCTGAATATATTCTTTTTCTTATGAAATGTCCCATGGAAGATGTGCAATAAAACAGAGGGACAAAATCCTGACTACAATTATTTTCTTTTCACAATTCGAACACGATCCGAAAAGAACCCACAAGTTTACACTGGTGTCAGAAGTGCGATGCAATGGAGCAGAAGTTAAATGAACAAAATATTTCAAAGTGGTCGGTGTTCGTACTACATTATTGTGAACAAGGTTCTAGTGGACATTCACACACAGTTTGAAAGAAAATTTTTAACAAGGAAATAGAACCCTGCAGTGAATTTTCAAGTTGATGACCACGTGGATCCTGGGAATTGCCTTGCAGCAGTTTCAAGTGAAAAAAACAAGACCTTCTTCATATGGAGTTTTACCATCACCGGCCGAGTTGGGCTATGGAATAAACAGATGCCGTATTTTTCTTCATTTTCTGATTAATGGAGCCGTGACCTGAAACAACGAAGGAAATCCCAGTAATGTTCAAGTACAAACAGCGTTCATGTCGAGGTAAGTGGCTATAGTTACCCTAAGTTAAAATATTGTGTAAATATTTAAAAGAGTAATGGGATGCAGTCATATTTAATTTGTTTTTTTTTTAAAAATAAAATAGAAAAAGCAGATATATCTGGAAAAAGAAAATTTCATTGGTTTATTGCAATATTCTATGTTGTTGGATTATTGTGTAGATGAAATAAGAAGATTATTGTGTACTTATTTTACCTGGAAATAATAGAGTATCATTTTAAATGTTGTAAAATATGTTATTTAGAGTTCTACATAGTGCTAAACTATAATTTCTTTTTTTATCATCATTCTTTACTGTTTTGAAGTTGTCTCAAAAATTAAAATTTGTGTATATTGAAGTTGTCTCAAAAATTAAAATTTGTGTACATTGAAGTTGTCTCAAAAATTAAATTCTGGGTATAGAAAGTGTTTTGCATAACAATTCAGTTTGCAGAATTTTAAAAAAAAAAAGAATTAGATTAATTTATCTTGAAATAATGGTTACGAAAAATGTATGTTTGAGTCGATGAAAAATATCCATTAAAAAAAATGTATATGTATTTCAAGTAGACTTCCTGTTAAAATGTTGTAAATAAGAGATTTTGTAGGTTATTTATGACTCATAATATATATATATATATGGCATGTTTTTTTTAATATTATATGATTGTTTTTCATTTTAAGCAAAAGTGCTGCAATTTGCCAGTTTAACGCAATCTGAGGTTATTTCCTTTGCTCGTAATTTAGGATGTGTGTATATATATATATATATATATATATATATATATATATATATTGGTTTTTTGTTTCCTGCATAAGATTCTTTTTTTTAATTAAAAAACACTAAGAGTAGATTTATGATTTGAGAAATAATTCTATGGTAATGTAGCTTAAGTATGTTGTTAATTGTGTTTCTTTTTTAAAAAAAGGTTCTGCGTTCTGATTAATAATAAATAACTGTGTCGCATATAAGTTTTATTGCAAACCTATTTCGTATTGTGTTTCTGGAATTTGAATTCTCTTAGAAAAAACGAGTGTCTTATTTTTTTGCTTGTTAAATATATAGTACTAGGTCATTTAAGTGTTTGTAGTTAAATTTGTCAGAAGGTAATTTGGCATTAGGTTTAGTTTTAGTAAAAATGGCATTTCTCATTAGAAGTAAGAAAACTGACTTAATTCAATTAGCGCGGGACTTAGATGAGTCACCTGATCCGTCTATGTCTAAAATTGTTTTAAGGGATTTAATAATCTCTACTAAATATTACGAGGAAGAGGCAAAAGAGCTATTGGAAGTTATTACAGCCGAAAGATTAGAGACAGAACAGCAGCAAACACTAGAACAACAAGAACAATTATCAATTGAAAAATTACGCTTGGAAATAGAATTATCTAGGAACGCTAATCAGAGTGCTACTCAAAATAATGGTCAAACCTCACGTGTAAAATCTTTAGATGAAATAGTTAAAATGGTTAGGTTCTTAACTGTAAAGGTACCCAATAAGTCAGACGGGTGGGACTATTTCTTTTCTAGTCTTGAAAAAGCTTTAGCTAGTGAAATGGTTATCGACGAGTTAAAACCGAAGGTTTTGTTATGCATGTTAGGAGACAAGGTGTCAAACTTATTAGTTAACCTAGGCGAAGAAGAATTAAAAGCTTACGAGTCTTTAAAACAGGTTGTGCTCAAGGAGTATGAACCCTCACCAAAAATATGTTTAGAAAATTTTAGAAAGGCCAAACGTAACTCTGACGAAATTTCTCTCAGTTCGCGTCCCGTTTAACATCGATATGGTTATACTACTGTAAGTTAAGAGGTGCGAATGATTTTGAGTCAGTTAATCAACTGATCGTAGCAGATAAAATGTTTGAGATGTTGGATTCTGAGACGGCGACCCATATTGGTGTGCTCCAAGGGGAAGAATGGTACAAACCCAGGGACTTGGGCAAACAAAGTGATATATTTTATGCTTCCAAAGGGAAATCCTACGATGGACCTGAGAGAGCTAAATGGAATGATAGTGAAAAGAGAAGTTTTAATGGTAGTTGGGGTAAACAGCCATTTGGGGAGAAAAAGTCAGATAATTTTTCTTCTAGGAAAAACTTTGATAAAGGTCAAGTAACTGAAATTAAAAAATTCGCTTGTTTCCCCTGCGGATCAGATAAACATTTTAAGCGGGATTGTCCGAAAAACAAAGGGGTAGATAATAAAAGACTTAATGTGAATAAGGTGTCAACGGAAGGGACAGAATTGGAAGATGGAACGGTAGCTGCTAGAGTTGATTTGCTAGGTAAAGTCATTCCTAGGCGGGCTATTGAAGACAAATTAAGTAAATTAGTGAAAACATCTATCAGTGTAGATGGGAAATTAGTCCATGCTTTAGTGGATTCTGGTGCGGAAATTACTGTTATCAAGAAAGACTACTTAGTTCCTGGAATATAGGTTGAAGGAGCTTCCACGATTTATTTGAAAGGTATTTTCGGTCCAGCGGTTAAATGTCCTTTAGTATATGTTCCAATTGGTCTTGCTACCGGTGGCCAGGTTAATGTGGTGCACCAGCAAGTGTTATGTGCTTTGGCAGAAGTTTTTGTAGAAGGCGTGTTGCTTCCTCCAGATGTTTTGGATATCTTGGGAGGAGCCCAGAGTGAAGAGAATTCACTGGCTCAAAGCTCTCAGGACCTGAGGGTTGACTCAGGAAATGTAGATGAAACCGATGTTTCATTGGATATTCTGCCAGAGAAAATACAGGAGGATTCTCAAAGGAATATTACTTCATGTCGGAATGAAGTTGGAACATTGGTACTAAGTATGAGGAGGTGACCGCTGAGATGGATAAAGGAAGCATAGTGGCTGATAGTTTTCGTTCCGAGCAGGAGTGTTGTGCCGAGTTAGCATTGGCTTGGAAGCATGCTAAGGAAGGCAAAGGAAACTACTATGAAGTAGATGGGTATCTATTTCATAGAGATAAAATACTCGGGGAGAGTATTGGGCAACTGGTAATTCCGAAGTGTAGAAGAACTGAGATGTTGTGACTAGCGCATACTTCAGTGTTCAGTAGTCACATGGGTCCCAAGAAGACGTTTGAACGAATCAAGTATTCTTTCTTTTGGGAGGGTCTGAGGGCCGATGTGAAGAAATTTTGTGAGTCATGTAAAGAATGTCAGCTCACACACACTCGATCGGTTAGGATTAAAGACCGATCACCCATTACACTTGTGGCAGGGCCTGAATTGCCATTTCAGGTGGTGAATATGGATCTGATAGGTCCAATTGATCCGCCAAGCTCAAAGGGACATAAATATATTTTGTTTGGTTGATCAGCACACTAGGTGGGGCGTGGCTATGCCGGTGACTAGTCTCAGTGCGAAGGTAACATGTGAAGCTTTGTTAAACATATTTTCGAGAACCCCGAGATTTATCTTTTGTTGAAAAATGAAGGTTTTGTAGAAAAGAATAGCGCAGCATCGTGGGTCACGGTACTGGATTTGTGGAGGTGGTATTTTTGTCGTTCTCTCACGAAGAAGTATGCCACGTGCGTTATGTCGTTTGGAATTTACACGACTAAAAAAATGAGGTTTAAGACTGTATGCACTTCTTATGGATGTAATTTAACGGCTCAGGTTTTAAGAATGTTAGAGCAGTTTGTTGTATCTCGAACAGTCGATATAGACATTCTGATGCAAATTTGGAAAAATCGTGTAAAGCAAATTAACTTTGTATTAGAATGGGTGAGATGGGTTGGGTCGGAAATCATACCGGCCAAAGGCAAATAAGAGCCGTAGGAAAGTTTTTACTGTGTACTTAATATAGATTTAGTGAACTCATTGAGCATTCATTCATGAGTTAATGAAATAAACATTGTCTAGATTAAGATAAGAACTGTATTGTATATATTTAGGGTTGTTGTTTTTTTATAATGTGTTTTCTATATGTATCTGTTTGCAATCCCATTACAGTTTAGATCTTTCTGGGAACATAGTCACTTATTTCAATTGGGTGAACTATTATTATTTCATGTGTTTGTTTTAAGGAACTTTGACTAGAACAATCATCAAGACTTTTGACTGTTACAATTATTGAGTGTTCTGTTTATGAATTTTCTATCTCACGGTTTGTGAATTTTCTGTTCCTGGTGTCTGAAATGGTAAAATCAGCCACAAGGGGCAAATTTTACGCTTAGGTGGGGCATGTAAGGATCTACTGCCTGCACCTGGCAACAGGTCGAACGAGACACACGATATAGAGAGAAGGATCTGGCAACTACGGAGGAGAGAAGGGCCGAACGAGGGAGAGGTGGCACGAAAAACGTGGTCGGATAAAGGAAAGACTGCGGGACGATGGTTTGTAATCTTGGATCATGTGAATGTATTTTTCTTATGAAATGTCCCATGGAAGATGTGCAATAAAACAGAGGGACAAAATCCTGACCGCAATTATTTTCTTTTCACAATTCGAACACGATCCGAAAAGAACCCACAAGTTTACATACTCTACAGGGGACAAATCAGGGGAGCGGGCCGGCCATGGAAGAGTCTGAAAATGACGTAGGAAGTCTTGAGCAACTCTTGCTGTATGCGGACGAGCATTATCTTGCTGGAAAATTGCCCCTGGGAGACCATTTAGGAAAGGTCCTACATGTGGTCGAATAATATCAACATAACGTTGGCCCGTTAAGGTCACGCATCACAATTAAAGTGGACCGGCTATCATAGGCTATGGCCCCCCTTACCATTACACCAGCTGTGCGGGCAGTGTGACGTAGAACAGTGTGGGGGGAATTGTACCGCTCACCAGGGCGCCTCCACACCTGTACACGGTTATCATCTGTCCCCAAAACAAACCGGGATTCATCACTAAACACAGCCTTTTGCCAATCTGTGACATTCCATATTGATCTGGCTTGGCACCACTGTAGACGCAGTTGCCGATGCTCCGGTGTTAAAGGGAGTGCACAGAAAGGGCGCTTGGATTTAAGATTTGCTTTTGCAAGGTGTCTGGAAATTGTTTGTACAACAATTGCTATGCCTACGTCTGCTCGTATCGTTGAACGAGTCACTGTGGGGTCCACAAGTGCTTGTCGCACGATCCTTCGATCCTCTTTCCTCGTGGTCTTCCTGGTCGCTCCAGAACCGGTTTTCCACGCGTGGGTACCTTCTCGTGTCCACTGTTCCCAACAATTTCTAACGGCACACTCCGAACGATCCACCTGGCCAGCAACACGGCGCGTCGACCAGCCTGCAGTTTTCATCCCGATGATCAGGCCCCTCTCAAACTCGCGCAAGTGTGAGAAATGTCTTCTAGCACGTTTACCTGGCATGTTTCGCTTACCAAAGTCTTCCTACAATAGGCGGGTAATCATCAAGTTTATGAATCTTCGAATTTGCGCTGGCTTATATAGCACCCTCTTCCTGATTGTAGCGCCACCTCGGCGTGTATGAGCATGCGTATTGGCGCAAAACTTGGATCATTTGCATATCACATTACGCTGTACTTATTTGCAAAGTTTCGCGATTGTACTTAGCTTCCTTCTTGGGTCGCTATTTTCAATGTTCCTGAGTGTATAATATGGCCGTGTTGTTCGATTTGTATTCTCTTCCACGGTACTTCTTAAATAATTTTTAACACGGTTTAAAACTGAAAAAGATCTCTCATCTGTTGCATTCGATACCAGTATTTTAAAAAAAAAAAATTCAAAAGTATCTGTACATTAAGGTTTCTCTTGCAACTCGATTAATTTCTAGTGGGGTCTTCATTGTATCTTTGTTTCCTTTCAAAAATTAAAAAAAAACTATGTCACGTAGTGGCGTAACATTGCGGGGGGCCTAGAGCTTGACTGGCGCTAAGAAGTATTTGGGCTTAGGGCCCAAAACCTGAGTTTGCAGGGGGGAGGGAGCTAATATACTCCGTCACGACACTTCGGTCGCAGGTGAAGTTTGGGACACCAAATGATCAGACATTGTTATAAAAATAGCTAAGTTTATTGATCTATCAATTTACTATCAAGCAATGTTATAAACCAAGAGAGCAGTCAAATTTAATAGTTTTCTTAAATTCCTAAGACAAGTAATTGTGCACTCAATTGCGTGTGATTTGATGTAACTGCACTCATCAAGTCACGCCCGAGTCAACTGGATATCCTGAACTAAAACTTCTTTTCAAGAACTCCAAAGAGACTTACGATAGTAATTTCGCTAATCCAACTTTGATAGCAACCAAACGACTAACTCCTACACTCACTTTGCTAGAGTTTAAATAGCCCTTAAATTTACATAAATCATGGTTTCTCCACGGGAAGCAACTTTTTATAAACATACAGCAGTTAAATATTTTTCTCCGAAGGATTAAATAAAAGGTACAGATTGGAACAGTCACAAATGATCAAATTCATATCTTCAAAATTAAAGGATTCAACATCGTCTTAGTAAGTTTACTTAAGCTTTTGTGTTGTTTTCTTCTTAATTCCAGGTAGTAATTTCTCGTCAAAAAACACAGAAAAGTGTTCTATAACAGTTTCATAAATCTCAGCTCTTCGGGATAGTTCTGCTCTTGCCCTATAGCATATGACATAAAATGAATTCACTGTGAAATTTTCCCTTCTTTCAAAAATTCATAATTGACTTCTTTACTTTCACTGAAAATAATTTTTCTCTGATTTGCTGCCTGGGATGTTTTCCAGCTTCCTCTTTAAACGAGAACCCTGATAAATCAGTTGCTCCTTGTTCCTTTTTTCCAAATTCATTTCTGAAATTTTGGATATAATTTTCTAGAGATTTTAGTAGACTAGATCCTTTCAATAATTCACACTCAACTTATTACAATGATTGCTAGTAGTACTTATTCTCTGGAGTATGGTATTCCAAATCATGGTCATTAGGGAACTTGCATATTTGTCCATCTGTTTCTAAAGGAAAGTTTTGCCTCCAGTATCTCGTGGTCTTTTTTTTTTCTTCATTCCTACCACACATTTTAGGGTCGCTTTTATTAATCTTCATCCTGATTTTAAAGCCTAAATTCATTTAGTTTGAAATAGTTTGCTTTGAACTAGACATATCTTTTATCACATATAACTTCGCTTTTTTTCATTTATCTTCATTAGGAAAATTCACCTGATGGAAACAAAAATCCCATCACCAAGAAGGAGTTGTGCTATATCAACGAAATTTAGTGTGGACGCGTTTATACATCTGAAAGATGACTAGGATTCAAATTTCACGTTAGGCACATACCGGTTGATTCAAAATTAGTGTGACCAATTTTAAAAGCATGTAACTATGAATGATAAATTATTATCACTTTATTCCAGTTATATTTTAAAAAATGAAACATTTAAGTTACCAATCTAACCATTTTTATTAGTGGGAGTAAATTATGGCTCCAAAATTAGATTCTCAAACCCGAAACGAAATTTCAAAGCTTTTGAAAAATATTTGCTCAAATTATGTTACAAATAAAGCGTTTAAAAATCAGAAAAAAAAACATTTTACAAGTATGTAGAATACTATCTAAACTTTGAAAAGAAATAAAATTTGAGCTTCATAAATAAAATAAAAGCTCCAGGATAAAAATGTGGACAAAAGGAAATACTTGGGGTAAAAAAAAAAGAAACTGAAAAAGACTTATCGCTGCAGAAAATCCTCTGCCTCAAAGAACTTAAGCAAAGAAACTAAAGGTATCGCAATCTACAATTTGTCGTCAGATAAAGAAAATTGGCTATAAAAAAGTGGAGAAAATTATATAATGCGCCTTCAAATGTCTGTCAAGACTGTAGAAAAACGAAAGAAAACGTTCTTGACTTCTGTATTTAATGTTATGCAGAGGTAGATACAAAGCTTAGATAACTTAGGATGAAGCACTGTTTCATCTGTCATTCACAACTTACAAAACGAAGATACAATATATTTCACGCAAAAAACGTCGCAAAGACGCAGCTGTTTTTGCAATAAGCAAGTTGGCCGTCAGGTGTTACGCTATGGATAGAGGAATGTCCTCTTAAGGGGCTTAACAAAATCATTTTTTGTAGAACCATAGGCTAAAACTGATGCTAAATACTATCAAAATAAAGTTTTGCAACCCTTGATCAAAAAAAGTAATCGTTTTTATCCTCAAGGAAACTTTGTTTTTCATTAAGATTCTACACAATGTCGTAGTGCAAAATCAACTATAAGACGGCTGAAAGATAAAAATATACATTTTCTGCCTCCTGAGTAACTGCTACCATCATCTTCAGGTTGTGCTACTTTCGATAATTTTTAAGGGGATACTTAAAAAAACGGTTAACTAGACGTAAAGTAAGAACACTTCAAAGGCTTCAAAAAGCAATCAAAGAAGTTGGCAAAAGGCCCCCAAAATGATCCAAAAGTCCTTTTGGTTTTGCCGAAATGTTTATGCAAAGTGTACTATGCTAAAGGAAACCACATTGAAAATTTCATGTAGATAACTTAATTCGATAAAAATTGATGATGCTCTGAAATTGATCACGTTATTTTTTAATCAACCGGTAAGTACAATGCTAGTTGCTCCACTTTGAGGATACGAATCAAGTGCACTTTAAATATGTACTATAAAGTTCGAGAGTGTTATTTATCGCGTTGAAATTTAACGTAGTGAATTGATGTTAGTCCAGAATGACTTTGAGAAGACAAAGAAGCCGTTATCAACAACTAGCTGAGTTTGAACGAGGTAAAATCTTGCGAGCTAAAAAAAAGGTGGATTTTCTTTCTATGATATCGCAGAAAGACTTGGTAGAAATGAATCCATTGTGCATGATTTTCGGCAGCAGTGATCCTGGGAAGAAAACTATGGTTCAACCTACCAAGGGTCACTACTGACAAAAGAGATCGCTGTATTCACCACATTGCTGGGGAACACCGCAGTGCATCTAACGCAGAAATTACAGACTTCTTCGGCACCAGAGTGACACAGTGAACTGTAGCAATCGATCATTTGAGAAATAGCTCCCAGCCAGACATCCTGTAGTGTTCATACAAATAGCTCCAAATCACTGACATCTGTGACTTCAGTAATGTCACACTAGAGATCATTGGAGAGAGCAGTGGCGATGTGTTGGGTTCTCCATTCAAATCTGTTTCTCTCTTAGTGCCAGTGATGGTTGTATATTGATAAGACGATGGCCATGTCAGGGCCTGTAAACAACCTTTCTGAGCAGTAGCGCACACAGGAATTTTTCAAGGGGGATCCGGGGTCGAAAGTTTACCATTCTAGTATCATGCTCATTTTGATTTTGTCGATTTTCGGGAACAAAATACAGTAAAAAACTAATTATTGACTAAATAATTAGTATTAATTAATAAAATTAATCATTAATAACAAATACTTTATTAAATTTTTCGTACTGTTTACTTAGAATTATAATCAATCGAGAAAAAAATCAAGAGCTTTGGGGGGGTCCGCCCCCCCCCTTGTGTGCTCCACTGTTTCTGAGTTATGGTCTGGTGCGAGCAATTTTCTTTAATTGCAGGAGCACTCTCGAGGTTTATTCACACACCCTGACTGCAAACTTGTACGTCTGTCTAGTGATTTAAACTGTTGCAATGCCTTTTTTCAAAATAATTCACAAGGGTTGTTTTCCAACACGATACCGTGCACCCTCAACCATGTCTTAACCAACATGCTCTATAGAGAGTCAGCGTATTGCCTTGGCATGCTAGATCAACAGATCTTTCTCCATTCGAGCATGAATGAGTCATCACTGATCGATAACGACAGCGTCATACACAACCAGATTTAAATAACCTTTATATGGACTAACCAAGAGCAACAGTCATGCAATTCCATCCCACATACTGATATCCAGTACTTGTATGACACATTGTATGTACATTTACATGCTTTCATTTAAAATTCTGGGCGTTGCACTAGTTTTTAATGTAAATTACCTCATTTCACATTTGAAATGGCTCTTCACGCGCATACATTAACCTGTAAGCGTGAAACTTAATCAATTAAATATGTTACCTGGAGAAATGTATTGCTGAAGTTTCTCATAAGTCAACAATAATTTTTTTCTTGGTGTTAGGATTCCTCCCCATCAGTGTAAGATGTATCCGAAAGTAACCAAGCACGGCTGTGAACTAAAAACGAACTTCTTTGACTTCAATAGTATTCCTTTGACCGAATTAAAATTTTGGTAAAAAAATGTATGTGAAACTTTTGTACACACAGATTGCAACCATACAGATATACGGTACAAAGATGGTTGCGGCTGCTACACAACTAAAATGCGTGGAAATCATAGGGGTTTCAAATCGGTTCAAGAACTTTTTGTTGCACGTTGAATTTATAACTGGAATCCATCAAGCTTGGGACCCCTGGTGGCTGCCAGCCGTTTAATCCGCCTCTGGGGGTTACATCTCAATCAGACAGAGCAAAAGAGATTAAAACATCAGGGTAGTGTTCTAAACTTCGTGGCACATTACAAGGAAGAGGGCGATGCATTCTTAAGCCGGCTCGTCACTAGTTATGAGACCCGAGTGTGTTACGTATCCCCGAAATCCAAGGTGCAATCGATGGAATGTTCTTCGCCAACACAAATGAAAGCCAAGCCATAAATCATGTGTCGCTAATTGATGTGTACAGTGTCTTAGGTTTCACACGTCATTTTTCTTACGAGTTTCATGGCACATGGACAAATAGTCAGCGTGGCACGCTATTGCGAAATGCGTAATAAAATGCGTCGCGAAGTACAGAATAAGTGTCTTGACATGCTGTGGGAAAGAATTTTGCTCATTCATGCCAATGCGTATCACGTGACCACACACAGCACGTGATACGCAACAATGCCTTACGGAGTAGAGATGGGAAATTTTTGACTACCCCCGTACAAACTAGATCTTGCACCAAGTGACTTTCATCTGTTCAAGCACCTGAAGTCTTTTCAAGCTCGAAAGCAGTTCGGGGACCACAACGATGTCAGATCCGTTGGTACCCCCAACGGTTAAAATTGCAGGCAGCATTGTTCTTTGACGAGTGCATCTAAACACTCGTGCCGCGCTGCAATAAATGCCTAAATAATGATGGTATTTATGTCCTCAAAATAGTCCGTGATGAGTGTTGTTCATATTTATAAACATTTCATTTGATTGTTTCCTTTTTATGTGTTGCTAAGCGGAGCTGACTTTCTGGATTACCTGTATGTATGTATTTATGTTACTATTCGCTGAAAGTTTCTCTCGGAGGATTTTAATTTATAATGATCTTAAGCCCTCCAAGACTTTCCATCATAATTAACTTGTAGTTTAACTACCCAATAGGACATAATCACCACTAATCTCCCGAAAAAACTGAAAGGTGAACGTTTTTAAAGCAGGATGATGCAATCTTGCAACACCGCGTATTCGGATCAATCAGAAAATTCTTAATCGGAAATCATAGGATTTGATGGCTTCCGGACGATCAAGGCTATAAACAGTTGAGATCTCAGGAGCAAACAAGGAATGCTTTTGTATGTAGCTGTCATGTCTGCGTCGCTATTCGTTGTGTTAGTGATATGCTTTTCATGTCGCCGCTTTACCTATATGTAAAATAAAATGTTGATTTTAAAATAGCAACATGTCTCTTTAACAATCCATTCAATGACTGCCACAAATTAATTGATTCCATCTCTCAAAATGTCCTAATACAAATGGCATCTTCATACATATACGTATATACATATTACTAGTAATCATCTTTTGAAATTTGAAAGTCATGGCTTTCACAAGCATGGACAAAATATACATAATGAAAAAAATAAAAGGTGTTCGTGTTATTCTCTTACAATGCTTTATTTTCCCTTACATGATGATTTTCTAGAGTATAATTCAATTTTCTAATTTTTTTGTATCTAAAAACATACAATTTTTGTATTACATGTAGTGCTGTTTACAATTCGATTTATGAATTCTTATCTTTTCTTTGTAACTTTTCAGATTTCAAAACTTGGAAGAAATGCTTACTTTCGAAAGAATAGCAACGAATATCATTCAGTTTGCCGCTTTACATGTTTGTATCGATGTTTAGGCCGTTGCTTTGTTTCCAGATACAGAGAGCTTTGCTTGATATTAATAGCCTAGTCTCAAAACAGAAGCTTCAAGAAATTACAACCCTACCAACTGATCTAATGTCACCTTGTGCGAGGTATATTGTAAATAGTTGTGGAAAACAATCCTGCAAAATATCTTATACATGTACAAACAGTGATTGAATTGGAACAAAAAAATAAGCAACAAAGCTATATAAAAATATCTCTTACAAAGTTGGATGGGAAGTGCTCCATTTATTTTTTTCTTAAACAAATAATAGAAAGTGAGCTCAGTCCAGTACTTGGTAGTTTTGAGATGATGTGTGTGTGATCTCACATGCCTTACAAATCAATCGACTCAAATGAAGTAGGGCTACAATTGCCTACACTGTATCTTAATTAATTTAATATATATATATATTCTCTTTTAAAGACTATTATTTATTTAAGGTTAGAAAGGACACAGTAATTTGCTAGAAAAAATAGTCTTTTTAATACAATATTTGTAATCATAAAACATATTGTAGAGAATATATATATATATAGTTTTAATATTAATTATTTTTATTACATAATGCATTTCCCAGGACAGCATAACGCAAATAATACACAAGATTTTAAGAAAATTACTTTGTTTTCAACAGTATATTAGATTCTGTAAACAAAGTTATTTTTTTCCTTAAAAGGGCAAATATTTACTATAGCTTTTAACATATGTCATAAGAAAAAAAATAAGAATTAAAAATATATCATTATAATCATTTGAACAAATTCATGTAAGTTATAAAAATATGCTGGTTTTCTAACTACGCCTTGACTAATTATAAATAAGCTATGTAAATATTTTTAGAATAAATTAAAGAAAATACTATTTAAAAAGTTTTATGTAATAATGTTTATTTTTAAAAATATTATTGGTAGTATGTGAAGTCTCGATTTTTTTCTTTCCAAACATAGATTTTTGTAGAGTTATGTGAATGGATGTTTGTTTTACATCTCCCATATTTTCATTCTGAGCCTATTTTCTGTTAAATGTTTTAAGCCTGGAAAAGCATTTCCTTTGAATGTTGTTTCTAATGCCACCTGTCTGATGGTGTCAGATCGAGACCCACGAAATCCATCGGCAGTCGAGGTTAAATAGCATTCCACTGGTTCCACCCCAATTTTGAGAGAGAAGGGGTGGTCAGGGGCCTCATCTCTTCTACCAACCTTATGAGAGACTTGCGGCTCGACGGCTATTTAAAGTACCCCCATGCCGCAAACATCCATGCCTTCTTCGGGATCCGAACCTAGGCCCAACGGCAAAATAGTCAGCGTCGTTATTCACTCTACGAGATTAATCAATAATTTAAATACGATACTTTATTTGAGATATAAACATCAAAGAAAGTTGAATAAATGTCACTACTTTAATCGGTGCAATGTATTTAATTTGCTCTCAAAATAGCAAAGAAGTAAAAAGTAGCAAATTTTGATCTATCATCAATAACGTCACTCTGAAGAAATTCTCTTTTCAAAGTTTGTTGAGAAAAGTAAGGCATTTTTTTTAAAGAAAAAAATTTCGAAATCAAGATGACAATAAGATAAGTGAACTTCTTGAAATTGTTCTCAACTTCACTTTCCCATCATACGAACTTGTAGAAAATTTTCTTTAGATTCTTCGAATTCAGTTTTTATACCCACTTCTTGATGGAAGGAATTTACATTTATTGCAGCTATTTAAAATAGATAAATACTTCATTAATTGTATCAACGTATTTCCATTTGTAATTAATTAAACGAAATTCTTATTTGGCTCTAAAATCAGGTACGTTCTTTGAAATAATTTGTGAGTAACGTGGTCTTTAAAGTAACAAATTCATATAGCTTAAAAATTTATTTGTAAAATTGTTTAGAAATAAAATTGCTAGAGAATTTGTTCACAAGTCGTTACAGAATCAATTTATCGTTTCTTATTGAACATGGTTGGGTTTTTCTTTGAAATGAGATATACCTTGATTATGAATGTAATTAATTTCTTCGGACACTTATTTTTTCTTGGTAAAATCATTAAGTGATTATATACATGAGTGTGTGTGTGTGCTAGTATTTCCTTATATTTTATACATTGTTTCTTTTTAGTGCAAATTGTTAATTGAAAGGTTTCAAAAGCTATTTTCAATGTCTGAATATGGTTTCTTTTATTTCTATCTTTGTATATAAAAGTAATATCGTTTAATACAATACTTATATATTGGGTTGGCAAGAAAAATATTTCGTTTTTTTAGTGTCAAAGTTTTCTATATAAAAATTAAGCTTCAAATATCTTCCATTCCGATTGATTACATATTGCCATTTTTCTGGCAATTTCGTGATGCCGAGCATATAGAGTTCCTGGTCCTTATCAACAAAAAACTCAACCAAATGCGATTGGAGGTGACCATTCGATAGAAATTATGATCCGAAGTTGGGAGGTCGGGGATGAAAAATGGGTCATCTACATTAACATTAATCGAAAAAGATCAAGGTCTAATTTGATGCATCTTTCACATATTTTTAGCAAGATGTACAAAATTATTGAAACTTTGTTGGGAAGTGATGTAATATCTTCTATATAGCTCCGATCTTGCACCATCTAACTATCATTTATTAAAATTTTTTTTAATAATAACGATGTCCTCAAATCACACTTGTTCGAGTTTTTTTTATGAGTGAGTGAGTGAATATTAACGTTGTACTGTTCAATTACACGAGGGTTTTTGGCGACGGACCTCGTCATTTTGAACCGTGGTCAAGTGATGTGGACTACACTTGAACTGGAACCCCCTCTCCTAACTACTACACCACACCAACGGGAGGACGTATGAGCTCTCGACAGATTTAACGTGCATCACTCACCTACACGGCGGGTCTTTAGTGGTGTTGGGCTCAAACTCGTGACAAGCCAGCCACGATCCGATTCCTTGACCACTAGGCTACCGCGGCCACTCGAGTTTTTTTTTCTTTTAATGATAAAAATCAGAAACTCAATGAGAACGGATTCATGAAGTTATTAAAAAAATGGTAACAGGTAATTGAACAGAATTGAAGAAATTTGACAGATTTGAATTTTTTGTGCAGAAAAATTTCATACTATAAAATCGAAATCATTTTTTGGCTAACCCAATATATGGAGCCTTTTATAGGAGTTAAATAAAAGCTAGCTGAGATAGATTTTTCTTAAATGAAAGATTACTATATATATAATTTATTTGAAGTTTTTTTCGCGAAATGGTTCTGAAAATGTAACCCTCTCATTATCAAAACAAGATATTTAAATATACGTAAGGTCAAACTGAAGCGTATTTGAATTGATTCAATGGCATTAAAGCTTTTCTTCACAACTCTTTTTCATAAGGTATAGCATACACACATAACCACGAGAAAAATAAACGACAAAATAATACATGTAATAAAATGAATAATAAAAATATACATGCTTCATTCAATAATGGTTTATAAGCCTTATATTTCAAACATTCCACTTAATAAATTTTCATCGAATCACGCGATTGAAATGTTTATAATCCAATTCAAACACTGTGAATGAATTCACTCAATATTGTATAAAGGAGATAAGTGCAAAAAGCAAATCTTATTCATAAATCAAAAGAAGGTGTTTATAATTAATATTCATAATTTTGAAATAATTCCCATGAAATGTGAATTTCACATAGTTCAAAATTTGCATCATAACATATTCGAAGGAAAAATGTATGCAATATAAAAAAAAAAGCACATACCTCCTTTCTATACGTACAACTAATCTATTACTTTTATAATTACATATTTCAAATTGCTTATTTGAAGTCAGTTCTTTAGCACCTTCATCCGTAATACGTTTCTTGTTAAAAAATAGATGTATTTCATCAAGTTTCATCTTATTATATACTTACATACGTAGCTAATTCAAAAATTATTCAACTAAGTCAAGAACACACTTGGAGCAATATGAAAATCATACACACATTAATACATAAACTGCATATTCACTTCAATTCTTTTTGTGTATTTATTTAAGCATAAAATTCCAAAAAGCTATTAAAATTGTCATTTTATAATTAAAGATTGGTACTATAGGGCTTCCATAAACCTTTTTGAAAATGCTTCCTTTTACATTAGCATTTTTATTTCAAATTGTTTTATGTGACCTTGTTCATAGTTTATAATGTTTGTAAATAACAGTGTGTTCTCCCCCTCCCCCATTTCATGTTTGTTGTTTAACCCCTTGTTACTGTTTGCATTTGGGAGATTCGCATAAATTTTCTTCCCGACTTTATCTGAATGACGGCGCTAAGAATAAACGCGTGATGGAAATTCTCTTGGTTTTGTATAATGTGCTAATGAATATCTGTTTATTTGATTAGAAAATCAGAATTATGATTAGACTATCTCCGCGTACAACGTCATTTTTTTCCAAATTAATACAATTTTAAGCTCAACTATAGAACGCTTAGAAAGCGTACCACTTTTATCCCTATATTGCTTATGTCTACTAAAAGCGTGATATTAGAATTCTTCAGTTGATATACCAATGAAAAAAACCCTATTCTTAATGAAATCCTATTCAACGCACATATTGTACTTTCCTAGCAAAATGGAAGATTCAAAAAAAGATTGGTATCCAGCTTATCAAAGTTTTAATTCCCTAAAACCCCGAGTATACATTTAAATACTCCATTGTTAATAAATAATGCACATTTTTAAGAATAATTTCTTAACTAAAATTTAAAAGTTCACTAACTCCTGATTATACCGCCCATAAGGTTTTAACATAAAAGAAAAATAAATATTAGCAAGTATATATTTCAGCGAAAAAAATTGCATCATTTGTTCTTGTTAATAAATTAAATGTTCGAATGGGACAGATTGGAAAAGTATCTCTTAAATTTCATATTTATATATCGTCCATATTTATCTAAATAAAATAAAAGTTCAGTTAGGATTAAACTGCGTAGATATTTCAAGAAGTAGACAGTTTTTATCAGTATTTCATATATTTTTATGAAACATTCTTTCCCCCTCAATCTATAACATTCGAATTTAACCACCGAATTTTCAGCCAAGTGACATAATGCGGAAGGAAATAGACAGAGAGACCTTCTTGATTTAACACCTGATCCTTTCAAGAATTTCTTCCAAACGTTTTAATAACTTCGTAGTAGGAAAAATCCCTCTAGTTCTGGCAGTTATTAATGTAATTTCAGGGAATGACTCCGAACGATCTACTCAATTGAATACGGAAATATATCTCTCATTGTAAAGAAGTGCACATTATATAAAAGTAGTTAGAAAATAGATTCAAGTTTCTTATCCCGTACTTTCATAATGCATGCTATGTACGTTTCATATTATATATATATTTTATGAAAAAAAAAAAGTTGAATCCCCCCCCGTTTCTCTCGTTGAATCAACACAATTTTCTTGTTTGTGATTATATGCGCCTAAAAGGCTTACAGCCTTTATAGTCCTTATGGAAAGATGATGAAAAATGTTTCACTGGTATTCGACATCAAAATAAGCTTTTCGAAACAGATTACTGTTCCAGTTAGCCGTAAACGGTTCCGTTTTGAACATTCTTGATGAAGAATTTGGTCATATTGGAAGTTGTTTAATTAACCCTTGTTAAATAGTTCACTTTAGAGGACCTTATTTGGAGAAGACTTAATGCTACACCCTACGAGGTCAATTTAAAACTTCCAAAAATAATGAAATTTATCAGTTTCAAAGATAATTAATCATTGACACTTTTTTGTGGAGTTATTGATGTTTTCCCCCTCGATATGTGAACGGATCTTCAAATTAATCAGTCCCAAAGATCATCCATTAATTGAATGAAATATAACATTGAGTCCGTTCGACAACTGTACGGTGATATTAATGAAAAGTAACTGCTAATATATATATATATATTTAAATAATTTATTATAAAGTAACAGGTGTGTATAATTAAATATACTAAACGTTTTAGAAAGTAGGAGAAAAGAATACCTTTAATTAGACTTTTCACTTAAAAAGAGACTTTAAAACTTATTTCATGGATCTATATTTAATTTAAATTTGTTTTTATTTCATTTACTTAGCATCTATATGCTGTATAAACATTTAATAATAGCTAAAAAAATATCTAAATATTAAATCCTAATAAATAAATGAGTATTATATTATATATTTTAGATTGTTAGATATTACTGGAGTATTATTTCCGATTTTAAATTAGGTTTTCTATAAATGTTGAGAATTCGTAAGAAAAGAGATATTATAAACACAATAGAATTGCAAATTTCATAGTCACATAGTATTAAACAATACGCAAAAACATTAAATTTAACTTGTAAATAAATTTCCCGATATTTTGTTTAATTTTCGAAAAATACAGTTTCATTAATTGAAGAGTAATAAATTGTATTAAGTAATACAATTTGTTTATTTCAAGCCATTAGAAATGTAAGTCATACGGAATAAATGACAATCTCTTTACGTGAATTTCTGAATCTTTTTTGATGCATGGTATTTTAATTAATTCTTTGTGAGTCTTCCTTTTATTGCATGTATGAAGAAAAGTGGTTGTATCAAGTTAGCTAAATGTTTCTTGAGTATAAAGATGATTAGAACACTTGCAGTTTTATTGTTATGAAACTTTTAATAAGTAATTGAATCCAATGATTACGACGCAACTTACCGTAACAATTTTTTGATTCAATATTATTATTAACTAGCGTGTTTGGTAAATTTACATTATACGGATACTATTATTATACATATTAATTATTAAGCCTAAAAAATTATTTTCGCTAATTTTGTTGGCCTTTTTTCATGCAATGAGTTCTATTTAAAGGATATATAAATAATGTTACAAAAGTAATGCTAATTGTCATGGAGAGAAATCATGAATAAATCAAGCGCCTTGAATTAATACGTCGCCATCTGAAGCAACACGAGGTCTATTTCATTTTGAACCACGGTCAAGTTAAGAAGACGACACATGTGAGCTGGCACTCCCTCTCCAAACTTCTACACCACGCCAAAGGGAGGACTTTGAGCCTCGGCATATTTGACGTGCATTGTCCTTTTACACGTCGAGTCCAGTTGCACAGGCTCCAACTCATGACCCATGAGCCGCTCGACTATGCCGGTCATGAGGTCGCGACCCGAACCCACTCGACTTCCTCCATGCAATGCTCAAGGTTTTCAACCTATGCTCAAAATCGTGGCCAAAACTGCTCATTTTTATTAAGTACGTCATTTCTTCTCAAGAATCTTGTACAAATTTTTATATTAGTAACTATATTAATCTACATGAATACATTACTCTTAATTTTATATCTTCGAAAAAAGTTCAATTTTTTTTTATTGTCATCAACAGCTCGTATTTGCCTTATTACGATAGTTAATTTATTTCTCAAAAATGTATCGTTACTTTTCCATTTTCGAGTCTTCCACTTGTGATATATTTCGTACTTTTATACTTTGATGCAATAAGAACTTTTAAGCACCTTCAAGTTGGAACTCTTCTCATCTATTTTAGATAATAAAGCTTACGTAACTTTCAGTCAAGTTTGGGAGGGGGGTGCAAACCTTTTTCTTATAATTTTCACTTCCACGAATCTAACTTCAACAGTAATATTTAATAAAAACTGAAAAATGCTAACGAAACAAAAGGGAAGTAAAAGAGGCAATACAAGTATGTGAAGAGAGTTTTTTGGAAGTTGTATAAAATTCTAAAAGCAGTTTAAAATATTTTCAAAAAATATAAACTATAAAGCAAGCTCCCATAATCGTTTTGAATCGACTTTTTTTTTCTTTCTTTTTGTTATTAATGAATCAGAATGAGTAACATTTTAAAATTCATACTGTTATTTATGATAACCAATATTTATAAAAAATAATAAATATTGAAGTTAAAAATTCATTTAATAAACAGTGGAATCGAAATCCCACTGTTTTATTAAATTGTTATTCAAATTAATGTGTAAAAAATTAAACTCTTACAATATACATTATAAACAAACACGTAAATTGTAACATAAAATATATTATTATCCACATTCGAAATGTATTTTAACAAGAAAGAACTTTATTTAAAAATTTAAAAAATACTCAATATTACTTTCTATAAAAATTTTTATGTTAATTTAATCAAATATAGTTCACATACTTCCAAGACTAATATTATACAATATATATAATTTAATATTACTCTAAAATAATAACATTTATATATTCAGTTTAGTAAAAAAAATAATAATTCCAAAGCAGCGCATTCATTCAGACCTTGTTTAATTTTAAACAGTTCTTTTTACGGACGTCATTTGAGAATAAAGATGCAATTTGACTTGATGTGAGCATAATCTTTAATAATATTGGTAATGTTTACAATTAGATAGAAATGTTCAGAACAGTGTTTGTCGAAATCTATGCATGAAAGATTGTTCTCGTAAAAGATAGATTTTCCTCAATTTTTCAAAAATGAGCTAGAAATGTGATATTTATTGTAAGTATAGAAATTTATCTTGATGTAAGAGAGTAATGTGTATAGTGCAATACCATGTCGTAAAGGCTAATAAAATAGATTTCTTTGAATTCTTGTGTTGTTGACCGAATGTTTTTTTTAACAATTAATCACGAAACATAGTATGCATTGAATGCAACTGACTCGGATTCTCCACACACTTCCAAATACGAAAGACCGAATTCATTGCATTATAAAAGTTTTTAAAATATTGTTTTCTTTTTTCAACTTCTATACACTGCTGGCCACCGTAAATGCAACACCAAGAAAGACAAGTGATAGCGCAAAATATATTTAGTAGAAAACATGTTGACCAAATATCAAATGATTAAATTTATAGACTTCTGGGAAGTGTGGTTCCCCTGCGACAATCAGTAGCCAGAGTAGCCGCCATTGTTGGAGATCACTGCTGCCACACGCCTCGGCATTGATTCAAAGAGACTTTGGATGTGTTCTTGGGGTACAGCAGACCAAGCTGCTTCCACATGTTGCCAAAGTTGATCTGGTGTGACAGCTGGGGGTGTAATCTGGGTCAATCGTTGAGCAACCATGGACAGCATGTTTTCTATCGGCGAATGATCCAAAGAGCGAGCCGGTCAGAGAAGCAATTCAATCTGTTGATTGACGAAGAACCTTTGGGCAATGCATGCCACGTGTGGTCACACATTATCCTGTTGAAATATGGCTGTGGCCAAGCCCTGAAGGTAAGGAAGGACAACTGGCTCCAACACCTCGGAGATGTAGCGCTGGCTGTTTAAAGTACCGGCAATGCGTACTAGAGGAGTGAGAGTGATATCCAATACTGCTCCATACCATAATACCCGGTACATGAACAGTGTGACGGTGCATAACGCAGCTGTTTAGCATCCTTTCTCCACGGTGTCTCTAGACTCGAATCCGACCATCGTGGTGTTGCAGACAGATGCGTGACTCGTCAGTAAAGACAACTTCATTCCATTCTGCCACCCACATCCTTCTTTTATTGCACCATTGGCGGAGGAGACGTTTGTGGTTCTGCGTCAAAGGTAGACCAAGCAATGGACACCTTGCTGACATACCACTCTGCTGTAAACGGCGTCGAATGGTACGCGCAGACACTGAATGATGCGTTACAGACTCAATGTGCTGTGCTACGGTTCGTGATGTGACTGAGCGATCCGTCTTTGCCATGTGCACAATGTACCTCTCTTCATGTGAAGTAGTGCACTGAGGTGGATGCGATCGACCACGTTGGTCCGTCGTACCCTCCTGCATCCAACGGTCACATATCCGCATTACAGTTGTTTGGTTTCGTCCAACACGACTACCGATTTCCATTCATAATTTCGGTAGGCCACTATCCTTCCCCTGTCGAACTCGGATACTTGATCAAAAGCTGATTGCTGTTTTCTACGAGACATAACTGATCGTTTCTTGAAAAAACCACAAGAAAACACAATTGCCGAACTTGAAATTGTCGAAATCTCCAAGCCTTAAATAGCGCTTCGAGGAGGCGCCACAGGCGCACGTGATGTGTGTCTGCGCTGAAATTCTAATCATTTGCATATCTCACTTCCGCTAATGCATGTTGTAAATTTCATGTTATTTGCATGTTTCCTTCAGGATGTTGCATTTACGGTGGCTAGCAGTGTAAATATTCAGAGATTACAATTATTAAACTTTTTTCGCCAGAAAAAAATCTTAAATGTTAATTAAAAAAAAAGTATCAACTTATTGACTTTTAAAAATAAGAACATTTACAGGAACTTAGTTTAAGGGTTCGATATTTACTGCTGCCTATGAAAGAAAGACCAGTGATATTGCGTTGTGTACAAATGTTCAAGTGGGTTGAAAGGCCTTAAGGTTCGAAAGGTTGGCGAAATTATACTTCCGCTTCTCAGAGGACTCTGGACGCAGTTCTACTAGTCCGAAGAAAAAAATATTTGGTTCAGATGATGCGCTCGAGATTTCTGAAATAAAAAAAATAGTTTTAAAATTGCCAATAGATTGTGCTGTGAGTCAGCAAATTCCAGCAAAATATGTTAATATCACGCTCAATAAAAGAAGATGTTGTTCTCTCTTGCCACAATCAGATAAGCACTGCAGAATACCGAGAGTGCACTTCTTGTGAAGCTGTACTACCGCAACAGTGAGAATGCAGCCGCAGCTATCAGAGAGTTTCACCGTCTCAAGAAACTGACGTACACTGATGTCGGAGCATGCTGTTAAAGGTAAGATGGTAAAATTCGAGAAACCAGGAGAGCTAGGCGTTCTTTCTGGAAGAGGACGAAAACGAGTCAACACCGCCATCGTAGAGGATATTGCTACAGTGGTCGTAGAAGCAAGCAGTGAATCCTTTTACGGAACTGTCAGCGAACCGACAGTTTCAAGTACCCTTGATATGCCCTACTCCACGGTCCGACATATGTGTAAATTTTGAATTTCTACCCGTATAAGATTCAAGCGGTTCAGCAAGTGAAACCACACGACCTAGACCCTCGCAAAACCTTCGTGCTATAACTTCTCGCAAGAATGGCGGTCGATGATTCAGTGCCATGGAACATACTGTGGGCGGAGGAGGCCTACTTCCATCTTAATTAACAAGTGAATAGCCATTTGCATTGTCACATCTGGGAGATAGAGAACCTCCAAGCGGTACATGCCGACGCTTTGATTGATACGAAAGTAACCGTATGGTGCAGATTCACTGCTTCTTTCATTCTCGTGTCCTTTTTTTTTTGAACAAGTGACCCTCAATAACTTACCACCTTTTCTGTTAACGGGGAACGGTATCGTGAGACGTATCGTGAAACCTACGTAATTCTTACTCTCCAGCAACGAGTCTGCCTACAAGAAACCATATTCATGCACGATGGAGCACCGCGAGCTCATTCCCACAATTGTTAAGCCAGGCATTGACAGACGTATGTATGAACAGCCGATCTTTCCCAACAGCTTGGCCTCCACGATCACCCAATCTCACGCCTTGCGACTTCTGGTTATGAGGATTTTTGAAAGATAATGTTTATCGGGAGCATTAGACCACTGCATTGAATTTGAAGAACAGTATTCGTCGCCATAAGTGCCATCTAGTGGCTATTTTTTCAAATATTTTTTTTTATTTCAGAAACCTTGAGCACATCATCTGAAAAAAAAATGTCTGTTACCCAAATATTTTTCACTTCAGACTAGTAGAACAACCTCTAGGGCTCTCTGAGTTACGGAAGTTTATTATCAATAGATTCTTAAAACAAATTGTCTTTAAGGTCACCACTAAATGGAAGTATATTCAAATTTTCGGTAATTTAAAATTACTAACTATTAAAAAACGCAACTAAATCATGAATAACAAAATATATCAAAATATTCATGTTAACACTAGGTACTTGAATACATAAGAAGTCCTAGTAAATTTTCAATATCAATTATTACAAGAAATATAATGTAAAATAAATTTATCTGTTATATCTTATCAGCGCTGCCATTATACTTTCTCTGGCATGGTTTCATTGGTTATATTTCATACAAAAACTAGCAGCCACAAAGTAAGTGGCACATGCTGTCTCTTGTTTTTGTTTTTACTTATTAGCTCACATGATTCAAATAAGATAACTAATATTATAATCTACTGATAAAAACAAAACCTTATTGGCTAAACAGTCTTAACATTATGATGAATGAAAAGTGGAAATAAGTGTGTAACATAAAATAACAGAACATATAGGATATAATTTACATGAATAATTTATTACAAAATGATTTATGTAAAATACACTTACACACAAAAATATTTTACTAACATGAATTTTGAGCAGTTATAAACAATAGATGTCTACATTTCCAACTGTTAGCACACTGTTTACATTTTTCATAAAAAGCTCGGAAGGAATAACACATATGCATCCTTTTTTGCATAGAAAATTTAGACACATAAACACCAAATATTTACAGCTGAGAGAGCCAATAAAGGAGAATTTAAAGCATGCTTTAATGTAGTTTACCTACAAATAGTATTTTTATTCATAGGTAGCTCTTTTTTTGCTATTTTACCTAATGAAATAAAACATATTTCAATAAAAAGTTGTAGTTCAGAAATTAAAATCCTAAGACTAATATACAGCAAACTCTCAATTTATATCCATTTATGTAACATCAGTTTCTTTATATATCTTATTCAGCTATAAGAATTAAATCAATTTCATTCAATGGAATAATGAAATACAAAAAATTGCAAAGTTCCCATATTTTGCAATATTTTACTATAGTAAATTTTTGCGCAATACTGATTCGAAATTTCATGACAGTTGTTAATTCCTACATAGTTTTATTAAACTTGCACTGTGCTAAATCCATAAAATTCATTAATCTCATTGATAAAAATGTAACTATATACTATAGCATAACTCTCTCAGGAAATATTCAAAAACTTTTCTTCATATTAAATGACAATAAAAAGTATTTTTTCCCAATTAAAAGGTCCAAAAACCAAACAGATTTTGTTTTTAAATTACTAACCAACAGAAGACTATAAGAAGGTATTTATTCTAGACATATATAAAAACTAATAAAAAGCAAAAATTTGGTAAACTGAACTGTAAAATTTTAGTACTTACAAAAAAATAATATATAATTTCTTAAAATGTAATTTTTTTTCTTAAAAAAACATTCCCTCACTTAAAACAAGTTTCATTAATAAAGCTTACAGTTTTACTGTTATGTTAAAAATTTATAAATGAGACAACATTGCATTTTGTAAGTATTAGCAAAATTCATAAGAACAAAAATTTGTGAAATTTAATAATTCATTTAATATTGGATAATTTTTAAAAAGATTAAAATCATGCAGTTCTAATGAGAAGTAAATCATAATATACAGTTGTGACATCAAACAACACACAATATAGCATTTTTTTTTATTTACACACATTTGTATATTTCACATAAAATAACCTACAGCTACACATCTGAAACAATTATGCAATCAGTGAGCTTCATGTGCACGATTGAAAATGTAACATTATTTAACACTAAATGAAAATAAATATAATTCATACAAAAGGGAAACTATACCTCTTTTTGATGCAATTTTCAATATAATGGAACTTAAAAAAATTAAACTTTGAATTAAATAGAGATGCTTTGAAAAAATTTAGAATTAAGATAAGTGTAACCTTTTTTTTTATCTATCCTAGCACCATGGGTAAACAAAACTCTGAGTACCACACACAAATGCCAAAAATAAATTCATCTTATAAAATAACACGAAAAACGTATTAAATTAGTTTACATTGCCAAGAAGCTATGATTTATTCCCCAAGAAATAAATGTTAATATTAATCTTTAGAGATATTAAGCCATTGACGAATTAGTATTATTTTTCAAATTGAATACTTATACGAAAAAAGTCAGTTTATTCAATTTTGATTAAACAAAAATTTGAAAATGTTTTACTCACAAAAAGAAAATTGCATTGAAGTGAACAAAATGATGATCGAATATTCTTTGAGAAGAAGTTAATTCTTTCAAAAAATTTTAAAGTTAACAGAGTTACTGGTTACATGACTCACCACAAAAATATTTTATACATATATAAGTTACAACATGAATGAAAATTAAAACGTGAATGATAATTTTAATAATGATAATACAACAGAAATAGATAAATGATATGATAAAAATTACTATTAAACATTATATTTACAGTTATAAGTTTGGAATTTCTGAAATATCCAAGAGCATAGATTATTTTAAAATTCCTAATTGTGATAAAACTGAAACAAAGAATATAATACGAATGAATATGTGTGCACTCTTATAAAATACTTATTGATTGACCAATGAGATGTATAACATAAATATTCAATTGTAATAAAGTTGTAATTTATTCGTTTTAAGTCGCTCGGAATCGTACTTACACAAAATTTTCAGCGACTCCAACCATCCGAATTTCACAGTTGATTTTTGCAATAAATCTTAGTATAGTTTTGTTACATAATTTTTTGTACTTTAACATACGTATGATTCTGTTTATACATGCAACATGTATACAAAAAAGCCATTTTTTAGTTAATATCCAAGATGCACTGAGTTGATATTGGATTTTTTTTTCTTTTGCACCACATGTATTCATGCAAAATATCAAAGTATAATGAAAACGACAATGTTAATAAATAATACAAGTTATTAATAATTTTTTAAATTTATACTTGGATAAATACTACAATGCTTTAAAACAGAGGTGGCCAACCCAAATTACCACTTCGGAAAGTCATTATAATCTCGCAGGCCACAGATAAATATATGTACCTTTATATCAGATTTGGAAAAAAAAACATTTATTGGAGTGAAAATTTAAAACAGAATGAATTATTATTATTGACATAGGAAATAAAATAATGTTTCTATAATAATGCAATGATCAAATAATGTTAAAAATATTACAGTTGCCATTTTCCAGAAAATTATGGTGTTCCTTTTGAATTGATCTTTCGTTACTCATTGTTGAAATTTGATTGTGCTGTCATTCCCAAACGATTAAGTATACATTGCTCTTTATCTTAACTGTCCTGAATATTTTTTTTAAATTTAAAAAAACATCTCTGTCTACCTCTTGCTTTTTGGGCACTCCAAGCCAAAAAGGAGGAGGGAAAATGAAAGTCGCACACACAGAGAATCATGTACCATCCCTAGTAAGTTAATAATGAAATTCAGGATTTATTAAAAAAGTAATTTATATATTATAGTAAAAACAAATGTAACTGTTTGATAAAATATGAATTTATTTTAATATAAAAGAAATTTTTACTATCAAAAAGGATGTATTTTAAAACAAGAACAGGTAACAGGCAAATACATTTTAGATTTATATACATATATATATATATATATATATATATATATATATATTTCCCCTCAAATAAATTTCAAAATGAAAAAACTTTAAAAACCTGATATTTAAAATTTTTTTAAAAAGAGTCGGTGGGGCGCAACTTACATACTGGCGGGCCACATGTGGCCCACGTGTAGGTCACCCCTGCTTTAAAAAATTTAATTTCTGATAATATACATTAAACAAGTATACAAAATAAAACATTCTAGAACAAGTTTTATAGGACTGAAATTGAATTGGAATTGAAATTTTTAATACTCATAATTTAGATCAGTTCTTACTTAAAATGAAGAAATATTGTAGGAAGCTAAATCAGCATATTATGTACAAATTGCATTGGTAAATGAAAAAAAAAAGTTTTGTATTTTATCATATTTTAATCACACTCATCACCTTCTCTCAATACTAAAAACTTGAATTAATCTACAAAATAAATATACAAAATAAGAAATTCTATTAAAAATTTCAAACTCAAGAGCTCCACTGTTTATTAAAAAATATTCATTTCACAAGTCTTCAATCAAATAAAATGTGAATAAAAGGCTAAAAATTCCTTATATGATTTAAAATTTAATTCTTAATAGTAATTTAAAGTAAACAAAATTATTTAAATAAAAAAGCTTTCCCAAAAAAATGTTAGAAATGCATAAATGGCATGTGCAACTCATAAACAAAATCAATTAAGATAATGATACCTTTTGGAAAGGTAACTAACTTAAGAGTAAATATATATTTTAAATAAAATTCTTGACTTTAAACATTAACAACAAACAGACTAAAGTATTTGTTTTCTTCATTTTATAGCATTAACCACTAAGAACACTTAAAATTTTTTCACAACATAACCGTACTGCAGCAAATTCAATATAAAGAACTAAGCATAGAATTATAAAAATATGAACACATAAGGATAAGCATTTTCGTCCTAGAAAGATTAATATGCATTCCAAATAAAAACGAGAGCAGAAAAAAATTCAGAAAAAATATAATTTTTTTATTATGAAATGAGTTTAAAATTTCAAACACCAAATGTTTAAGGTTAGTTTGCAAGTAATAAAAAATATACAAATTTAAAGTGATAAGCAGTAAATGTTCATCATTTGAAAAGTAGAAATTATAAAATTAAAGTTGTCTGAAATATTGAGAACAAATGCAGACAGGTTTTAAAATAAATTATTATGATAGAGACCATTGCAAAATATCTGCTACAAATTCTATGTTATGATAAAAGAATTTCATCTTAAATTCATTTTCATGATACTTTTCAAACTAAAATCTTAATACAATACAAAAAATGTCAATGCTACAACAAAAATGCTTTTGTTATACACATGAAAGGCAAGTCTTATTAATATGAATGAAAATTAAAATGGGAAAAATTAAATATGCATTTAAGAGCAATGTATACAGTTTAAAAAATTTCAAGTAAAGGAAATAGGTTAACACAATTGGAAATTAAAAATAGAATGAGAATAATTAAAATTGTACACACAGGAAAAAGTAAAGACACATTCACAAAGAACATTAGAAACAAAGAAAGGAATACAAAGAAGAGATAATTGACAATTTATGCCTTTAATATGCCAGCAGCTTCACATGCATTGCAGTATCTACAAAATGGCATCAATAAAGAAAGGAAAAATTATAATTTGTGACATTTCCTGTACAATATAAAATAAATTAAAATCTGGTATATTTATGAAAGTATTTGAAATTAAAAAAAAAAGATTCTTGAATTTATATCAATGGCTGTTTATATATATATATATATAGATGAAAACTATTTTTTTCAAAAGACTGCATCCATTTTTTCTAATTGGAAAGGATCACAAATAAAACCACTAACACAAATAATAATAACTTAAGTATTATGTCCTACTTGTTGAAAAGGGTACATTTCTGAAAACAGTTTGAGCCTTTTACACACATTCATATTATATATTACTCCAGTTTTTATTATTGTCATTAGGAAAAATATCAAATTTACGACTCCTGTTGGAGAGAAGAACACCAGTGTATGTTGGAAATTAATACATGTTTGGTTGTATTTGAGAAAATGAATTTATTTTTCAAAAATTCAAATTATTTCACAAAAATAACATTGCAGAAAATGAGCAAAAAGTTCTGTGAGCTCTTTTTTGAAAAAAAGGAAGGGGGGGAATAATGTTGCACATATATGTGCCCAAACTAACATTAATGCAGCAAAAGTATAATTTAAAATTCATGCAAATGTGTAAATCTATTTTATCTTTTAAGACATGGCAGAAATTAATACAAAAAACCAGAAGAACTTAGATAATGCTTATCGTAAATATATTCAAAATTTGAAATTCATACATTTTGCAAAAAATACAGCAGTATTCAGAAAATAAGATAAGCAACATATCTATAAAAAGGAAAGAAATAGCACCAAATTATTTTGACATTCTAAAACAAATGAAATGAAGCTAAAATAAATAAAAATGATCTAATATGTTCCAAGTACATTTCATGCACATCATGGTTGAAAAGAGGACTATATAACTTAGTTCAAAATATATACTCATTGGCCCCAATATGGCAGAGGAATGTCCTCAGTGATGACTGTATGTATACTCATTTTATAAGTAAATGTTCATAATTTAGTGCTTATGTGTGTTACAAATATAAATATAATACTGACTAGGGGACAAGGTTATTTTCCATGGTCTGGAGACGAATCAAGAGGTATACTTCCAACAGAAGTATTGCTGTTTTGAGAGACAGAATTGTTGGCACGGACTTTCGATCGAAATTTCGAAGAAAATGAGCCTCTAAGAGAAGGAGAAACAGTGCTTGCACATCTCTTCACAGATGCATTGCATTGGGCAATTGCATTCATATAGTCAGCAATAAGTAGAGTGATTTCCAGAATCTAAGGAAAATGAAGAAATTATATGAAAATATATTGAAAGATGATAGTCTTAAAATTTCTTCTGAATGAGAAATAAACAATGGTATAAAGAAAATTTTGAAATTATACAGCAAATGAAACTTTACAGCATGACTAAAAAATTTATTTTAATAATATTTTGCCTGGTAGAATTGACTTCAAACAATAAATTATAAGCATAATTATTCATTGATAAATTTTTCTAGAAAAGAGAGTAACTCCCACACACACACACACACAATAACTGTTATCAGTTCAAAATTCATTCTTGTATGTTTTCCCAATGGCATATATTTTATGAATTATTATGTAAAGAAATGATCTCAAATTTTAATACAGACATTTATTGCATAGCTCATTCAAAAGAGCAAACAAAAATATGTTTACAATACTGAACATATTAGTTAAACTTAATTAATTTTCTGTAAAGCAGAATTATGGAAAAATTGTAACTTTGCATGTTCATAGCATATCTTCACAGAAATGTATCAAATCAAAATGAATCATGGTATATTGAAGAAAATTCAGATTCAAAATCCATTTATGAAATTCATTCTTCATTCATTTAACACAATATAAAATGCAAGGCAATTTCTGGATTGCTTACTATAGATGATTTGGTAAATTCAGTTTGATTCATCTAAGACAAAAAATTGTACATTGTTTAAATCCTCTACGACATCGAACATTAAAAAAGCCACAGAAGCTACCCATAAAACTGAAATGGTGTTGATTAAGATATGGATGCATGGTTTATGAAAATACAATATTCTGTGTACCTATTCTTAAAAAGATTGAAGATAACCAAATTTTGAAAGATTCCAACCTCTTTTACTTCAGCTTTACAACACATTAGAGATTTGAGGCCATTAAATGCTTCTCTGATTATTTTAAAGATATGAAAATCAATGATTTTTGTTTTTGATATACAATGAAGATATTTTATCACCAACCACAAAGCTTTCTTGAACGAAATTCGAAAACCTAAAATTCTAACAAATCTTAAAATATAAATATATCTTCAAGAAGAGTTTTATTAAATTATGTTTTTCTATGTTGTGTAATTATTATATTGTAAGAGATATGGTTTTACCTCTGCATTGTTGTTTATAACCCTTAGTTTATATCTCTTCATAAACACTTAAAAATTTATACAAGCAAAATATTTGTGGCATATATATTAAAAAAAAAACTATTTCGCAAATAAAAATAATATGCATATAAGTCATTGTTATCTCTTAAAATTATTTTCTTGCAAAATAAAGAAGCAATGGTAATTGCTATAAAGTTTAGCATTGGAGCATTTATTATTATACATTATACTGTGTGAACAAACATATGATCTATCATGGAATTAAAAGCAATAGTTTATGTTGTTTTTACATAAAAATACACACAAAACTCCCCTGATCAATACTGAATCATACAAAACTTACAATACAAACCAATAAGTTAAAGTAGCCAGCCATATTTTCAGAGGCTTATATTCTATTAAAATAGTAAGGCAATGACTTACCTGGAATATTTGGTACTAAATTTCTAAAATTCACAGCTTCTATAAAATAATTAACAAAAAGAAAGAGCTATGTACCTTGGGTTTTGTCATCGAGAACAACAAGCGTTCGGTAGAACATGCATCCCTCTCAAGAGAATTTTGAGTACAGATCACAAGCATAAAGTCATCTCGACATCCACCAAAGGTCATAACCGATGAATAAGGATACCTCACAAGACATTGCTAAAAATGTTAAAGTACTTATAATTAGATTCAAATGTGTAAAAAAAGTGTTTTTAATGTGATAAAAAGAAGTAAATGAAATACCCCACAATCATAAATAAAAACACCAGTTAAAAAAATCACAGCTAATAAATTGTTTACAAGCTGCATGGCTCGGCGTTGCATGGGCTTTCTCTATATTTTCACAAATTTTCCCTTTCCTTCACAAAATCAGCACTTCCATTATTCTTTCTCGAAATTACTTTGCTTTTTTGTTTCTTCCCCCCTCTGCTTAGCCCGGCATTGCACGAGATTTTTCCGAGTGTACAACTTAATTTCCACATTAATTTCCTCTTTCCTTCATTACACCAGAACTTTTATGTGGGTGAGTACGTGTACAATGTGAGTGATTGCTATAATGATGTCATTAAAATTCCCTTTTCGAAATTTTTTAACTTCTTTTCACTGTCAGACAGGTTTCTTTCCTCTTCATTTATCCCCTGCATTGAATGAACATTTTTTAATGTATAACATATTGTCATGGACATTCCCCTTCTCCTCTAGCTGTCAGCACTTCCTGTTGTGTATGTATGATTTCTATATTAACGTCATTAGAATTCTCTTTTTCGAAATTTTTTCCACATCTTCCCATTGTCAGACACGCTTCTTTTATCTCTCTATAGCCCGGCGTTACAGTGGCTTTTTTGAGAGTAGAGCTATCCCCCCCCCTCCCCGCATTATTTATAAATGATGAATTAAAAAATCTTACAGATATCTAAATGATTTTTTTTCTGATCGTTTGAATGTTTGATTAAACATATGAGAGAGAGAAGTGTAAAAAAAACCTATATATAGATATATGGAAAAGCCTATATATATAGATGTAAAACTTGTAAAATGATCCATAATGAACAAATCAAAGAGGATTCTAAATTTACCTTCTGTAAAACATATAATTGTATTTACTTATTGACGTGTAATAAATGCCAACTTAAATATATTGGACAGACATCTAATAAAATTAATATTAGAATTAATCAACATAGGTCACACACACACAGAGATACTAAATACTTCAATAGTATTAAAAATTCAAATAAAATAGAAATAAGACACTTTAGTACACATGGTTTTGAAAATGTTTCACTCAATATTATTAAAGTTGTTCCTGATATTAAACAAAGATTATGGTGGGAAAATTATTATATTAAATATTATAATGCAGTTTATTCTTATGGACTAACTGTATTATACCAAGGAAAAAAATATTCTCAATGCAATTAAACAAAATTCTCAAGATTATTATTACAATAATGGGATTAATAAAATAATTAATAAAAGAAAAACTAGAGGGAGTAGAACTAAAAGATTAAGTAGAGACAATAATGTACTTACAGATAGTATTATAGATATTTGTAATAACTTTGATAACAATTTTAACATAAAACATATTAAATATTTTATGTTCGGACTCAGTAAGACAGAATTATGTATTACAGAAGATGTACTAATTTCAAATAAAATTAAAGATTGCCATGCTTTGCATATTATAAAGGACATTCACAAATTTTCGAAGCATAAACATAAAATAAAAGTTAATGTAAATAAAGATTACCAAAAAGAATATTGTACACTTTTAAATATGAATAAATCATATGATAATATTGATTTTTCTGGTATTTTTAAAAAACACATGTCATCTTTCCCAATACAAAATATTAATATTAAAAAAGCTTTTAAATACAATAAAAAAATAGGTAGATCAATTTTTAACTATAATGTGCCTATAAAGCAAGAAAACTTAATATGTAAATGTAAAGACTTTAAAGAATTCACATAGATAAACATCACAAGCATGTTGTTACTGGTGACCTCAATAGTAAAAGACAACAATCTTAGAAACATAATGCATAAAGGTACTGGTTTTAGATTAATGATTTCGAATAATAATAAAATTATATAAAAAAACAGTTATATAAGGATATTGAGCAATTTATATACAAAATAGCTATTAAGTATAGTATGCCTATAGAGGCATTCACAGAATTCAAAGGTAATATTACACAGCAGATTAATAAATATAACTTTGGTACAGATAATAAAATCTTTTTTAATGATATTAAAAATCAGATTAAAAGATTACAAAATAATTTCATTATAGTTTATGTTGATAAAATGCCAGGTAATTTTGCCTTCATATGTAAATACTATTATAATTTAATGATCAGCAGTTATTTTGATAATAATACAGCATTTATTAAGTCATCATTTTCTGATAGAGAAATAAAGAATCGAATTTTGGCTTTTCATAAACAATTAAGAATTCAAATTAATAATAGTTTTAAATTTCCTCATATATTTCTTACTCCCAAATTTCATAAAGACCTAGTTAAATTTAGGACAGTTACAAATGGATTTAATACATATATCAGCAAAACAGGCAAAATTCTCCATGAAATATTACATGATACAATAAATAATCTTAAATCCACAACCATACTTAAAAATAGTAAATCTCTTATTGAAAAAATGAAAGATAAAAAGATTCATTTAATCTATAGTTTAGATTTTGAAGATCTTTTTAACTCTATTGATATTGATGATATGATTAATATACTTGTAAATTTGCATAAAGATAATTTATTTAATAATGTTAATTATGATAGATTTAGTTCACTACTTAGGTTTGTACTTAAAGAGAACTATATATATCATAAGGGTAACTATTATCTGCCGATTAAGGTTTGCCACAAGGTGGCCCTGCGAGCAACTGTCTTACCAATTTATACTTACATTATTTTGAAAGTAGTTATGTTAATAATTCTAAATATTATGTTCACCGTTATATAGATGACATAATCATTTTTGGCAAGCAAGTCAATTTTATACCTAATACTAATTTTTATCCACAATATCTTAATTTAATACAGACAAATAGTAACAACAATGAAGCAAATTTTCTTGACATACATATCAAATTAATAGATATTGTAATAGTTTCTAATATTTATGATAAAAGAGAAGATTTTAATTTCAATATAATAAAAATTCTCCGCATTGGGACAGTAATGTACATATTTCTATATTTATAAATATTATTATTAATTATATACAACACAATAAATTTCTAGTGTCAAAAATCAGAAATAATAAATAACTATAAACATTTTACTAAATATTGCTTAAATCAGAAATACCCAATTCATTTTATTAATAGTTATATGTGTGTGTGTGTGTGTGAATAAAGCTATTCAATATTGTAAGGATTAAAGGTTCTTAGATTAATTATAGTTTAATACTATAAATTTACACATTTCATAGTTATAGTTACCTCCATATTCTATTATTAGTTAAAATTAATTATTATTAATTAGTTCATATATACTCTAGTGTCTCTAAAGTTATGGTCTTTCGTAACTCTTATTAATTTTTGTTTTCTATTCTTTTTATACTTTTGTTAAGAGCTACATTTCAGCCATTCACATGCTTTAAATCTGCATTAAGGTCCAGAATCTGGCAATAACTTATTTATTGCACTCAGATTTAGTGCAGGCTCTGCATTTTCAAGTGTAATTTTTAGGTAAGTTACCTCTATTTTGTAATGGATTTAGATATTCCTATCCATATTACTTTCAATAGGTTTTTGCTCAGTATTATTTACATAAAGGGGGAAGGTTGGCTGGCCAAAAAACATGTTCAACCCCACTTTTATATAATTTATATATTAGCTGTCCTAAGTTAGCAATGTTTATAATACTGCAGCATCCATTTTATAATTTTTAATCTAGTGTCCTTCATTGTATGTTCTCTTTACTATCTGTGTGTTTATTTCGAATGCGATTGGTGAATGTTATCTCTTGTCTGTAGAGAATTTGAGACTATATATATATATATATATATATATATATTTACATTCACTGAAAAAACATTCAAAAACAAAATACTGTCTGATAAAATATTTTAGTATTTTATAATAATTTTTGTTTTTCATTCCACTGTGTTTAGTAAATCATTTAAACATATATCTGACGAAAAAAAAAGTATCTTATACAAAACTAACATATTCATTGTTTTAACAATAATTATTTCCTTAGAGCTTAAAATAATAAAAGGGGTTTGGTATTTTCATTTATTCAATCAATCATTACATAACAATAATTTCCTTCTTAGGTTTTGAAATAAAAAAATTGATAAAAAATGTTCATTGAACAATTAGTTGTGACATACTGTTTGCTTAAAAAATGGTTGAAAAATAAAAAATCTCGTTTATTGATAAAGACTTATTAAAAATTAAAAAAAATTTGTAAAACAATTAAATCAATAGACATATATGCATTAATTTTATTACATACATTTTTAAATAAATTTATCCATATGCAAAGTTTTGTTGTTTTGTACAAAAAAAAATTTAAGGTTTTTTATTCCACTTGTGACGAATCTATACGGCACCTTATCATTAATACTCTTAAGCGTCTTTGGGGATTGTAAATTCGCGTATATTTCCAACCAGCTCAGAAAGGAGAAAATGGGATATGCAAATGAATTAAGGTATTTAAGGAGAGCGTTGTAAGTTAGCACATAGAAGGCTATTGAGCATAAAGTTAGTGAAAAGTTAATGAATGTTAGTAATTCAAGTTGCGTATATCTATCGGTCCTCTTATTCCGGTAAAACCGTTCAATATTGAGCTTAGTAGTTGATTAATATCATATTTTGTGATTTAAATTAATATTAAAGGTAAATCCCTTTGACATAGACATATTGTTTAATATTTGTATTTAGAAGGTTGCTAATTGAATCAATTGAATAAATATAATTTGTTATTCTAAATATGGCGTCTGGTAATTCTTTGCCTCAATTCAATCTTAGTGTCCAGGGAGGAACCCAGGGGGGTTCTCATGCACTGTTACACAAAAACTCTCCCTGTTGTTTATTGAAAAGACTATTAATTTCTCTATTGCGTTGTTTTTGAATGTTAAGATTAAAAACATATTTGAATAATAGGGTAAAAAGGCTGCACTTTAAAACAGTTATCGGTAATGAATGAAATGATTCTATAAATAACTCAGGCGAGGAGCGAGCATAACACAGGGAAATTCCTACAGTCTTACGTCCCTGAAAACACCCCCCTCCTTCCACCCGACCTAGTTCTAAACTGCAACGTCGCTAACGCGAAGATTGGAGTTCCCCAATTCCCCAGCGCATGCGCAAAGCACTAAAAATCTTGCGAATGTTTTTTTAAGTTTTCATTTTTTGAGTAGTTAATCTTAAAGTTGAGAAGTTTCCAAATTTCCCACATCGATAACAAAAAATGGTAATTTTAAAATAAAAAATTTAAGGAAAATATTGTTTACACGGAATCTCGTAAAAACGGAATGAAACGAAAAAAAACAATTTTTTTTAAAAAAAACCGTAATTTTTAAGCAATTTTTTCAATCTTTGTACAGATTACGGATAATATTTTTCTACACACGGAAAAAAAAGTTTCGTGAGATTATTTTTATAAATAAAGAAGTTATTAAGTATTTAAATAAAATTTTGAGTATTTTTTGAATAAGTGTTAAAAAAAGTTTTTCTCATTTAATTTTTTAAATGACTGATTCTAAAAGAGAAAAGCATTAACTTTTTTTAGTGTACTATATCTTTTCATTAACGCGAAAGAAAATGCAAGTCGAACGATTTAGAAATCATACTCATAAAAACGAATCGATTTTGACTCCTTTTAAAAAGATCGTATAAAATAGAAAACATAATTATTTTGTAAAATAACTAATACCGTATCGTGGCGAAGTAAATGATGTTTCCGATTCTGTAATTATTTTTTTGTCTGAGTCTCATAAAAAAAATTACATCGCGTTTTAAAAACGCCTGAGAAAAAATGAAGTTCGGAGATTTTGAACTTAGCCCCTGGCGGGGGAAAACATTAATTATGCGTTTTAAGATTTTTAATTAATATCTTTTTAACTAATTGGAATATCGGAATATAAATTGTCAAAACGGATTCCTCGGATCATTCCCGATCTTTTGGTACCTTCAGCAAGTTTCTGCGTCGTGGGGTTCGTGAGAAGATACGCGAACACTCCCAGTCCACCGTACGTTCGTATACGTTTGTTTACCTTCGAATTTGAATATTGTAGATCATCTCATACCTTTTTAAAGTATATGAAAAAATAAGTAAAAATGACAGACAAGTATCAATTTTATAAATTAAATATCTTAAAAAGATAAAAAATGCAAAAATACAGTTAAAAATATAGTTTATATAAGTTCAATTTTCATAACTTTTTAGTATATATGTTAATCTCAACAAAAATTTATACAAAATGAACAAAGGAACATCACATATAATTTTGTAAGAAAACCCATTCACCAGCTTAAAAACAACTGCCTCACAACGTTTAGTTTCTCTTTATCCTAAAAAAAAATTTTCCCTAATAATCTAGGATAATATAATGAGGGAGGAAGTCTATGTACTTATATTTAACAAAAATGGTTTATAATGAAAAAGAGGAAAAAATAAGCAATTCACTAGCTTTAAAAGTATTAAACTGGTTTGTTTCATTAAGCTCTTATAGCAATATTTCCCCAATTTATTAGTCTAGAATGGTATATTAGATTTTAATTTACTTCAAGTTTTATGTTATAAACAGATTAATGTAAGTGGAATAAAAGAGCACCAGGAAAAATGTAATATTTTTCATCCTGTACACAAAATATATTACCAGGGTAGTGATATCTAAAATTGCAATGCAGTTTTCAGCAACAGCTAGCCAAATGTTTTGAAGAGAGCCAGATTTGAACTGAAAGAAAAATCAAGCACAATATTTTAAAAAGATATGAATAAAATAGCAACATAAGTTATTTATATACATATTTAAAAATATGGATAGTTGAATAAATGGAGACTAACATTGATACTATACTGTTCGAATTAATTGGGACAAATGGTAAAAATCGATTTTTTCAAAAACCCTAGCTTTTCATCACTACATACCTTAAGTAGACAGAAAAATCTCTATATTAGTACGAAGTATGTCCTCCTGTAGCAGAAATTATCTCTTCAACTCGTTTTAATATTGACTCTACTAGTGCAGCACACATATGTTTATAACTATGTGTGTGGCATCGAGGAACCACACTGGCATAGTTCTTTTAATCATTTGTTTTGTTGTATGGCAACTCATCTTAGCTGAACGATTCTTGAGAATATGTAAAAAATTCTCAATAGGATTTATGTCTGGTTAATTACCAGGTCACTTAAGCATTCTTATTTTATTTTATCACATAAAAGTCATTACCAATATCGAATTGTGACAAGAAACCAAATTATGTTGAAATGTTCCATCAAAGGAACAATTCTACTGTGTAATATTTCTATGTATTTGACATAATTCATCATGCCTTTAAAAGGAACTAAACTTCCAGAGCCATTTGTTATGAAAAAACCCCAAAACATCTGTTTAGAAGGGTGTTTTGCAGTCTGTTGGACATGATCTGGCAAGTTTCAACTTAACTTCATCTAACTACACTTGATTTTTATACCTGCGCAAATAAATGCGTTTTATCACTAAAAATCACCTTCTTCTAGTCGTTAACAGTCTAGGATAGATATTTTTGGCCCATGCTATACGTTTTTTTATTATTTTCTGAGTTAGAAATTGCTTTTCCTGGGTCTTGATGCCTGACAGCTAACTTCCAGTACCATTTTCAGTACAGTTCAGGTACTCACTTCAACACCATAATCCAATAAATCCCTTTGAAGGTCTGAGGTTGTCTTACATTGATTTATTTTGCTATTTCTTATTAGAATTTTATCAGTTCTTGGAGTAAATTTCCATTTGAGCCCACATCTCACTTTTCTTTTTGGAGACAATAATAAAAAGATCAAGAAATGTTCTTAAAATTCTTGAATTACCCTCACCAACTATTGTAACTATATCTCTCACAGTTATAGAAGTGTGTTCATTAAGAGCGGATTTTTTTAGAATGCTTCCTCAGAGTAATATCCATATCTGAACAAACAAAAGTAACATGTGTTACATGGAACGCAAAATTATACCTACCAGCTAGCACACTGAAAGACTCACAGCTGAACTATTAATGTTCTAAAACCAATCAAATGGGTAAATTATAGTCAATGTCGATCCGTCACATTACTTCTGGGCAGATATAACACATTTGAGGTGGTTTGGGACATAAATGGTAACCACATACCAACTCAGATAAGAAAATTTTTTTTGTCCCAATTAATTCGAACAGTATAGTAGATATCACCATAGGATACTGTATTTATGTGAGCTTGTTTCATTCAATAAAGCTAGGAAACTTATTTCAAGTTTATAAATATCCCCTCTGATATTCAACATGATATTTTAGAAACAAACAATATGAAAAAATTTACTTTCACAATAATTACAAATTAAATTAATTTAAATGATTCTATTTCAAAAGTCACTTTACACAGAAAAAAAGGTACAAGCACATCAGAATTGAGATTGAAGGGGAAAAAAAATAAAAGTTTATCGAATAAAAGTTCCACACTGTTTTGAAAACACTAATATAGATATAGTATTCAAATGGAATTAAAAAAATTATAAAACTCTCTACACAATCCTATTAAGGTTATATTATTCCAAAAGTTACTATTTTCAAAGAATTCATATAAAATCTTTTAATTTAGAGAAATATTTTATTTACAATTTCATTAAGTGCAACTCAATCCAAAAAAAAAATATAATATTCTGCTATTCTAAACAAGATTATTAGCTTCCTAAAATTCTTCTCAAACATCAAGGTTTTTATTTTTATTCCTCATAATGTATTATTTCAGATTAATAATTTTATAATAAGCAAAATACGTTTAAATATTTCTATCACAAAAGTGCAAATAAAATAATTTAAGCATTCTAACCTTGGCTGGAAATAATTTTCCACCACTGAAGGACCACTTTCTGGCACAATTCAGATATATTCGAACACAGTCTAAGCTACTGCGCCCTTTCAAAGCAATCCATTTCTCTCTAATTAATTCTGAAGTTTTTCTTAAAAAAATGTAAACAGAATATTAATTTATTAAATTAATTCCCCATTAAAATGAAATTTACTAAATACTATATAGTAAAATTTTCAATGTTCTAATATTTTAAAAGAACTGCATTCAATATAAGGTTATAAAAATCACAATATATAATGCAAAGTCCACAAACTAAAAAGAGGTACTTTTATAATGTCAAATTCCTTAATGTTTTATTCTTACATGGGGACAACCTATTTTTGAAGCAGAGATTGGCTACAATACAGAATGAAAATCACATGAAATATATATATCTTATTATTACTAACATTACAAGTTGGCAACATGATAAAGATGATTAGCTTTTTGTATGCCATATCTAAAGCATACATTTTGGAGCAATAAAAGGTCCAACAAAAAAATAAATCACAGAGAACGAGATATGCAACTAGAAGGAAGGGGAGAAAAAAACACAAAGCAAAAATTTTCTCCTAATTTATAAACTATTTACATAAAGCTTGTAAAAGTGTCTCTGCTTCAGGAACATTAAATGAAAGCCCTTTTAAAAAGAAGTTTAGACATACATACAAAATCTTGTATATAAATACTGATTGTGAATTAATTACATACTGTGTGTGATTGTATTTAATATAGTGAGGTAGATGTCATACCTTTCTTGGGATAATTAGAAAGTTCTTTCACATATCAATAAATATATATGTGAACACCACGAAATTGATCCATACAAAAATAATAAAATTATGCTTAATTTTTCTAAAACTTTCTTAAAAATAAAATAGATTCTAATAAATAAAAGCTCTCATAATACAGAATTAAAAGTTTTTGGACAAAAAAAATTAAACGTGCACTTTACGTCAAGGAAAGTGACTTATTCGAGTTTTGAAAAATGTGATACCATTTCTTATTATAGTAAGAGAAAAGAAGTTGAAAAGAAAATCATAATGAAAACAACATTAAAAATAACATATACATACTTATCATTCACAGAGTCCCGAAACTTCTTGGGGAAAAAATGATCAATAACTTGCACTATATGAGGTTTAGGCTTGGCGTTTGTATCAGATAGACGATTACTTTCATTCAAATAATCTCCAAATTCAATCTACAAACAGCATATGGTGATACATCAAAATTTTCAGTTTCAATCACATTTAATCATGCAATTCAATTAAACTGGAGGATGACTTAAGACAAATATGTCTGATAATTTAGCGAGGTAGGGGGGCGGGAGGAGCCTTTACTACACACAAAGAATTTCAAAAGAAATATCTTAAAAGCAATATATAACTCCTTACGTCAATGTGCACTAAAAATTCATGCTTATGATATTAAAGGCTGAAAATTATTTAAAACTAAAATGTGAATTACATTTCCTACAGTGTAATGACTAATAAAAATATTAGAAGAATTAAAATGTTAGACTTAAAATTAGATTTATATTTCATGAGAGGCATCATAACAAGATAATCTAATCTAGATGATTTTATTACTGGAATTCTGGACATAGCAATATAAGTGTTTCAATAAATATTTACGAGCATAAGATATACTTAAAAAAAATTAACATTAAAGGAATGAACTACAATATGCATACAGAAAAAAAAATGTTTTAATGAATCAAAGTTCAAGACTATGGCCTACCTGAGCAAGTAAGGCAGCTAATTCAACAGATAATTCTTTTGAAAGAGGGAATTTTCCATCCATTATTTCTTCATTTATCTGATACACCAACAACAATCTCTCTTTATCAGTTTCAGCTTTTGCATTTTGTCTTAAAATAAGTCTAAATAAGATGAAAATATTTTTAAGCTGAACACTGTATTAAAAGCTTTCAAAAACAACCAATGATACCATAAATATGCAGCAATTAACAAAATTATGAATAAAAATTTATATTTTTACCTGTTTTTATATATGAGTTTCAGAACTTTTGTGTTTTCGAATTTTCCAAGATGCTGCACTCGTAATGCTTGCTCCCATTGAGAAATAACATCACAAAGCTTAAAAGAGAAATAGTGTATTAAAACTTGTTAGATATTAGTTGTTACTTCTTAATAAATGGCGCCACATGTATTAAATCTATTTGTTTATATTATGTAATCTAATAAGAGGACGCGATCCATCCCGATGTAGAACGTGAAGCATTACGTAGCCTAGGCAAATTTAATAGATAACTGTCTTAAAAGCATACTGTGGTTCTGACAATAATATTATATGGTGTCAGAAAAAGAATCCACGCATTTTCCTCAAAATACTTTTAATTTGTGAATAAGATACTGTTAGAAAATAGTTCTAAAAATGGAAAACAATTTACCAACGATTCCAGCATTTGAAGCGGGTACGAATCCATTGGAATCCTGGAGACATTGGAAGGAAAATTCTGAAGATAATTTGGAAGCCCTTCGATACAGTGAAGCACCAGAGAAAACAAAAAATAATACTTCGACTCAATAAATATAATATTCATTTGGGTTATGTTCCAGGAAAGAACCGAGTAATAGCAGATGCCCTATCAAGAGCACAATCCACCACTGATAATTTTGATGAAGTTCTAGGACAGGAGGCAACTGTGTGAGAATAAATTTGTTAACACAAGCTTCACCAATCAGGTGGGAGGAAAAAGCAAGCCTAACAGAAGGTGATCCTGAAATGCAAGATGTGTTGTTTTACATTAATAATGGTTGGCCACAGAAAAAGAAAACAAAAATAGCTGCATAATCTTATTGGCATTTCAAAGAAGATTTATATTCCACAAAAGAAGGAAATATTTGCAGAGGACAACAACTAGTTGTACCAGTAAAGAAATATTAAAGCTATTGCATGTGTCACACAAAGGTATAGTTCCCAGTAAAACCGAAGCCAGGGGATATTTTTACTGGCCTAACTTGAATAGAGATGTTGAAGAATATGTGTCCAAATGCAAAATCTGCCAGAAATATCAAAGATAAAACCAGAAGGAAATTCTTATCAATCCAGAAATCCTAGGCAGACCCTGGCAAAAAGTTGCATGTGATTTCTTTTGTTTAAAAGGCAAAGAGCATCTGTTAATGATAAATTATTTTTCCAAGTATGTTGAACTGAAACCACTTAAGAGTACAACAGCACAATCTGTCATTACAGTCATGAAATCCATTTATGCAACACATGGAATTCCAGAAGAACTTGTGAGTGATGGTGGACCACCCTATAACTCAAAAATTTGATGAATTTCTTCCAAGAATGGGAAATTAAACATCCTGTTACACCGCCTCATTTTCCTAGAGCAAATGGACAAATGGAGAGAGCAGTGCAAACAGTAAAAAATTCTCTTACTAAAGCTGCAGAAGAGGAAAAAAATTGTATGTTGCATTTCTTGACTACAGGATACAACTAGAAAAGGACATGCCATCGCCAGCTGAACTTTTAATGGGAAGAAAGCAAGAACATTCCTGCCTTCACATCCAGGCCAATTAAAACCTAGTTTTGATGTTGAAAGAGCAAGAGAAGCTTTGACGAAAAGGCAGATAATTCGAAACAAATATGCTAACAAGTATGTAACAGTGTTGCCTGTGCTACATCAAAATGCTTAAGTATGATTTAAACATAAAATGAAATAGCCTTGGAAGCAAGGAACTATAATTCAAGTAGGTCCTCAACCTCATTCATATATATAATAAAAGGAGGAGGGGATGGAGGTGTTTTCAGGAGAAACAGATTCACATTCAACAAGACAACACTGAGAATGATAATACACATTGGTCAAGAACTGTAGAAGATCTCTATAATGGTGATGCTACTGAAATTTCTAGAATTCCAAATGATTCTGCAGACAGTCAAATAAATGCATCACCTAAAACAAACAGAAACAATATGAACCAACGATTACAAGTTCAAATTGAAACATTTAGTGAGCAGAGCAATCCTGTGGTACAATGCCTTCAAGAAATATAGTGAAGCCTGTTTGCTATAGAGACAATTGAAAGAACTCTGACAAACATATTTTAGTTTAATAATTAATCTAAGAGTTAAATTTAACTAACAATTTTAAAGTAAAACTATGACTTTCTAAAATATTTAAGATGTTTTGTTGTTCTTAACCATTGGTTGTATGTGTATTGAGTAAACTTTAAATAAGTAATTATATATTCATAGATAGGTAATTGTATTCATTAAACTCAATGTTTTGGGAAAAAAGGGCATGTTAGATATTAGTTGTTACTTAATAGATGGCGCCACATGTATTAAATCTATTTGTTTATTTTATGTAATCTAATAAGAGGACACGATCCATCCTGATGTAGAATGTGAAGCATCACAGCTTAAGCAAACTTAACAAATAACTATCTTAAATGCATACTGTGGTTCTGACTATAATATTATAAAACTAAAATTTGAAAATAAGATACATAATACATATTGTTTATCTTGAAAGTCGTTTAATTTTAAATCCGAAAACCGCTAAAAAACATACTGTTTAACAATATCAAAAATAAGTAAATTTTGTTACAAATTAAAAAAAATATTAGTGAAAAGTTATTCTGCATCAGAACACAATATGTAAATTTGCTGGAGGTATAATTTAACATCATTGATCATAAGTATTCCAAAACTGGATTTAAAACAGTTTGCAAACAGAAGCAAAAACACATTAACATTCAAGGTAATTATTTTTAAATATAAGCTTTAATATAATTTATCTGAAGAATTACGGTGACGAATTTTGATTCTGATTTATCACATATTGTAAAGGGGTACAAGGTCCATAAGGCGACAGACCTTATAATTTTGAACCATGGTCAAGTGACAAAGATGGCACCAGTGCTGGAACCCTCTCTCTAAACTTTTAATAACACACCAATTGAATGACTTTGAGTCTTGACAGACATGCATTAGCTCCCCTACATGGCAGATTTTCAGTAGCACTAGGGTTTGAAGCAGCGATCCAGTAAGGCTGGCCATGAGTTCGCGATCATAACTACTCTGCTACTAGCCACATTATGAAGGTGATCCATAAGGAATTAGGTCACAATTAATTTTATGCAGCAAGCGCTCTTAAGAACAGAAAAAATTTCTAATAGGTACTGCCAAAAATATTGTTCTACAAGCGCCACAGATGGGGCTGGTATAAATACCAACCACATCTGCAGTGCTTGTTACCTGCAATGTACCACAGAACTGATAAATTAACCTACTTTAAACCTTCTCATTAAAAGGTTGGTATTCAGATCAACTGTGTGTATAATGTTAAAGATCATGGCTTTACATTTAGCGTTAACACGATTTTATTTTTATGCTAATAGAATTTGTTTGCATTTTCTGTATTCATAGTTATTTTTTATCTCCCCGTTATATAAAATCACTCTAGCTCTTCTTACCGAGTGTCCAGAGTTGTCTTTTATCTCTGCTAGTGTTGCAATATTATGCAAATAATAAACTTGAACATATAAGGTTTCATGAAACAGGAGTGTATGTAAAGCACCCAGTGCACAGTAAATGCCCATTCTACGTCACCATTGAAATGAAAGTTTATTCACATTGCACTGTAAAGCAACACAAGGGCTATTGACGATGGACCTCGTAATTCACAAGTCAACTGAAGTGTAAGTAATTGGAGGTCTGTATTCTTAACTAATAAATCTAAATTTTTCCTTTAAGAATGATCTCACACTGAACTGAGATACTTTTTCAGTATTTTATGGAATTAGAAATGATCAGTGCATATTATTCTTCAAAATAATTTAATTACTTCATGATATTCATGGAACAGTACAATAACAATGCACTTGAGTTAACCATTTCTTTAGATTCGTTTGAAATGTTTTTGAAATAATAATGCAGAGAACAATAATTAAAAAAAAAAACAATTTTACCTACAAATAAGTATGTATATTTTATAGTAATAACTTCTAGGTTATGCCTTCAAATGTATCTTGGTTTTCGAATAAAGTGCTGATATCTATAACACTGCAAATTAAACAAATTTTATAAAAAAAAAAGTATACATAATTTAGTTTTCATCCATTTTAAATACAATAGTTTGATATTGTAGCAATAAAAATCAGATTTTTATGTGCGTTTATAAATAAAGTGATGTAACGCAATTAAAAAAATTTGAAACATGACATCTGTATCATAAAATTTAGCAGCTTTAATCATTTTTTTGAAAATTAAATTAAAATTTTAAATTTAAAAGAAAGACATACTTTGGCTTCTTTTTGCAAACAATGTTCCAAATCTTTTTCTATAGGATCATCACTGAAGAGAGCAAATCCCGAAAATTCACTCTCTCTAATACCTATTTCACGATTCACAGTGTGGGTAAATTCTTGAACAGTTGTGGAGCCATCAAATCCAAAGACCTTAAAAATATATAAGATTGTATTTCATTGATGTTTATAAGTCATTATTTATAAGAGATACCATCAGCTTTCAATATTGCACTTTGATAAAAAACTGAAATTCCTTATGCAATATTTTCAATTAGGTAACTAATGATATGATCCTTACTAAGAAAAATTGAAATTTAATTCAAATATAATGATAGATTAAATAAAAATTACTATTTTCTTTGTGAAGAAAAAAATTAGCAAAGCATAAATAAAACAGGATAATATCTAAATTATTATAACTAATATTGTAATGTAACTAAGACTAAAAGTATTTTTCATCAACAATATTGCAGTTTAAAATATATTACATTCAAAAGAGTGAAAGGCATTGAATTCCTCTATTTTAAACTAAACACAAATAGAAAAGAATACTGAAATACATACTTAACATAAAAATTGATTAAATTACATCACAAAATACAGATTGAATAAAAAAGAATTTTAAAGCAGATTTTTAAAGAACTCTGTTTTAAATTTATACTATAAGCACAAGGGGTTTTGACAAAGTCAAAAATAAAAATTTGGCTAAGAATAATAATTTTGTAAGAATTACTTATTAGATTACAAGGTAAAATTTTCAAACCATGACTTAAATGTACACACATAATGAAAAACCAATTTAATGCTGATTTAAAAAAAATAAGGTAACTAATCATTTAAAGTTAAAAAAAAAAGGTTTTTTAAAATACTTGAAGAAGTTAATTTTAATAAATATGGGAGAAAAATTATGCTAAAAATCAGAATTTATCCTACCGGATTCATTCGTTTAAATTACCTGATAAGTCCCATTCATAAAATGCACAGGTATGCTATGGGGCAAAGAATGGTGATATGGATTTTTTAGTAAGATGCTAAGAGCTTCCATTCTGGACGGTTTGCATTCTCGTCCGCTATTAGCCAAAGCTCTTTCGAGAGCTCTTTGACAAAATATAGCATACTTGCCAGCTTCTAATCTGAAAGCAAAAGAAACATTTTACATTATTTATAAAATTTATAGATTAACATCTAAACAAATTAACATCACTTGATAAGAAGTTTCAAAAATTCGCGAACATATAGCTTCACAAAAGTATTACTGTAAAGTAAACAAACTACATAAAATTGAAGCTTACAACACCAGTAAGAAATACCTTAAGATATTTAAACGTATTTGTGAGTTTCCTAGTAAATCTTAATTTTATATTTTGGTATATTTTCAACGAAAAATTTTGTTTTCAATAAAATGCATGATTATCATTATGATATTAATCATTCTTTTTAACTATTTTTCAATTCGTTTTCCAACTTTTTTTTTTTACATTAGAGCTTTTACACAAGATAATTTTCAACATTTCAATAAACAGTAAACGAATAAATAATTACTTAGGATTTGCATTTCTTTGTAAATGCATTCGCAAGTACCACAAAGTTCTGTTTTTTGGTACAAAAAGTGAAACTGCTAAAGCTAGAAGTTGCCAAGCTTGTACGAACACAAAAGGTGCAGGATTGAGCTTGCTTTCAGTAGGTAAAGGTTTTTCAGTAGATCCAACAGAAGCTGAAGTTGTCTTTTCAGTTGATGATGAGTCACACAAAAAAAGTGATTGTGTGGCACAGATCAAGAGTTGCTAAAAATAATCTCATGTTATTCTCAAAATTATAAATAAAAGTTATTTAAAGATTTAATTACAGCAAAGAGAGAGAGAGATTTGGTAATTCAAATAATAAAGGTGTTGCTATCAAGACCTACTATTAGAATAGAAGTTTGAATTTTAAATATTAATACTAAGCATGCAAAAACTAGCTCTGAGTAAAAGTAATTTGAAAGATAAAATTAAAATTACAGTTTCAATACCATGTAACTTTCAATAAAAAGTGTTAATACAAAATAAGCAACTAATATGGTGCATATGACACATAAAACTTACCTGAACGCCAATTTTCTGTTGACAGTGTCGAGAAGTTTGTTTTATCAGTTGGCAAAACAATTCATTTTGCAATTCTGGATAAATGAGACATTGAAGAAGAGCATTTTGTGCTAAAGCAACATGATACTCTATTCCAGAAGTATCCAATGGAACAGATATAAATAATTGTAATGACTGAAAGAAATTAAGCATTTTTTTTTTAGAAAAATCACTTAAAATGCAAAAAGATTAAATTCTTTTTTAAAAATTCACCCTTGATCGTAGACTATTGTAAAACTAATGATGCTTCAAATAGAGCTACAGCAATAAAATTATACTGGCATACTAAGAAACACCTTTCAAAACACTAAAAATTTGGTAGCTAATATAAATAGAATTTGAAAACACTATTATTAAACGAAAATATAGTCAAGTAGAATACTTTATAATTATGAAGGCATAGATTTAAGTTGAAAAAGAATTACTAATACAGATAATTTATGTTAGCTACAAAATTAAAAGTTAGAAAGTTTTTTTTTACAAGTTAGAAAATAAAAATAAATATTGTGTGAGGCATTAAACAATGCAATATTTTGTTTTTAAAAAACGAGGAAAAATTTACACCACATTCAATTTCGTTTCACAAGATACTGAACTACCTTCAGAAGAATTCATCCATTAAATAATAATGTGAAATATAACTAAGCTGATAACATTTCTTGTCTAATATTATGTTACATAGTTTTGAAAATTTCACTTAAGAGTCTCTGATCGATATGGAAAAAAATCTTTCTTATACTTGGTAAGAGAAAATGAAGACCTGGTAATGATTTATTTGTTACATAACACTAAAAAACACATTTTAGAAATACCAACTTCATTAAACACATTTATGGAATTCATTCTTTTCAGTCAAATACACTGCTGGCCATTAAAATTGCAACACTAATAAAGAAAACTAATATAAAAAATGTATTTATTGTATGCGTAAGCAGTAGGGCAAGAAGACAAAATTATCAAATTTTTCAAGCAGGTTTACAAGGGTACGAAATTAGTAGAACAGTTGTCACTCCTAGCAGCTCAAAGGGTCTTTACCCATTTAGGCATGGAGTCAAACAGGGCTTGGATGAAGGAAATGAACAACACATTTCATCAACTGTATTAGATGGTGAGAGGTGGTGGGCTAGTCTCTAAGCAATTCATGTCGAGATGTTTTGAATGGATATGTTTGTCATCTGGAGAGTGTACAAGCCAGGGAAACAATCGAATACTTTGTGCATCGAGGAAGGTCAGAACCCAACGAGCAACATGTGTTCTTGTATTACCTTGTTTGGCAGGCCTCAATGATATGACACAACCAATGGAGGTAAGATGTCAGAAATGTACCAATCTGCGTTCAAATTACCAATGGCCAGAACTAGAGATGTGCGTGTCATGTACCCAGTGGCTTCCCAAACCATCACACGACGTGCAAGGCCCCTATGCAAATATCAAATGCAAGCAGGCGACGAGCGGCCTCCAGACATGTATACAGCCATCAGAATAATGGACGCAGAACCGAGACTCGCCTGACAAGACAATAACGCGCCACTTCAATATCCAGCTGTATCATTTGGGGCACCAGAGTCGCTGTCTCTCTCTCTATGTTACATTGTCAAGAGAAGCAGAAGTAATGGTCACCATGCTGAGAGTCCACGTAGCTGTAAACTTCGTCGTACCGTAAGAGGGATACTTCTTCTGGATGTTAATTACGGGAGGGCGTAGAGATCCTGCATGCCATTCAGTATGACACTCAGCGACCCAATGATTCTATATTCGCATGACGCTGGTTAGATTTCAACTAGTGCGACGGACGATACACAGAAACGATCATTCACACTCTCGATAGGCAACGATCCTGCCTCTATCGAACGCCGACCTTTGCTGTTAAGCATTTCTTCTTATTCGAGACATAACACGATATTTTGACGAAACAATGGCCTTACAAAGTGCTTTCCGAGAATGAGAAATCTACTACGCAACTTTTCTTTTGTTCAGTGCTTCATATGTCGCTTCTTCCTCCTGCGTCGTCTAAATGCGTTGAAATGCAAATCATTTGCATATCCCAACCTCTTCTTTCATGTGGTCTTGACGCGTTCGTCACATGATTCCTCTCTGGTGTTCCAATATTAATGGCCAGCAGTGTATATTGTTAGAATGGGCAGTTTAATGAGAACAATAGAAGCTTATTCAAAATCCTAATTCTAAAGTTATTTCCATTCCAAAGATATCACATCATGACGTGCAGAAGATATTGATGAAGAGATATAATTACAATGAGTTGCAATTAAGTTTATCAGCTATTGGATATGAACATGTCTGAAATTGCTAAAACAAAATATTTGAAGAAAAGAGAGCTGAATGCACAACAGTTAAACAATTATAAAAAATCCAGGTCATGATACAAAAGACTGCAATTTAAAAAATTGTGGAATAACATTTCGGATTAGAATAAATTCTAAGATACTTTTAAAATTAACACTAATTTTACATGAGAGTGTACAAGTAGTTCATTATTTTTAGAAACATCATTAAGAATCTAAAATTTCATTTCTAGTTTTTAAAAAAAATTATTGAAAGTTATTTGGTTACAAAGTTTGGATTTACTCAAAAAATGCTTAAAAATTGAGATTTATAATAAAGAAAAATATCTAATATCAAACTATGGAAACAAGAATATGGAATATAGGTATTTTGATTGACTGTGTGTGTGTGTGTTACACAACTAAACTCTGAATAAAAAAATGAAATCTAATGAATAAATTTTTAATTTTTTAAAGCTAACCTTAAAAAGTTTTACTGCTTCCGATTGAAGTTGCTCAGACGGAAGCGTGGATAATGGTTGAGAAATCGCATCTTTAGAGTAAAGAAGGAGTGGATGCTTCCAAACCACACAGCCTATAATACAAAAAAATTAAGAAAATTTCTCAAAATGTTTAAAATCATATTCATATATGTCAATAAAAATTCAAATTTGCACTTAAGATGAAGTAAAATTAACTAAAATCTTACTCTCATCTCCATTGACTTCCATTAACTTTGCAATTAGTTGCTCATATTGAGTTCCAGCTAAATTATCACCCGATGAAACAACAGTTAAATGATACAACCATGCATCCTAAAATTCAAAATATATAAAATGAGAATCTAATATTAATGATTGCAAAAGTAACATTGTCTATTTAGGAAGAAAATTATCTACTACTTCAAGCTAGATGAATTTTCACAAGTCAGTTTTTCAGTTTTTAAAGTGATAAAAAAATTGAACTACATCTTAACATTGTTCCTATTATTACTTATTTATAAATATGAAAATTAAAGAGTTGATTTAATTTAAATACATTAAAATAAAATAATAAAGAATAAGCATCACAAACACAAAATTTATAACAAAAAAAGTTCTCTTTTTTCCACTAAAAACATTCCATCATAAAAGTGCGATGGAATACTTTGAGGATCACATTTAATAAATGCTAACAAATGTCTGAATGAAAACTCGACTGCTTATCGATACACCTGCAAAACATTACAATTGCTGCAGAAATATATATGCTAGCATAAAAATTGATTGAAATCAAACTTACCATCTCCTGCTTGCTATCCATAAGCAAATAGGTAGGACCTTGATGATTCGGAAAAATACCCACAGTGTATTCCGACTTTGAAACCTTGTTATGATCATTGTCTTCTTCATCACTATCAGACACATGAAGTACTTCCTCAACTCTTGCATCACGCATGTTAATTTGACCAAGTGGACTCTAATTTCGTATAAAATAAAAAACACTCTTTATCTTTACACTGACAATTTCCCCATACTAAATACTATACAAAGAGTAACATATTAAAGTTTATAAGAAAGTAAATACGTTTCTGTAACTAAGAGTCCTAGGGGATAAGTGGGGAATTCATGTGCAATACTATGTTCCCAATTTATACAGTAGAGTAATAGCAAAGGTATCCAATCACTGTTGAAACCTGGAGCGAAACAAAAGAACTAATGCACCCAATTGGCTTGGTGCTATACTTGTATTCTAGGTCAGCAGAGTGGAATAACCAGTTTCTGTGCATACTGCTGCTATTTTAACTTCATGAAAAACTAGAAGATATGTTTTCAATTCTTTCCTAAGTTAAGCTACTGATACAAACAAATCTTTTTGAAAACATACATGTATTGAATTTGTATCAAAAGAGAATTCTGACAGAAATATTCTATAACATATATTGGACCACGTTCGATTAAAATTATGCATGGTGTGTGTTACATGTATTTCCCTCTCACATAAATCAATGCTTAATATTATATATCACATTTCCTTCTTCCATTTCTTATTCCAAGAGTTGAGAATGTGTATGTAAGGTAAATCAATATAAACTCTTACTCCAAAGAAATACAGAAAAAACTTTCAATAAGATTCCAGTTAACCCAAGAAAAAAAAAAGTAAAGAGGAATTTTAGCATCTCTGAGTCAATTTTGAGAAAGCTATTTTTGGAGGGATCCCATGTTGAACTTTCTATCTGTAGATTCTTTACATCCAAAACAGAGTATATTCTCCTAGTTCTAGTTTAAAATATATGAAATTTACTCTAGTTCAAAATATATATTTACTATACATATTTACTGCTTGATCTGAAAGTCTAGTAATGAAAAACACACATCAATTCTACAAAAATTGTTAAAGTAAATGTGAGAATTCAAATGCTGTTAGCAAAATTATGAAAATTAATGTAAAAACAAAGTTCCAGCTTTTCAAATAGTAGCATTTATTCACTTATCTAAAGTTTTAATTTCTGTGCACAGTTACCTACCACATACAATTGTGGTGTGTGCACGCACTTGCAGACTTTTAACTTTGTTGAACAGACAGTTTGATTAATTTAACAGTTTTTCCTTTGAAACTATAATAAATAGAGCAGGGTTCTGTGGGTTCATTTTCAATTTAAATATAAAAATTTCAGGGCTAAACTGTATTTTCCTTAGGTGCGTATAATGTGTGTGTGTGTGATTCTACTATTTTCTCTTATTATTCTTTCAAAGTAATTTATTTTTCAATATCAATGTGTTTTCTATTAAAAAAACACCTTAAGCAAATAAGCATATATATTTGACATTTTTTAAAATAAATTATAGAGTTAAAAGCATAAAATTGTAAGCACAATTTGTACTTGAAACAAGATATGTAATAAATAATTATAGTTTTAAAAAACTAAAAAACACCCTTGTATAGTTAATGGAATTAAGTTGCAAATTAATCTCTTAGTCACCAGATCTGAAGTTAGTCGTGAAATCTAGAAACGGGATCTGAAATTAGTCGCGAGGTGCAGGATGGGATCTAAAAATGGGAAATCGTTAATCCTGATGATCTTGATCAGGACAATGGAACAAAATTATTTCATTATTGTATTGTCATTAGTCCTGGACAAGAGAGCAAAATTTCGAATTAATCTGACCTTTTAAAGTGGGTAAAAATTGAGTTCAAAGATTCTGTTACATACAAGTGAAGCTTATAAAAGGGTGTTAAAAATAACGCCCATTAATAAAATTTATACTTTTCAAACATGTTTAATTCAATGAATTTTTTAAAAATTAACAAATTTAAATAAAAAGAAATCTGGAAATGTTCTTTTAAAGATAAAATATTCAAAATTTATTCATTGCAGATGAGTTTGCATTGGGTGGTTAAATAAGAATTAGAAGCTAAAGGTAATACTATTCAATTTATTAAACCAAAAAAGTTAGATCATAAATAAAATCAGAAAAATACAATATTTCCTTTGTAATATAAATGAAAACTTACGCAATCATTTGGAGTCTTAAAATACAAGAACATCCTTCCAATTAGAACGCACCAACATCGACGTGAGTGGCCATGTTTTACCTAAAAAACGGAACGAATAAAATTTAAGAGAAACATTGTACTACAGCATCCTTTTTATACAAAATATAGTAAAATATTTTACTTATTGATCACAAATGAAGAAAAGTTTTTTTCTTACCTTTATAATTTAACTTTATAAATTTGCATTATACATGAAGATTAAATTCTTAATTCAATGTACAGGGTTATCAGAAAAGATGGACCCGATTTTAAAAAATCATATTATGGGAACTACTGCACATATTACAATAAGTGATGCATGAATGTAAAGAAAAATAGGCTGAGTTTATTTTCAGTTACAAATATTAGATGTGTGACCCTTCTGTTACAAGGCATATGTCCAATCTATAATCCAGTTCATTCCATACATTTTGAAGCATCGCTTTATCAAAATGATTTGTAATGCTGCGCAAATGCTTACTTATTGTCCTTTTCTATTTGTTGTATCAATTGCCAATGATACGGCTTGAAATTTAATTATTTGTGCAAAATTTTCCATGCCTTTTTCTGGGACATTGCAAATTCACAGGGGGCGACTCTCGGCAAAAACTCTTTGTTATTGTCGCCATGTTTGAATTTTTTGTGCTGCAACCTGTTGATCATTGGTGAGGAAAAAGACTTAGATAATTTCTCTTTACATTCATGCATCACTTATTGTAATATGCGTAGTAGTTTCAATAATATGATTTTTTAAAATAGGGTCCATCTTTTCTGATAACTCTGTATATTCATCAAAAATGAATCAACAAACAGATATTTGATTTCATTTGTCTAGAAATATTTCTAAATCTATTAACTCCTTAAATGTCAATTAAAAGTTACACGATTCGCTTCGCAGTGCCAACATTTTTCACAAAGGCACGCGTTCGAAGTGTATTGGGGGAAAGAATAGAAATAAATAAGAAAATCCTTCTGTGAAATAAGTAAATCCTTTACAAAAACTGTCAAAACCCCTTTATTGCATCATTCCAAAGCCTTCGGAATAATTTTACTGATAATAGCACACAGAAAAATTCGTTCTTCGGAAGGACAGATATATACGCCCAGGGCAGTCAAAGCACAGACTGAGTGAAGCGGCACTTAAGGGGTTAAAGACACAGAAATATCTTGTAGTCTAAATGAAAAATTCAAACAAAGTTTGCCTCAAGATCTAAACGAAAAGTACAGGTCTGCAAATGAGTGTGTGAAATACAACCACACTAAATCACTTACAGATGTTTGATGGCAAGTGTTACAAGAAAAATGAAAATGTAAATTCCAAGCTACTGAGTTTGAAGTGGCAGGTGAAAAGGGTATAATCAATGTATGGGATGAAATGGATGCACATGCGTCCTTGTTAATTTCCTGGTGGTAGTTCTCCATGTTTGATCTAAAAATATGACTACTATTTGATTCATTGTCGAAAATGGTAGTGAAAAAGTGAATGTGCACTAATTTAAAACTTGTTTTGTGTTATTTTTAACAACAATAATACGATTGCATGATATAATCATGGAAAGTGATTTCCCCTTGTATATAATGATTACCATGAAAATTCCATTCCAAAGATAATCCTACATGAGCCTTATACAAATGAAGTGTCACAATCTTAAAAAATCACAAACAAGGCAAAACTAATCTCATTTTGTTAATCTCATTCATTAACCTAACAGGGTAGGGGTGGGGGAGTTTTTTTTTTTATGCAACTAAGCTAAAAGGAATAAATGTTTATTAGCTCTCTCTCTCATACAAAAAGAATGGAGGTGAAGTAATTTGAAGATGATCCTCCAATGCAGGCACTTAAGACAAAAACTTTTTAATGCAGTTGATTTCTGGAATCCTTCTTCTAATGTAACTCTGGATATTAATATTGTCATAATAAGCTCATAAATTAACGGTTAGCTGTCACAGCGTTTCCACTTTTAAAAGCTTGCTCTTATTAGATCTATTTACTTCATATACCATTTACATATCCCATTTTAATTAAGAAGGTGGCAGTTAAGGTGTGCAATACCCATCCCCAAGGTTGATTTCAAAAGAGAAATCTCATGAGATAGCCAAAAAAATGTACACTTCAATATATTTAATTTACAAATCATCTTGAAAATTCAAGTGAATTTAGCATTTGAAAGAGAATGGATTAAATTCGAGAATTCTGAGGTCTTACAATACTTAACAAATTTAATAAAAATGATGCGCTCAATTTTGTCCAAGAATTATCTATGCCTAAATTGTGCTGTATAAAGTTAATATTTTGAGAGAGAGAGAGAGAGAAGAAAGATAATGTCTTATATTTCATTAATTATACACAAATAATTAGAAATCTATGAACTATACTTAAAATTTGATTTGATTTCATAGAGTTCCTGCTAATTAATTCAAAACACACACATACACGTTTGAAGTGACAATCATAATACTGACTAAAATTTACTATGAATTCCCATAACTAAATTTATTGATGCATCCTGAAGGTAATTTAGAAGGGGAGCTCAATACAAAACATGAAAAAAAAAAAAAAACAAATTCAAAATAAAAAATTCAGAATTTTTTTTATCATAATATAAAAAGATAGTAAGAACTGAGAGAGAGAGAATAACAAAATAAAAGACAACACATAGTTATAAATACCTTTGTAAGCCAACCTTCAGCTGTTGGCTTATCATCTTTAGTTAAAAGCAATTTTGTTGCATTTCGACGCAAGACATTTTGAAGAACTACAGAAAACAATAAGTCAAAATATTTTCAGCTTATGGAACATTAATAAGGATATTTTAAACAGAAAACTGACCTACCAAGTATTTGTATAAAGTACATAAATAATTTTCTAAAATTTTTAAAACTTGTAAATTACACTTGACTTAGAACACATAAGAAAAATATTAATGATCTCAGTATAAATACTATTTTACCTTTTATCCACTCTTCCATCATATTAATTGAGTCGGCTGTGAGATAATAGATTCTTTTCCCAGTTGAAATCTAATAAAGTGTATATAATAAAAAATAAATTTACATTCAATTTAATTAAAGCTTATTCCTTAATATCTTGTTATGTATGACTAATTCAGTTAGTAAAAATAGAAGTTAAAAATTATGGATAAATTAAAAATGCTACTAACTTCAAATGTTGCTGCACCCTCAGCACGGTTAACTCGACATACATTATCTAAAGTTATTTGTCCTTGAGGCTTTCTGTTGACATCACTCTAAATGAGAAATTATATAAAAATAAAACATTATGTGTAACATGTAATTGAAATTTTTAACAACTGAGGAAAACTTTATGTTTGGCCACTGTCAACTTTTGAGGAGGGGAAAAAAGGGATTGAAATGAATATTATCTATAAAAAAACTACATAAAAGTGATTCCATTCGTTACAGTTACATTAAGCAAAGGAGTTCCAAATAATAAAAATATGTAATTCTTTAAAAAATTTTAACTGTAATATTCTTGTTTCAACATATTATTATGCCATACTTAATACACTAAAAAAAATGTCCCACTTGAAAGAAAAAACAGAAGTTTTCATGTAAAAATATAGAAGTAGTAAGGCAAATAATACCTGGGATTTGTAATAACTCAGAATTCCATTTTTTAGAACAAACCATCTTCTTCGCCATGTTTTGAACTTCCCACCAAGTTTTGTTAAATGGCCACTTTTTTCAAGGATTTCCTATTAAATCAGATTGTATGTATTGTAGGAAATGCAATATAAAGACATGAAATTAAATTATTTTATTTGACATAAATCAATAAAAAAGTAACACATTGTCACCAAATAATTCCTTGTTTTAGACATGTATTTAATAATAGGAGTTAAACAATTTAAGAAAAAATACAATGTAAAACATATCAATTTAACATATATTACATCAGTGGCGCACACAGGAATTTTTCAAGGGGGCGGCGGGGCAACAACTCCTAGATACAAGGCCTGGCTACTGAAATGAGAGAGGCTTGTGACGTCACATATAGTAGGTATAGAAATCCCGCCTGATTTGAAGTTCACTTGACTCGCCTACGCCATTTTGATTGTTGCTCCTGTACGGTTCCCTGCTTTCTACATTTTTATTGCAGATTTTCTATTTATTTGTGACGATTTTGGATAAGATCCTAAAAAAAAATGAGTTGAACCGAATTGCAATAGCAATTATAAAGATACTGGCACAGTACAGATGTTTGGATTCCCAAAGAAGGACTTTCTTCGAAATAAATGGATACAAGCCATTTCAAGAAAAGATTTTGCTCCATCAAAGTATTCGAAGGTAAGTTTTTTAATTTTATTCTATTTATGGAAATTGTAATCATATCTTTGTCTTAAAAGTCTACAAATAACTTTAATAGGTTGTTCGATAAGACCTTTGAAAATGTACTCATTTCTTTTTCTTCATGTGAGTTTCTTAAACACTGGCAATTCATTTTTTTTATCTATAATGATAAAGGTGTTTTGTTTATGAAATAAATATTTTATAGCCCTAATAAAATTTATGTTTTTAAAAATTAGCCCAAACAAGCATTGTTAATGAGACAAAAGCTGTCTAGTGTTTTTGCTATTGCTGCTTTATTTTTGTCATTTACCAAATACCTTTTCGTAGAATCAACGAAAGTACCTTAAGTATTAATAGTTTGTTAGCAAAGAAATCCTATTATGATATACAGCTCCGAGCCAATGTAAATATGGACATAAGCAACCATTTATTGTATATTTTGTATATTAATATGATGTGAGATACAAAATGTAAAACACATTCACAACAACAACAAGAAAACTAGCTGATTTTTGAACTATTAGGATGACTTTAAAAGTAAGAAAAAAATAAAGCTGAAAATAGATAAACATAACTCAGCGTTAACCTAACAAATCGTTAACTTCATAACTTCATTTTAAAAAAAAATTAAATTATCAGAGAAATTTTTGTTAATTCTAACAAATATTTTTTGTTGATATAAAACAATACATAGATATATATTTAATTTTATAGGTTTGTGTGTGAGTTACACTTTTCGGATGATGCAATATGAAGATACACCGAAGCTTACAATGAAAAGACTGGAGATAAGACATGTGTGCCCTTAAAGTGAAATTTTGCTGTGCCAACTATTTTTACAGATTTCCCCACATATCTTTCTAACTCTAGAAATCCTGCTCGTGAATGTCCTGAGCAGAGACTGCAAAGATTAGAAAATGAACACTTACAAAGCTCAATCGAAGCAAGTATTATTTCCAAGGAAGAATTCGAAAAAAAGAAATCATTTACGTCGTTTCCAGAATTAGTAGAGTGTTTAAATGCAGAGGAGCTTCAGGACATATGGACTGTCATTTTTAAAAAAGGATCTAGTAATAATTATGATGCTAGACACAATATCTTCTGTTATTAAAGCATCAGTGATTATAAATAGACTTACATTTAACAATTCACATAGGTCAAACAAAGATAGATCAACTTGGTAAGTACAAATTTCCTGTAAAAGTTAATAATACTATTGTTGTAAATGAAATATTACACAAACTGGCTCTCAGAATAGAAATAAAAAGCTCCCATGATCTTCCTATAGCATTTGGTTTTATTGTTAATCATTTAGAAAGTATGTTTTCAGATTTAGATGATGATAAAAAAATTGTGCTCCATTTCTTAATTGACCAACTCAAGTTTTTAACTAGTAACAAGTTTTCTTTTAGATATTCCTCTGAAATGATGGGTTTTTTTTTTGTATATTACAATCCATATCACCTTATGCCTATAAATTTTTAAGAAATTCAGGATATCTCAATATTCCCTATCCCAGAACTTTGCGCAAAATTTGTACATCTTTAAAAACTAACCCTCAAACAGAACAATCAAATGAAAACTTTCTAGCATACATGAAAAAAAAATCTAAATCCTAAATCTATCCTAAAATCTGTTGACAAAACTGTCATACTGATGCTTGACGAAATCCATTTAAAGCCATGTTTAGATTTTAAAGGGGGTAATATTCTAGAGATGACATATAACAGTGAACAAGCTGCTACTTCACAGCATATGTGTTCATGATTCAAAGTCTCCTTTCTCTTCTTAAAGAAGTAGTTCATATAATTCCAGTGAAAAAAATCGACGGAGAAAAATTGTTTGCTGTTGTTAAAAAAACTATCGTATAGCTTGATGGTATAGGATTCAAAGTTATAGGTGTAGTTTCTGATAATAATTCTATAAATCGAAATCAATGTCAAACTTTTCTGTTCCTCCCAAATTGAGCATTGTATATCTATATCCTTCTGATTCTTCCAATCCTTTATTTTCTGTTATTGATTCAGTGCACATTTTTAAATGCATTCATAACAATTGGATTAATCAAAAAAATGCAGGTCAATGTTTTTATTTTCCAGATTTTGAAGATCATAAGTTTCCATTATTAGAAGCAAATTTCTCTACACTTAAACAACTATATGACATAGAAAGTAATAATTTAGTAAAGTTTGCTTATGGTTTAACTTTGAAGGCTTTATGTCCTACAAATCTTGAAAAACAAAATGTGAAACTTGTGCTTAAAATATTTAATAATTTTGTTATTCTGGGCTTCAACTATTAGGTGAGCAACATAAACTAATTAGTTATGAAACAACATCAATTTTTATTTCTTCAATTTGTACATGGTGGAAAATAGTTAATGTTAAAACACCTTTAAAGGGACAACAATTGCTTGATCCTTATCAGCCACCGATTACTTTATCTCCAGACAACCAAACATGTGAATTCTTGCATAAAATTTTGACATGGTTAGAATTGTGGAAGGGGAAAAATTGTACTACACTGGCACCCTTACTAAAGAAACACATCTTGCTTTTATTCATACCACATACGCTTTACTTGAAATGTCAAAATATTGCATTAACGAATTAAAATTTCAATATTTTCTTCCCTGAAAAATTCGAATAGATGCGTTAGAAAGTCGTTTTGGGAAAAATAGAACACTTTCAGGTTCTTAATATTTAATATCAATTCGACAGTTTTATGAAGTAGAAGCTAAACTAAGAATGCAAAATTTTTTTACCTCTAACTTTGGTTTCAAACACATATGGCCTGCTTAACTTAAAAGACATTCATTTGGAAGATTCGTGTAATGAAAATCCTTTAGAGTCATCAGTATTGCATAATTTTAATATTACACTATCTGAAAAAGATTTTTGTGATGCTCACAGCCGTATCTACCCGTTTTAACATATTTAGCTGGTGTTTGTGCAAGAGCAGCACTTAAAAAATTAAAATGCGACTTTTGTTCCAAATCGCTTGTTCTTATATAATAAATCTTTTAAAGTAAATTCTAACTATGATTTAATACGTAACTTAGACAGAGGAAGTTTATCGTGCCCGTCTCCAGATATTGTTACAGCAGTGCTCTACAACTATAAAATAGTTCAGAAACTTCTTTCTAATGATTATGAATATATATATATATATATATATATATATATATGTTCCTTAAACAAAATAATCAATGTCAAATTGCGTCAGAAATATCAATTAGCTTGATAAATTCAAATGAATTTATGCATGTACTATGCATGGTACCAATAAAGTTTTATAACATATTTAATTCACATTTGCAACAATGTATAACTGCTTTTGGAAGAAAAAGTACCAAAGATTTAAAGAAAGAAAAGTAACTGCGACAACAGTTAAATAAATTACATAATCTATTTTTATGTATTTATTTTTCCTGTATATATCTATAATTATATAGTATAGATTTTTGTCTAAAAATATATTTGAAATTTATTTAATAATTCTTAATGCTGTGATTGTATTTGATACCAATAAAGTTACTGTTTTTAAATTTGTTTGTCTTTCTTTTTTTCCCTTTGAAAAAAATACCTACTTTATTAGCGAAATGAATTACATTTTTACATATGGGTGTATTATATTTTCTCTCTACATATACATTTATTTTAGGTATTTATCTATGCTTTAATATATGTACAATTTATCTAAAACATATATTTTTAACTTATTTTATGATAACCTGTTATATCGTTATTAAATGGGAACTTTATTTTTTGGTAATTTTTAATGCTGTTATTGAAGAGAGTGAAGAATTTTTGCTTATTACTGTGCATGATACCAATAGTTTTAAAACATTTAATCTACATTTTTAACAATGCATAATTGAATAACTATTGTTGGATGGAAAATATAGAAATACATTTTAAGCAATGAAAAGTAACTGACAAATAGCTAAATAAACTGTGTAATCTGTTTCTGTGTACATATTTAATTTCATGTATATGTATCTGTAATCATATATGTATGGATTTAATAAAAAAATATTTTTGTCAACTTATTTTATGGTAATTTTTCATGCTGTTATGCAGACAGCAAACTTTTGTTTATTAATTTGATACCAATAAAGTTTTAAAACATATTTAACTACTTTTGAGAGAAAAAGTACTAAAAATTTAAGGAAAGAAAAGTGACAGACAAACAGCTAAATAAACTGTGTAATCTATTTTTAAGTAGTATATATTTATTTTTCTGTATATATCTATAATTATACAGGTGTAGATTTATCTACAAATATATTTGAAATTTATTTAATACTACTTGATGTGCGAGATACCAATAAAGTTACTGCTTTTAAATTTGTATGTCGTTTTTTGTTTTGAAAACTATTTCTAATTTTATTTTCCTCTTTGCAACTATTCTGAAAAAAAAAATAAGAAGATAAATTTTAAAATTAAGAAATAATCATAGTTATGTAAAAAAAGAAATATACGAATACAAAAGGCTCTTATAATTTGCTACAATGTAATAAATGCGTTTACGTTCAACTAAATGCGTTCGTAGTAATGGATAATCATATACTTGCAATTATTATTTAAATAGGAAAACTAATATTTACTCATGTTTTATGTACATGAAATACAATTTAATGATTAATTTACTAATTTTTTTAATCTCCTGTAAAAAAAAGTATAATTAGTTTAATAACAAAAAGTATTGAAAAAATGGATCAGAGAAGCTCCGTAGGCGATGGACGATTTCTCCCTACTAGTAGTGACGTCACAAATCAGTGGCGAGGCCTTGTATCTAGGACGTGTTGGCCGGGGTCGAAATAAAAAACTAATTATTGAATAAATAATTAGCATTAATTAATAAAATTAATCATTAATAACAAATACTAAACTAAATTTTACGTACTATGTACTTAGAATTATAATCAATTAGAAAAAAAAATCAAGGGCTTTAGGGGGGGTGCGAACCCACAGGACCCCCTTGTGAGCGCCAACTGTATTACATTAAAATATATATTAGTTTTTTACTCAACATAAAAAAATGTACATATCATACAAAGTTGAAATAAATCTAACATAAAGTAATGTATCTTTGAGTAAATGTACTTTTTTCTGGGTATCCTCAGTATAAAACATTCTTCGCATAAAAGTTGGAGTATTTGAAACACTAGGATGATTATCAGTTGAATTAATACTAATTACATCAACAGAGACGGCATCTGGAGGAACAGCATAATCATCAGATAAAACAGATTCACTAGACATTTCTGAGGGGAAAAAATTAGGAAATAATTGATATATATTACACATCAATAGCACAAAGATAATACATTCAAAAACTTTCAGCAAGCAAATACTTAATTATTGTACATGCAGGTGTAGGAGAGAGAGTTGACTTTTAATTATATATATATTTGAATGTAAGAATTGATACCTTTTATATATAATAAACATATATACAAAACAATAAGATGATTTTAAAAAAAAATAATAACTGATAAACACACGATGTTCATAATTAAAGAGCACTTAATAAAAGTTGCCTAATAACGCACTTCTTTACAAAATAGAGCCCCAATTAAATATAACAAACATTTGACACATTTCATATTATTCAAATAACACAACTGAAGGAAAAAATAAAAGTAGTAAAATCCGGCATATATATATAACGCGCACCTATACTTTCAACTTACATTTTTTAAATTTTAGGTATATTCACAGTATAAAGCTCAGCCCCTTTTTTGTGAAGAAACTTAAAATGTACGTATGCAATGCTCTTATGTTTTGAAGTTCCCAGGCTTTTAAAAATAGTATACTTATACAACTAAAACTCTTAAAGTTCATAAAGTGTGTCATTTCTTTTAAAGAAACAGTACCTCGATATATGTAGAAGTCTAATTTTTTATGCTTTTCACTTATTTATTACTTTTTTATTTTTAAAGCTATCACTTTTATACCCGGCGTATAACCCGTTTTCGATCTTATTTTTTGTATTCAAGGTGCACGTTATACGCCGAATGTTACGGTATTTTATTTTCTTATTTTCCCGGCAATGGAGGGGAAAAAAAGGCTACATCTTTTTAAAATTGATTAAGCTTTGAGCTTCCAACAGATAGATCTATTAGCAGCACTGGGCCATCAATGAACAAACACAATACATTTTTTATTTGAATGCATCTTAACCATAGTTATTTTTGAGATATTACGTTGGTTGGTCTTAAAACTACATTCAACCCAACTATCTTAGTTCCTAAGGCTAAGAGTTTGCTATTTATTATATTACTGTGGCCATCTAATTTTGACCTATACTATCTTTTTATATTTCCATTTACAGTTTAGTTTTAAATAAAGTTTACGGCAATTTAGTATGTGATTAATAATTTATGTCACACACAATAATTTGATTTTTTTAATCTTGCATATTTTCCTATGAATTAAGAATACCACTTTTCAAGACACTAGCATCATTTTATCTTCACATTAAATAAAAATTATACTACGTTTCAATTTATTTCCTATTCATAGAAAAAAATAATTAGCTTATCCATGCACTTTCTGAGCAGAAAGAGCCTTCTCTAAAGTTACCTACATAGTTTATAAAACAACAACTTCCCTTCTCTTAAACACATGATTACAACATCCCTTTCATATTTTCTCTGTGTTTTTCCTTATTTGAATGTAGGAAGGAATTCCTCCACCTCTTTCGTCAAATCTGCTGGCAAATTTTCTCCTAACGCTTCGATTTCGTCTCAGTTATTTGTTTCGTCCCTACAACACCTCGCCAAAATATGGGTCGCTCACACATATGCGGATACCAATTTATGTGTAAATATATAAAACCATTAATTATAGACTGAATTCTTATCGATCTAACTTACAGTTAAACGACTTTTTGAATACAACAAAACAGTAAACATCAAAGAATAACATCCAGGGAAAATTCTTAGACTTAGGATCATGATTATGGGATTAAACACTGATTCAAGATAACACACATACATCAACAAACAGAACAAAAATAAAAATTTATAATTCTTATTATCATTCAGGATATACATCTGTTACAGTGAACAAAAAATTAAGATCCTATATTAAAACACATAAGAAATTGTTGTATTCATATAAAATTAACAAATCAACTATATGAAGTTAAAAGAAAATTCGTAAAGTCAGTCTGATCAACTTCATTGTAGTAGATTTTTTTAAACTACAGATTTAAACCAGTTTAAATTTTAAAAAACTTAAATGAACATAATCATGCTTCAAATATAATTTTGAGATCACAAACTGAGCCGCACATTAACAACAGAAATAAAACTTTTCAAGACTAATAAAAACAAAGAGAATAACAGTACTTTTGCTGAATGTATAATAATGAAAATTTAATACACATGATTCATGTAACTTATATATATAGTATATATATATATATATATATATATATATATATATATATATATTAATAATGTATTAAATTGCTATGACTCTAACTAAATGCTAAGAAAGACAATACACATCAGAATAGAATACCACAAAAACACAATCACAAACTCATAATTTCAGGACTAAGAATATAGGGTTAATCATAATTTCAAGGCAGCAAAATTCCTCTTTATTTGTTTACATTACTGGGCTGATAAAATACAATTCCAACAAAGTTTTTAAAAAGAAAATAAATGTAGGAAATTTGAAAAAAATTAAAAGAAATTTTTAGAATTTAAACGCTGAAATAATAATAATAATCATAATAAAAAAGTAATACACCAACTTTTCTATAAATATCCAACAGAGTGGCAACTATAGGATCAGTGGCGTAGCGTGGGCTTCCGCCGCCTGGGGCCAACCGGAAATTTGTTGCCTCTCTATTTTAATTATTAGTAAAAAAAAAAGTTTTACATTTTTTTTATTGATTAAAAAGCACTTTTCGTGTTTTTTTCATAGCAAAATTTTTTATACAATTGTCAATATTAATATGTATGGCATGTTCAATTGCCAAAACAGCCAAATTTGTTAGCCTTAACGTGGACATAATCGGACTGAAATAATTTTTGATTAATTTTAGCTTAGAGAAGTTTCTCTCGCACCTGGCATTACTGACGGCAGATGTTAAAAAAATTCTCAACATTATGACTATGTTTGGTAAGCCATCTTCAAGTTTGAACTCAATAATATATTTTAATAAACCCAGAGAGCCGGACCTCAGTTCAGTTCAGTTCAATACAGTGAAATCACTGTAATAGTGGAGAACTTGGCTAACGCCTTATGCTCCGATAAAATTTTGATTAGATTTTAAAGCCGGACCTAATGAGTTCTTTTTTACAGCCTGAGTCAGTTACAGCTACAAAAGCTTGTAGACGTACACGCTCAATTAGGAATTCTTTATTAATGTCTTGAGGAGCTTGATCAAAGTTAAGTTCGTAGATGCTCAATTTCACTTCAGACCTTAAGAAAAGCATATTTTTGCGCTAGATTCTGCAACTGTTGGAATCTTTCTCAAATTTCAGCAGTTACTCAGTCTATTGAAGAAAACATAGTTCGCCTCAACATCTTTACTTCCGTCGCCAAATATATGCTTCCACTTGATTCGTCCTGGGGGTTCAAAAAAAAATTCAAGCTCTTCACATAAACTTTCAGCATATATTAAAGCATCATCCACGAATTTCTCTCGTTTTGCTTCTAATACGGTCTGTAAAGCACGTATTTTTTTAGCACATTGATGGATATTAGTCCCTCGGTTTGCAAATAATTTTGTGTGAGCATCTTTGACTTCACACAGTACCGGTTGCAAGAAGCCTAAGTAACACAAAAACGAATGCGATTGCATAGCGACTAATAAACTTTCTGTATCTGTGCATGTATTAAATATTTCACTCTTTTCCGTCAGTTTCGTCGCGCGGGCAAGAATTGGAGTTTGAAATATTTTTTGAATTTAAATATCTGGTTACTTGCCGCCGCCAGTTTCATATGCCACCGAGGCCATGGCCCCCTTTGCACCCCGCTACGACACTGCATAGGATAGCATTTAAGGATACTATTGTTCACAAACATACTTCAAAGAAAGCAGTATGTTGCACTAAAATTTATACACTTTCATATTTTCACTATTACTATTACACACTATCAGATTCACACCATTTATACACATTCAGATTTGTTTTCAAAGAAACCAAAATTAGTGAACTATCTAAATTTAAAAAAAGAAATCCTTAACAAGTTAGTTGATGCAGCCATCTCTCTTTCTCTCTCTATGTATATATATATAAAGATTTAGTAAAGCAATTTATACAGAAATTAAGATGCAAATTAAAGTAAACTTATAACAAATCACTGAAATGAAACTTATTACAAATGTTCGTATTAAGAAAGTTCTTCTTCCGCCTCTCACACACCAGAATAATCAGAAGGAAATTCGATATGCTGACATGTACGGTGGGGGGGATACCAAATTCAAAAATATCATTAGAAGAAGTTTAATCTACATAAAAATCCCACCTCTATTAGTAATTTTCATAGGAGAAGCTGTAGAACTGTGGCATTTTGATTGAAGAGATGCTGAAGTGTAAGGAGATGGAGGAGGATTAGAAGATACTCTTTGATTAATGAATGATTTTTTCTCAACAGGACTACAATCTTGTGCACCAGCACCAAGGGATGCAGACGATTCTGTGTCACCACTTGTTGTCTGAGAAGATGTTGTAGTCATGGTTACTCTAGTGTCTTCATTATCTGATGAATCAGATGAATCCCCAGTAAAGGGAACAGATCTGATTTGTGACGCCCTCTAGAAATAAGAAATATTTAATAGAATTTATGATTAAATACTTATATATATATATATATATATATATATATATATATATATATATATATATATATAATATGAATGAAAAAAAAAAAATCAAGCATCATACTGCATAACATATTAAGAAACAAGTAAACATAACAAAATGTATAATTTCAAATTCATAAACAGCCGTATCAATTTAGATTTTGTATCAGATAATTTTTCCTAAACACCAAATGAAAAAAAATTTAAGGTATGGGAATAGAAGTCTAATGACTAAACTTCAGCAGAGCATAACATGTTTTTAATACAGATTTTTAAAAAAATGCAGCAATAGTCAATAAAGGAATAACACCTCAAAACAGTATATTATTTAACAATTCTAAAAATATAGAAAATAATTGAGAACAGCAATTTGATTAAATACAATACAAAAAAGTTACCCATAAAACATCAAAGTTTTCCTGCAAGCCCTCAAACCGGCCAGGAAATATTTAGTTTTGAAATTAAAATCACGTAAATAAATAAAGAGGTGAGGGCAGAGTGGCATAAAGTACATCCAGGGGCGTAGCTACTGCCGTATTAATGATACAGGGCTCCCAAGCTACAGTCTTGCTAACAGGGCTTTCATATCTAAAACAGGGCCCTGAAGGAACTTTTATACAGGGCCTATTCAAAACTAGCTACGCCAGTGTGTACACCCCCCTATTGCAGGAATGGGCAGTATTCTAGGGATCCCAAAGCTTATATTATGTTATGGTTTTTTAACCTTTTGTAGCATCCAGCTTGGGGCCCAAACCCTGACTTTTCAGAGGGTCCTAATATTCCGCATTACGTCACTGTTTGAAGGATTGTATATAACTTAACCATATTTAATTAAAAATAAAGTTTTGTTAAAAACAAGGAAAATATGATGAATCATACATGTGTAAATAATTTAAAATATGACCCTCAACAGTTTTTTCTGACATCTATGGAGCTAAAATTAGGATTGGAATGAGATTTGAAACATAAATTACATAGGCTATTCTTAACCTAATCCTTTAAAAAGGTTGGATTTCTGAATGGAAAATTCCTATTTTAGAAATTAACTGACGCCATACTTTAATCCTATGTAAACCATTAACAGTGATACTAATTTTATCCAGAAATGTTGAAAGTTATGAAAGTATAACAAAATGTACACTTCCAAATACATAAGCGGTTATATCAAATTCGATTTCATATCAGATACTTTTCATAACAACCGAATGAAAAAAATTAAAGAATGAGAACAATAGAAGTGTAATGAGTAAATCTCTCCAAAAAGTCCATTTTTATCCGTGAAGACTACAATGGATATAATTATAATTATTTTAATTTCACAGTCTGGTGTATTTTTATATTTCAATGTCATTAATTTAAGATTTGGAAATCAACAAGAAAAGAAAGAGTTAAAATGTCAATTGTTTAAGGGGGACTGCCAAATGTACAGAAATGATTAGGGCACAACGAAATCACATTATTCAGGCGTAAAACTTTTGCTGAGAACGTAAATTACTCATACAAATCCGCCTTGAAATGTAGAAACATCAGAAATAGTCTAGAAAATTTTAAAATTACGAAAAATACATATATCCTTGCTTCCAAAATTTTCTGCCGCCATATTTGGCAAGCTTTATTACAAAGTCTGCAGATGGCGCCACGTGTATGCAATCTACGTATAAAAGTTTTAAAACGTTACTTTGGAATAAAAAAACCACGTAAAATGCTTAAATACACATTAATAATACTATATTTTATGAAAAAGAATATTTTGCTACACGAATAATGACTTTAACCACTGCAGAAACACTAATTCTGCTTTTTTTACATGAAAAGGGGGGTAAAAAGTAACCCTAAACTTACGTCAAGAAACCACTCCGCACGACATCCTTTCGAAAAAGCAACGGGTCAAGTGACCTTGGGATCAGCTGACTGTTAGTTTTTGCTTAAATTTTAGAATGACCGCAAAAAGGAGAATTGTTTGCACATGACACAGTTGTGGAATGGGGAGAAGAGGGGGGACTCTATTTTTAGCACTGATAGTGGGGTTATTCCGCAAAAATGGTCTTCAAACTTTTCTACTCATAGATCACTTGGAAACAACATATAACTCAAACGCGAGATAAATTCAGGAGGGCTCTTAGAGCTATCTTCCCCCTAATTGGCCGGAATTCTGTATTGAATATGTACAATAAGTTACTTCTTTACACTGCCGTTCTGCGTCCAATTTTGACTTATGGATCACCTGTGTGGGGTTATGCTGCAGATTCTAATATTAAAATCCTCGAGGTTGCTCAGAACTCGTTGATTAGAAATATTGTTAAAGCTGATAGATATACAAGAAATTCTAAAATTTATTAAAAGATGTTAAAATTCTACCTTTCAAAAATTACATACAAAATCTGGCTATCTCCTTTTTTAATAATTTACCCAATATCAATAATGATAATGTTAAAATGCTTAATAACTATATCCCAGTGCCAGATCTCAAAAGATCTAGGAGAATCCTCCTAGACTCGTATAATCCCCCCTAACATTTAATTTAGTCACTCGCCGGGTGGTGAGTGACCACTACCCTTGCTAAATTTTTATTCATCTGCATTTTATTTAATTTCTCTTAACTTTTTTACTTAATTGCAACCCCACACAGGCTAGACTACTAGACCTCCCTTTTGACTTGTCCCAACGTATCAGTGCAACCAATTCAGTGCCTACTCTCACAGTGCCATAGACCAATCACAGCAGGGCTATTCAGACAACATCAGGACATTCCCGCCGAAACCGTATTGAAGAACAACTCAGTTCCTGTAACCACGCCTTCTTGCCATGTTCGAACTACCAATAAGGACACTCTCTACCAGGCAGGCCCACCCACATCAGGCCACATCAACAAACTCGATATGGGATGGAGGAACGCTTCGCGTTCCGTTTCCCACTGACATCCAGCCCCAAGAACAGGGGAACAGGGATGGTCAACCTTTTTGGAAAGAGTGCCACAATTTGATAAATAATTTTGAGTGCCGCTTCCAACATTTCCATCAAACAAATATGGAGACGTAAAAAAAAATGTTACTTATAGGCTTATTGTGGAATTTTCACGCAAATAGCACATTTTTTTTTAATGCAAGAAATTTAAAAATAAGATAGAAGTACAAATTTAGGTTTTATAGTTAATACACTTTTTACAGGTTCAATTCAATTAAGTAAGGTACAAAATAAAAATGAGTAACTTGAAACATTTAATTTTGAATAATTATTAAACAGTTAGTATTTACTTAATGTGGCTTTTGAATTACTCTTTTTTTTTTTTTTTTTTTTTTACCTAGTCGTCTATATTAGGATTAACTTTTGCAGATGCTAACAAAATTATGTTATTATAGGTGCACATCAGCTAGTTCTATGAGTAATATTTATTTTATTATGTTCATAGCATGCCTATCATCTTTTAATTTTTTAGTCTATGATGTCACTTCCAGTAATATGTACTATAAAAATTGGGAGTAGATATTTCTATGCTTATTTTCTGCATCTAGAAAGATGGGAAACTCTACAAAAGCATTACTCTAAGACAATCTTGTGTTATTCGTTGGGAAGCTAAAATAGATTCGGTTATAAAACAGTGTATGCACAGTTTGAACAAACTCGTAACAACCTAGAAGAATTCATTAATGTAAATGATTATACAGCGGTATCTGAAACTAAAAATTTATTGGATTCAATACAAGAAATGCCAATCATTTTGTTTAATAGTATGGTTAGCAGTATTGTCCAAAATTGACACAGTCAAAGAACTATTTCAAGTCAACACATTTATTCCCGATATTTGTTCAAAAATTTAGGGGACAAAATTAACATGTATTTGACGAAACAAAAGTGCACAAGAACAATTTCTATATTTAAGAATATTTTCCTGAATATTTTTTCCTATTGAAAAAATGGTCATTTAAAGCACTTCATTGCAAATACTTGAAATATCAGATCATCTCAGTTTATTATACCTGGTTTTCGTTTATTTTTGTGACTGAAAGACCGGCTTTTTTAGTATTATAGATAAGTTCGATCCAACTTTAGGCACACTCTCTTTTTTTATTCCTTTGATTTTACTACTAGTCATATAGCTGTTGTAAAGATGTAGTTTCTTTTATTAACTTCACCTTAAGCAGAAGTAAATTTATTACAGCATCAAGAAAAACTTTTTTTTGTTTTTATAAAGAGAGATATTTGTGAGAATAATCGGTTCTTTCAGGGAAATGGCTATTAACTCATACTTTTACTATTGAAGCAGAAAAATTATTTTTATGGAAGCAAAGCAATTTTATTTATTTATTGTTATCCCAAACAATCAGTTTCGGTCACATCTTTTAATTCCAATCATTTGAATTGATTTATATAAGAATTACGATGTTAATTAGATATCTTTTTCAATAACCGCAAAATTATTACAAATTTTGCACAATTATTAATGATATAAAAATACAACTTTTAATAAGAGTTGAGTGAGTGAATATTAACGTCATACTTTTTCGTTAATCGAGGACTTTTGGCAACCGATCTCCTAATTAGGAATAATAATCAAGTGATGAGGACGACACCTGAGCTACCCCCTCTACTAACTTCCACACCACACCAACTGGAGGAGGTTTGAACATAGTCATGCGGCAGCGGTAGCCGAGTGGTTAAGGTATCGGATCGTGGCTGGCCTTGTCACGAGTTCGAGCCCAGTGCCACCAAAAACCCGCCGTGTATGAGCGCGATGCACGTTAAATTTGTCGAGAGCTCAAACATCCTCCCGTTAGTGTGGTGAGGTAGCTAGGAGAGAGGTGGTGCCAGCTCAGGTGTCGTCCACGTCACTTGACCATGATTCAAAATTACGTGGTCCGTCACCAAAAGCCCTTGTGTAGCTGTACAGTGCGACGTTAATATTCACTCACTCACTATTCATCATTCCTGCGTACACCGAGATTCGAATAATTACGCATTCCTTGAATTCTGAATTACATCGTTGTGATAAAAGTGTCGCAAAACAATATACCTGACATATTCCATGCTGTACATGTAAATGAAAATTCAAGTTTTAAGACACATACTCTCTGTCATTAATTTTAGTAACAATAATAATAATTTGATGTTAATGTCATAAGATAAAACAATAAGAGATTAGTTTCTATATAATATAATTGTAGGTTAAAACGATTTTTGTCTCAAAGAAAATTATAAGCTTCTTTCCTAATTCATTTCAAACACATTGTTTAATTTTTACGCATGTGTGTGTGTGTTTGATAACCAAATAACAGCTTCATTTATTGCAGTAACCCAGAAAATAGGCTACATTATGTGGTATCCTGTTTAAGAAAATGTAGATGGTAGATACAAATTGTACATAAATTTGAACTTCTTAATTGCCTTATAAGAAACTCTCATCAAGAACATAAGTTTCGATACAAGTCTTTAAAAAGAAAACGTCATTTTTCTGTGAAAATGGTCATTAGAGCACTTTTTCATAAATTGTTATAATCTTTTTTTAACCACATTTCCATTTCTTATTTTATAAATTAATGTTATTATTCCTGGTATTTATGAAAATACGACAAAACTGTGTACTAAGAATTCCATTTTAGACGACATTAACTGGTTAGGGAAGCAACTGAAGACAAAAAAAGTATCTGGTGTCTCCTTTTGGTCGCTCCATAATGGAGGGGGGAGAGAAAAAGCCCAATCTGTGGTTTTTACGACTGCTTGACCCGTTTGCCCTTCTTCACTGTTCAAAGACGAATATTGCTCATCGTACATTATGCAAGGAAAAACTTGTGCATTCTAGTTATTAATGTGTTTCCTTTAGCTCAGTGTTTCTCAAAGTGTGGGGCGCGCGAGCATATCGAAAATTTAATGATTTTTTTAAAAAAAATAACCGGAAAGAAGTGAAACAAAATACTTTTTCCATAGTAAAAAAAATACACAGCAACACTGATATAATTTATGTTTATCATCTGGCGTTCTTCTTTTTTAACATAAAATATTACTCGTTAAAAGAAAAAAACGAAACTCAGACCCTGAGAAAAATTCTAAGAAGATAAACATTTCATCACTGTAATTATTATTGAAATACTGTATATTAGTTGTAGAAAGAAAATGAAGACATGATTCACTTTTCAGCCAGGCAGCATAATACATTTGCTGGTCATTTATTTGATTGACCTTCAAACTTACTGGTATGGTTTCTACATTATAGTTCCATCCCATCTTTTATGTATTTGTTTTTCGCATAGGGAAATTGTAAATAATGAAGAGTTTTACGATATTTGGAAAAGAATTGATTGATTTTTGAAGGATTATTTGGCTACGATTTATTTTTACGAGTAATCTCAAACATATAAAGCATAGTGAAAAACGTCATAATCCTTTTTAGAGCATCCGTATTTTTTTCTGAATACACTTTTAACCAGGGAGCGGTGGCTCGGGGCATCTGTGATCTGTATTGAAAGAAGTTGAAACTGATGCATATTATTCATGATTGAGAAACACGATGAACATGAAACGAAAGGAAAATTTTCAATTGCTTCCTAAAGAACTCCATCAACTGAAATATGAAGCCATAAGTGTACCACAAGGTTCAGTTCGACTTGTCAAAAAGACACAAGAAAGAAAAAGTTCAACTTGCTATTTGTTGATCACCAAAAGTGTCACGAGTTCGAGCCCAGTACCACTGAAGACCCGTCGTGTATGGGAGAGGTGCACGTTAAATCTGTAGAGAGCTCAAACGTCCTCTTGTTGGAATGGTGTGGTAGTTAAAAGAGGCCAGCTCAAGTATCGTCCTCGTCAACCATGGTTCAAAATTACGAGGTCCGTCTCTAAAAGCCCTCGTGTAGCTGAACAGTGCGACGTTAATATTCACTCACTCGATCATGGATGCTCATTAAAACTACAATAACTTGAACAAAATATGACAACTTTGCCAGCAAGTAACATTTCTGTAATATTAGTGAAAAGTATCTCTGATTTGCGTTCTTTATTAAGGTCTTTCACTTTTCAATCATTTTAGTTCAGTTTTATTGGATTTTTTCTCAAATCATCAAAGAAAGATTGAACATTCCTTGAAAGCCGGTAAGTATACTTTCTCTTAATTAAATTATTCACTGGAATTCCAATTTGTATCGTGTAGAGTAAAAATAATTATAAATAACTGAGGTGACTGAGTTCCCCCGCACTACCATCAGCGTTAGTATCGAGTGCGCGCCTGCTCCCGGGTTAAAACATTTTGAAGTCTTCTCGCTTTAAATATTAAAAAGTAACACAATTATTCTTCATAGGAATTTTATATTCTTTTTCATTACTTAACATTAATTCTAAATGCTAATTCTGTGAGGTTTAAAATTAACAGTTCTTTTAAACAGTTATTTACAATTATAGCATTTATCTAAAAAAATCATTTTACATTTTTGTATACAATGTCGTGCAAGCAGTTTTACTCTCCTTACAGTTCAGCTATTATATCAAGAATAATGTTATATTTTTTAAAAAATGAACTCGTGCGAAGAGCCGGTGTTTCAGCCAGTATACGTTTAATGTATCAGTACTGAAGAAAGTATTTTATAAATAATTTCTTAATACTAAATTAAGAACAAGTTTAATAATTATTAGTGACTTCCATGGTCTTGTAGAGCAAAGTTTTTCAAAGGAAGATTTAATATCAGATATTGACACTCTGAGTTATTTTTCTATATTTAGCTGAGATCTATATTTTGTCTTCAAAGCAGCCACCGCAGAAAATCCGGTTTAACATAGGTAGGATGTTGAAAATGTTAATAGTATACGAAGTGCTTTTGTTTTCAGTGCAGAAAATTCATCATCCATCTCTACCCAAAATTCAAAGAGCGATTTATTACAAAATTGCCTTTTAATTTTTCACTGGATGTGAAATTTATGAAAATTTCTTCTTCTGAAGTTGGGAGCCCTTCTGGAGTATCTTGAAATAAACCCCTAATCCACTCGTAACTTGCTACTAAGTTGTCCTCACCAAGAAAATACTTTTTAAAATTCTTTGCCAACATAGCTAAATGATTTTACATGGTTTTAAAAACAACTTTCACATGCTGTTCTTCAGATTTGTAACTTTAACACATTACGAGCTGGGGCTTTTTTCCCCCATCATTTACTTCAGTAGTGGTAAATCCAAAATTTAAATATTTTTGAGAATATTTTCTTGATTTGATTTTCGGAACCATGCTCGTCTGTGTACTTGTTGATTCTTTATTATGGTCGAATGTTTGCTTACGACTTAAAAATGTATGTATGATATTGTTTTAATCTATTGCCGTAAATACTTAATTACCGTGAATTACAATTAACGTGTAAATTAAAAAAATGTACATTCAATTTAGATTCGGTAGCTATAGAAGTATCGAGTCGACCAAAACTGACTGGAATTGTACGAGGAAAAGCATTTTTACATGTTTTGCGCAGACGTCCGATAGGTTGCTCAGACTCACGCAAACGTACCCGATAATGCCAAATGTGATGGATATGATAGAGAGCTACATAGACTAGACTATTTTTTCTAATGACATTTGTACTTTGAGAAATGGATGCTGAAGGAAATATATCTTTAATTGAATATATCATTTTGCGATCTGTTCCAATTAAAAATTAGAGAAAAAATAACATAATAATATATATAAGTAAGTAATATATATTTTAAGTAATTTTCTTAAAATATATATTACTTAAAAGTAACATATACAAAATTTAATACTTATACAGTTTATAATTGAGATCGCATTGTAGCTTTAGCGTCAAAGTGCATTTTTATTGCAGTAAATACATTATTGTTGTACAGGGGCGGGGGCGACAAAAATTATGATTGAAAATTGGATCGCCAGTATTGAAAGTTTGAGAAACACTGCTTTAGCTGTTAGAAAGTAATTTCTACTCCTCCCAAATAATTTTTTTTTCTTCTTTTTTGTCATCCCAAAGAATCAGCTCGTTGGCTTCTTCATATTTTTAAAATCCAATAATTTGTATTGATTTATAAAAGCGAGTTACTATGCTAATTAAATATCTTCAATGAACACAAAATTCAAAAATTATTAGTAACATAAAAATACATATACTAATAAAGGCTGAAATCTGTATATAACAAAGTGTTGTTTTATACATCAGTATATAATTTCATTAATTCAAGTGATTAATATACATTTATTGAACGTATGAAATGTATATGTATATATATACTACGTTATTTTATTTAAAAAACCAATTTTAAAAATGAAACTTCTCTTAGACATGATCCATAAAAAGATAATTACATACTTACCAAAAAAAATTAAACCTTAATGACAGAACAACTAACCATGAATTACAATACCAATAGTGTCAAAGTGATGTATGACAATTAGACTTATTCTTTGCTTCACATGCAAAGTAAAATTCAAGTTTTGATTCATACAGTTATTGATTTTATAGTAACCACAATAATATAATGATTTATTATTAATACCATTACATTACAGTCAAAGATTAGCTCCTATATGATATAATTATAGGTTAAAACGATTTTTGTCTCATAGAAAATTACAAACTATTTTACAACCTTCTTCAGTTGGAAAAAAACGTATTAAAAAATTAGAGATTTACAGACATTATTAGTTTCTTTTTTATGCCTTTACAAATTTTAAATGTGTTTTTCTCAGATTTTCATTTTGGAAGATATGAAAGGGTCTATTTAATAAAAAAAAAATTTCTGTTCTAAGTAATTTTGAAATCATTTCAACATAATTATACATACATATCTGTTCTATGAAAGTTTTATATAAATCTAGATCTCTGAGAACTCTAGCTAGTTTTTTAAAACATTTAAGTGAATATTTTTAAAATGTTCATATTTCTTCCAGGTTTCCAAATTTAACAATATTCATGCTTTTTCTCGGATTATCTATAAGAAGAATTCTTAAAATTCAACAACGAAACAGATTTTCAATTTCATACCAACTTAAGGAAGTGTAATAAAAAGGAAGCTTAATTTGGAAATTAATTCGATGAATATGATATAGTCGGCCCTCCAATTTGCGAACCTCTATCTTGCGAATTTCTCTATTTCGCGAACTTTTTTCTGGAACCAAGAACATTCTATGATTTTCTTCGTCAAATAACCTCCAAATAGCTAAGTGCATTTTCCATTTATCGAATTTTTTCTCTTGGGATTCGATTTATTTTCTCTCTGTTTTTGAAATATTTTTGGACCTTCGTGTGATGTAATGAGCAAGTAAAATCATTTGAAACGATTAGACTTGAATTGTGTGAAAAAATACGCCTGTTGAGGTATTTCGTGCACTGCAAAGACGCGAAAAATGAGAGAAAACTTTTTTTTTTAACAACGAAAAAACTCAAATAAAATTAATAGACTTAAACAGTTGTTAAATTGAAGGACACACATTCTTAAAATTACTGGTCATAAAATATGCATGTTTAAAACTACTTGTAGGCTAAAAATTGGAAAATGTTATTAAAATTCGTTAATCATAATACAAAAGTAATTTTTTAAAGTTGGAAATACTGAGTATTTCTTGACAAAGTAGTTTTTTCCCTTGCTTTCCTAGCCAAATTCTTTTTGATAGGTAAGATATGTGAAATAAATAGATATTAACTTACAAAAAAGTTGTGTGAACAATTAATTTTATAATAATGTATAGTTATGTGAATTTGAAATTTGTTTTAAGTGGTTTTTAAACTATATTGAAAGATAAATCACCATTTCTCGAAATTTTCCAAATAACGAACTTTTTTCAGGTTTAACAACAACTGTAATTTAGTGAAATTTTTGTCATATTTTCATGCTCATCGGAAATAATAACATCAATTTGTAAAACAAGAAATAGATGTGTTTGGAAGCAGAATTATACAAACTATTTGTGAAAAAAATTGCTCTAGGTTATTTTCTTAGAAAAGTACCATCTTCTTGTGAAAGACTCAAATTTAAAATGATTATTTCCCTGATGAGTATTCTTAAATAGCAATTTGAAATACAATTTGTATCTAAGATATGATCCGAAAGAAATTAATTACATACCTATCAAACAAAAAAAATTGAATTATATATATAAATACGCTAAGACAAATAAAAAAGATATCTACAAAAATAAAACTGGAGGTCTATCAAATCCTTCCTCCAAAAATTAGAACTGCTTTTCTAATTCTATCTTTATTCTTAACCCTATGGGCAATGTTTATGATTCCCAAGAAAATGTAAACGTACTTGTTCATTCACTCGTGGATATCCCAAAATATTTGCACGGATTTAAAAAAAAACAAAAAAACTGCGCACCCATTTCCGCGGCAATTGTAAAATACAGCACTTTTACAAAACTTTCTTTCCCCTTTTTCACCCCGTTGTCCTCACCTGAGCATACGTTCTGAAACCGACTATATCTGTCAACCATTTCTTAACCACCCCGTTGCTACGAAGGTTTATCTTTTTGCAAACATTATCGCTTTGACGTCATCCGAGTTGCAAACAACGCCATCTGTTGGATAAAGATAGTTTTTGAAAATATGGCCGTTGGCCTTAATAAAAAGTATGTTAGAGATTCCTATTTCACAAATAGGTAAAACCGAACTTGTAAATGTAACATGAAATATTAATGAAAAGTTCTTTTCATGGTTTGATAAGAAATTTGTCGTCATTTATAGATTTATTTAACCTTAACACAAAATGTACATTAAATTTGAATGAATTTGTTTGAAATCATTATCACCAGTAATGCATGTTCTTGGAAAGTTGCCTTATTTATGTACAGTAAATAAATACAGTAATACCGCAACTTACGCTACGATGACTTACGCGATTTTCAAATGTCCTCGATCCGTCCTCCCCCCCATCATTAAAACTCAGGCAGAATCTTTGCCAGGGCCTGATGAAATATTGGTAATTTGGTTGAAGAAGCGGTCGATTTTGCCAAGCAAATAAATTCAGAAGTGGATAGTGATGACATTCAAGAACTGATGCATTTCCACAATCAGGAGCTGACAATTGATTAACTTGAAGGATACGTTGCGTTAATGTTCAATCCGGATGCAATCGGATAAAACTCAACAACTTTAACTTTATTGTAGACACATGTTCTAAATCATCTGCGTGCTTAACACTCTAGTAGAGAGAGAGAGATTACGGTGATTATTACGGTGATTATTTAAGTCTGAGGTATCTAGACTGCGCCAGCAGTCTTCAGCCCTCTATCTGGAACTGCGATGTTCGTTGTGTTGGAACTTTGTTGGAGGGGTGGGCGTGACTTCGAGAGAGATCCAATATGATTGGCTGAAACCAGTTTCTGTGGTGTGGCTTTGAAATGGAATGGAAGTGAGCTCTTGGAATTGATTGCATGATTTTGATATTTAAGGAGAATTATTAGTTAAATATGGAAGAGTAAATTAAATTTAAGATAAAAATATTAAGGGAAAATTTTAGGTTAATTATTATGAGTAAAAATTAAAATGATAAAGTTTAAACTTTATCTATAATTGCTTCTGCGAGAAGGCAGGTTTTTCTTCATCTGAGTTAGCTTTTTTAAATTTAGTGAGTAGATCTAGGATTTTGGGATTTTTCTTGACTAAATTAGAAATTATTTGGAAGAGTTCTAAAACTTGAGTTAAGTCTGAGGTGTTATTACTATCTTGACTAAGGAATCCATGGAAGGAATCTTCTTTTTGTCATCGATAGGAATCTGATTGGGACTTCTCCGCTAACAACGTTAGCGAAGGAAATTCCCTCTTTAATCCATTTAGAGGCGAAATTTCGCTTTTCTTGGGGTCTGCGAAAGGGGTTCCTTTTTTTCGGCTGAGGAATTTGGGGCATTTAGTGTAGCATGCCGAGTGACCGTAGTCTTGGCAGTTAATGCAGAATGGATTTTCCTGTCTTTCTTTAATTAGGCAGTTTCTTGTGTGGCATGGTTCTTTCCACATTTTAAGCACCTTGGTTGCATGTGACAATTCGCGGCGGTATGAAAAAAGTTATTACAATTGAAGCATTGGGTTATTCCTCTAACGAGGTAACCCTCAACTCTCACTTGTAAATAACTTAGGTGAGTTAAGTCGAAAATTTTGCTATTGTGCGCGTTTCTCGGGAGAATTACTAAGAAAAATGGGAGGGTTTTTTTGGTTCTTTTAGAAGTAAGCTGAGTACAGCTTTCAATTTTGAAACCTTCATCTGCTAGGTCGCTAGTTATATCTTCGGTTTTAGAGGAGTTGGGGAGGCCTTTAATTACTGCTTTAATGGGCTTATCTTTTTTAAAATCAATGACGTAAAATTCAAAATCTATGTCAGTTTTTAAATATTGAATGAGAGATCTGCGTTCCTCATGATCATTAGAGAACATTTTCACAACATCACCAACGATTCTGTTACGAAGATTTGGGAATTTATTTATTATTAGTTTCATCTGTTCACGGAAATTATCTTTTATTTTAAGCATTACGGGGTAGGGGGGTTTAGTCGGGGGAGTAATTGTTTCGGAAATTACATTATCATTCGTAGGGAGTGGATGCTCGACATCCTGTTCAAGATCGGAAAAGTTATTTTTTGTTTCTATCGGGTCCTGGGTAGAGATGGGGGAGACGGGCCGAGCCGTCTTTTTCGGAAAAATAAATTCCTCCGAGGATTCCTTAGTTCTATTTTTTTCGCTTTTTTATTTTTTTTTTTCTTCTTGACGTTATGATTAGTTTTTATCAAAGTGGATTCACTAACGTTAGAATCCTCAACTATCGGGGGAATTTTATGCTCTTTGCAATCATCTCTTGTACATGGGGGAAGGGTTTTGAGCTCACTTACCAATTCGTCTTTTTTCTTGGCCAAGTCGTAAGTAGACATCTGGTAGAGTTCAAGGAAGGAGTTCTTCGGGCTTGGTGTACGTGCACCTTCTAACATAGAGCTATGCATGGCTGAGATACTATGAACAGTATCCCTGAGTTTTTCGCAGGCTGCGACTTTTGATTGTCGCGTCGGTGAGAAATCCATAAAATCGCTGATATCGCTCATGATTGTAAAAAGGTCGTGGAGCTCGATAGTGCGTGGTCTCCGGAAATCACTTTTCCGGTTCCTTTCGAGAGAGATTACCCATGAGCACAACGTATATATATACTGCAACCCTAGCGGAGAAAACTAGTACTATTCTAGATGTACACTTCATTGTAAGGTGCTACCATCTAGTGAGTTAAAATATAGGATAGGCTACAATAGTATCCCCCCCAGTGATGGCGAGAATCGAAAGAACGATATATGACATGCTCATGAGCAAACAATCTCAAATACAATTATTTGAAATATGCTTGAAAATTACATTGAAAAGAAAATTATATATATACATATGTTTGAAATTACGTTGTAAGAAAATATAATATGCATACAGATATTTGAGATTACATTACATAAATATACATAATATGAAAAGGTATGAAAATCATAAGATATGAAAAGTCAAACAAATTTCCTTAGAAAAAATATATATATGTCCATCTGGTACTTGAATAGTTTATTTAATTTCAGTTATTAGTCTCTGAGGAAATCTTACCCGTCTACCTGATTTGGTAGTTTGCATGTTTGTTGTCACTGGATGGCGATGTGATGATTCTGCACTAATGATAGGATCAGGAATGATATCGGGCAAATCCTTGAACACAAATGCTGGTTTAACTCTCTCTCTATCAAATGACACACAACTTTTCTTTCCATTTATGTTAATGGTTATGTGTTTGTCATTCCTTGATAGGACTTCGTGCGGCCCTGTGTAAGGCTGAGACAATGATGGGGAAACTTTGTCAACACGGAGGAACACATGAGAACAGTCATCAATTTAGGGTGCACAAAATTTTTGAAAATCCATGAGTGGATGTTGACAAGGGAGTTTTAAAAGATTCATTTGGTTTTCAACTATTGCACAAATCCGTAGTCTAGTGGCATTGAAGATGTGTCAGTGCATATCTCGGCTGGTAATCTGAGGGAAACACCATACACTAATTCTGCACTTGAAGCATTGATGTCGGGTTTCACAGCTACTCGCAAGCCAAGAAGAACTGCAGGTAGGGTCTCAGTCCACTTGATATTCTCATGAGCCATTAAGGCGCTCTTTAGCACTCTATGTAAACGTTCCACTAAACCGTTTGCTTGTGGGTGGGATGATGTGGTCCTGATGCGGTTTGTGCCAGGAATTTCATTAATTCTTTGAAAAGAGCAGCTTCAAATTGTCGGCCTTGGTCAGTCGTTAGGTAAACTGGGCAACCAAATCTAGAGATCCAAGTGTCAAAAATGGCACGAGAAACTGTTTCTGCAGTAATGTTCTCTATAGCTACTGCTTCTGGCCACCTAGTGAATCGATCGACAATTGTTAAGCAAAAAGATTTTCCTTCTGATGATAAAAGGACCTATCAAATCCACATGAATGTGTGAAAATCTTGGATCAGGTAAGGCGAAAGTGCCCAGAGGTTGTCTTCGTGTGTCTGTGCACTTTTGAACGTTGACAAGCAATACAATTCTGGACCCAATCTTTCACTGTTTTCCGCATGTTTGGCCAAACATATCTGGATGCGATGAGTTGGAAAGATGCTGCAACACCAGGGTGAGCTAAGTTGTGAAAATGCTCAAATATGGTCCTACAAAATTATATGGTACAAAATGGTCTGGGAGAGCCAGTGGAAGTATCACAGATAAGTTCAGTGGCTGATACTGGAGATGGCACACGTTTAAAGACAAGGGAAGATTTCTCGTCATTTTGGAAACTTTGTAATTCGTTGTCTTCTAGTTGAGCCTTTGAAAGTGCCTCGAAATCTAAAAATGAATTGGATATTTGATTCACTTCAATTCTTGAAAGTGCATCAGCGACTGCGTTGCGGGTACCATTTATATGACGAACATCGGTACTGAATTGAGATAAGAAATCTAGATGTCGCCATTGCCGTGGACTGCACTTGTCAGGATTTTGCATAAAGACATACATGAGAGGATTCTGGTCTGTGTAGATTATGAAGTCTCTTCCTTCGAGCATGTGACGAAAACGTTTGACCGAAATGTACATTGCCAGGAGTTCTCTGGCATGGGACCATTTCTGCTGACTTTTTCGAGTTTCACTGACAAAAGGCAACAGGTTCCCAATTGTTTTGGCAAAGTTGCATAAAGAAGAACCACCGGCTTTGTCACTCGCATCAGTCCAAAGGCTTAATTTTTGCACCTGGAATGGGATGTCGAAGGAGTTGCGTCAGCTAAAGCGTTTTTGGCATCATTAAATGCCTGCTCTGCCTCCTCAGTCCATTGAATTGAGTCATTTAAATTTTTACAGGAAACTTTTTTTAGATTTTTAAAATTTTTAATTTCCTTCAAAAATTTATTTAGTGGGGCTAATAAATGAGCAGCTTTGGGAACAAAGCGTTGATAAAAATTAAATAACCCGAGGAAACGTCTTAATTGCGTGAGTGTAGTAGGTTGAGGAAAATTTAAAATGTAATCGACGCGATACGACAAGGGTTCTATTCCTGATTCAGATACTTTAAAGCCTAAGAATTTTATAGAAGTTACACCGAAAATGCATTTAGAAGGCTTTAAGATAGTCCATATTGTTGTAAGCGTGTGAATAAAATTTGTAAATGTTGTAAATGTTCTTCGGGTGAAGAAGACGCGACCAGAATGTCATCTACAAGCGAACACAAATGGAAGATTTCGCAAGACTTCATCTATGAATCGTTGAAATGTAGCAGCGGCATTGCAAAGACCAAACTGCATCCGAGTGCTTTCAAATAACCCAAAAGGTGTGATGATTGCACTTTTATGTACATCATCTGGGGTAATTGGAATTTGATGATATGCCTTCACGAGATCAATGTGAGAATAAATTTTTGTACCGTGAAGATTAGAAGTAAAATCTAAAATATTGGGAACGCTATAATTATCTTTAATAGTTTGAGCATTGAGTGCACGGTAATCGCCGACTGGTCGCCACTCTGTGCTGTCTTTTTTAGGAACCATATGTAAAGGGGTGAGGCATAATTACTTTTGGAAGGTCGCATATGACCTAGAATAATCATGTTCTCAAATTCCGCTTTTGCGATGCGGAGACGATCGGGTGCGAGGCGACGAGCTTTAGCTGTTACAGGTCGACTAGTTGTTTCGATGTAATGGACTACGGAATGTTTAATTTCTTGATCAGGCCGGGGAGGTTTTGTGATGTCAGGAAATTTTCTTAAAAGTTCATGATAAACACTATCACCTGACACAGTTTTAATTGAATGAATTCTACTATTGCCTAAAATACAATGACATTTAATATTTGTCTCGAGTCTAACAATGCTTGCTTACTTATATCAGTACTAAACGGAAGTTGTACAAGAAATCAGCACCGATAATTGGGGTTGAAACGCATTACCAACTAAAAATGTCCATTGGGAAATTCTCCTTAAGCCTAAATCCAAAGAAAGTGTTTGGGTTGTGTATACGTGTATGGGTGATGTATTGGCGGCAGAAAGTGTCATTTGTGAATTATTTTGCCTTTGTGTTTTTTGTTGCTGGAATTATGGACACATCAGATCCCCGTGTCAATTAAAAATGTGACATTAGAACGCCTATCTCGAATAAAAGGCGACGAGAATTTCTCGGCAAGGCAGTAGTCGCCATTATACCTAACCGGACTCGTTTTTAAGAATTAACATGGAGGGTGACATTTTTTGAGCTGCTGAGCCAAATTTGTAATGGTACCAGCACTGCTCGTATGTTTTTGATTTAGAGCGATTACGTTTATGAAATGGGAGATTACGACTACGACTTCTGCTACGCGAGAAATTTCATCAATGCGCAAATTTAATTTTTTATTTCTTCAAGTACATGGCTTTCAATGGAATTTTTGTCTGAGGAAACGGCACTTACCGCAATTGGCGTCACCTCCATGACTCGATCGGCAGCTTTCTCCAATGTCAGCGGGCTTATAGCTGCAAGAATGGATTGTACACGAGTGGGCAGATGCTGCTGAAAAGCATGAGGTCATCCGGAACGCTATGAGATTCCGCGCGCCTCCTCATGACGCGCAATAGTTCCGAGTTCTTCTCCGATGAGTAATTTCCTGATTTCTTGATGGGATGATTCACCGCTTCTTTTGATTAGCTCCGTTCTCGCTTTTTCGTAAGGCTCCACAGGGTCGGGATTCATAATGACGTCACGAATGATAGTTGCAGCTTCCGGTGGCAAATGTGCGATGATGTAATTAAATTTTGTTCTGCTGTCTGTTATTGCTTTCGGACAGCCAAGTTGGAATATTGCTATCGCACATTGTGAACCAGAGAGCAGGATCGTGAAAGTTATATGCCGGTATCTTGACAGCGCCTACGTCATTCATTTTGAAGATTACACGTGGTTACCAGTTCTTGACGAAAGATTTAGCTATTTCATGAAATTTTTTTTAAAAAAGAAGCATTATTTTAATGCCATAATATCTTATTCATGCAGGTCACCATTGAAGGGTACGTTGCGTTAATGTTCAATCAGGAATCAATCGGATAAAACTCTCAACAACTTTAACTTTATTGTAGACAAATGTTCTAAATCATCTGCGTGCTTAACACTCTAGTAGAGAGAGATTACCGACTGCTGTATTGCACAAGGAACTGGAATCGATTGATTCCTCCGTCCTCTATCTTGTATTGAGGTTGGCTTGGTGTTGCGACTTGGTAATTGATGGTGGGCGGGGTTTCAGAAATAGGATCCAATGGGGTGGAAGATGGCTGGCCTGGAGATCCGAGTCAACCAATGAGATGGATGATGGGAGTGAGCATGAATTCAGATTAAGACTAACTGATTTTAGGAAAAGAAATCAATGGTGATGGAGAGATTACCCATGAGCACAACGTATATATATATACTGCAACCCTAGCGGAGAAAACTAGTACTATTCTAGATGTACACTTCATTGTAAGGTGCTACCATCTAGTGAGTTAAAATACAGGATATGCTACAAACTCATAGAAATGCATGAGTAAGTGCATGATATTAAAGAACTTGAATCTATAGACACAGTTCAATCAGAAAATCAACTGACGTTTGGCAATTTGACAGGTCTGAGTCTAACTGAAAAAGGGCTGCAAATTTTAGAAAATACATAGTCCAAGAATGAGCGTGTTTTTTCCACAAAACAAGGAATAAAAACATTATTAGCATGCTACAAGGAAATTTTGTGAGAGAAAAAAAAATTGCTGAGCTGGCGAGTGAGTGAGTGATTGAATATTTACGTCGCACTGTTCAGCAACTCACTGGTTTTTGGCATAATCATAATTTTGAACCATGGTCAAGTAACAAGAATGACACCTGATCACCCCCTCTCCTAACAGCCACACCACAACAACAGAAGGACGTTTGAGCTCTCGACAGATTTAATGCGCATCACTCCCCTACACGATGGGTCTTCAGCGGTACTAATCTTTGCGCCGGCAGACTACTAGTTAAGATTTTATGAATTCTTCTACATCAAAATAACTTTATTTTTCGATTTTGTATTTGTGTTATCTAAGATTTCATTAAGCATTTTTTTTCTAAATTATTTTTTCTTGTCTCCGGCCCCAACTAAAAATAATAAACTGCAAAAGATTTTATCTTTTTAAAATCCCACAGCAGAATTAAATTAACAAAAAAAAAAAAAAAAAAAGTAAAAAACAATTTTTATTATTTCCAAAACTTAAAGGTGATAGAAATAAATTAGTAACTGTAAACTTAAAAAAGGAACTATTTACAGTCATGAGATTTTTCATTTAGGAAATTCCATTGAATTAGTTAATAAAATGAAACCTCTTACCCCTTGGACAGTAGCATATACAGGAATACTAAGTTCAGTAAAGGCGGCATCATTCCCAGTTTTACTTTCGTTATTGTTGCACGAATCTATTCAAATGGGAAAAGAAAAGATATTTTTTTTGTACAGTTTTAGGAAATAAATTTACAAAAACTTTAGGATGCATAATTTACACTTTTTGCAAAGATATATACATTTAATAAAATCTCTATAGTCTTATAAAATAATATAGTCTAAAATTTTTCGGAAAAATTTACCAACATATAATAACATTAAATACAAAAATTTTAAACACAAATTTTTTGAGAAATATCTGAAGAGTAGAATGTTTCACATATTTCTGAAAATTTAAAAATAATTTTATGCAAAATTTATATTTTGAACCTTTCAACTTAGAGTAACATTTGATACAATTTTCTCTACTTCAGTACAAGACTAAACTAAATTCAGTAGCGCAACAGCCGATGAGGGCCAAGGCCTACTGTGGCCATTTCAGTTTTTGTGACCTTGGGCGATGAGGTGCATATGCAGTGTTCCGGTCAACTAGTCAGTCTGACACGAAACCCTCAGTGTTTAGTTTCCAAGCAAGCATAGTACTCATTTATTGACCCATTGAAGGGGATGAAAGGCCGAGTCGACTTTCTCAGCTTGGGACTTGAACCCAGTATCTGTCGCATGGAAGTGCGATACGCTACCACTCAGCCACTGGGCTTTACTCAGGGGCATAGTTACCGCCCTATCAATAATACGGGGCCCGGACGTATATAAGCAAAAGGTCGTAAAATGTTATTAACAGAGATTATTGAGACAGAGAGATCTAATGAGAAGAGAAGAATTATGACAGTCTGACTAACTCTTACATTTATAAAATCAACTGTTACTCGCTTGAAACGGTTAAAATTTCTCCGTGCTAACTCCACATCTTAGTTCTTACAATTTGAAATCTTTATACGGTATTGTTTTGCTCAAAATAAAGAGAATACAAGGATTTTTATAGACTGGGAAAGGTATCTGTAAAAAATTCCTATTCAAAGCTGCTGGTCAGAAAGATGATTTGAAGTAAAATACTGATAATATATATTTAGAATGGGATAAGTGAAATATTATATATATATATATATATATATATATATATTTGCTTGCAAATGACAACATCCCTCGGTTTATTGATTGATTGAATATAGATTATTTATCTTAGTTTTCTTGTAACATCCAGAAGACTAAATGGACATTCATGGGATCAAATGCTGTTTCCCCTTCTGAGAAAAAAATAGCACCATAAGCATCAGATCTCTGTCACTCTCCCAGTCACTAATTAATTCCCCCGTATAATAGCTACCCTATGGTGCACAATTCTTTGTCGAAAATACGCTTTCCTAAGTAGTTATTTTAACAGCCTCACAGTAAGACATTTTAAAGATTGTTTCATTTCCCTCCGTTAATTCCATTGTTTATGTTGATTCTTTGCATGGTGAACTGCTAAAAATATGAGCTAAAATAGATCATAGGTTCTCACCCTGTAATAACATTTTGAGAAGTTGAACTCTCTCTCTCTCTGTTTTCAGAAATGTATAACCTTCTTAATTTTTTTAAATCAGAGACGCTTTTGTTTTATTTACATAACCGTTTGGGTTTTACAAATTCTTCATATAATTTTAAGTACCAAGTAAACATTCCTGTGATAATTTTGTTTTAGTCCACGTTTTAATCGATATTTTAAAAACTATACTAGATTTCTACGTTGATCTCAGAAGTTGAGTTATTAGTAAATATCTAAATTTCGTTCCCGTTTTTCAGGAACAATCAACAACCCTAAGCTGTATTAGAGTAAATTAATCGAAAAGGATAATGATTATGTTATTTTCAATCTGTATATAAAAAGCCTGTATGTATAAAATACAGTTCGTATTTTTTTTTTATATTTTATTGCTCAAAACATTATTTACATTATCATAAGAGGATGAAAAAGGCAACAACTAGTGGTGAAAGTTATTGTGTAGTGTTGTTTTTTTAAATGAAAATCAGTATTATGAAATAAAGAAGAAGCTCTTTACATTTTTCTTAAATTATTAAGAGTTTATTATTATTATTTTTTTTGTTAACAGCAATTTTCCATAGAGAGAATCTAAATGAATAAAATTTTTATAATTTGCACTTGTGTTAAAATATTTTGATGAAGTACACAAGGCAAATAGTATAACAGATGTAAGGCTACCCCTGTGGCTTATATAATAAGGATGCTTGCCCTCAAACTCCAAATCTGGTAACCAATTAGGCTTTAAGATATTTGAAATTTTTTGAGCTTAGGTTTTAGTTTCACACAGTTTTCCATTTTTATAAATTTAATTCATTAAACATATTTTTGATCACAATCAATTCTTTTAGTCTGAAATGGTAGCTTCAATTTTCCCTATTAAAATTATATCTGTTAACTTTGAGTGCATTCACAGTTTACTAAGATTCATTTCAAGACATATATATACAAGATATACTTTTATACATAGTTATATTACTTAGAAACTTTTTACATGTTTTCACTAATTTTTTTCTGTTGCAAAAATGTCACTTCCAAAACGTCCTCAGGTTGCTATGAGACAGTATTTGGAAGAGATGGAATACTATCGAAAAATATTATTCGAAACTGAATGATTTTTGAGTGATTATTAAAATGTATCATATAAAGAGTTTGTAACATATCCAACTTTATTTTCACCCTGTTAAAACGTTACATAAAACAGTACGTACATAAAAGTATGCAAAATAATTACCATATTTGTATAGTAAAAAGAGAATTATAAATATATAAGTTCCAGTTCCTTTTAAAGCCATGTAAAATGTAATTAAGAACGTGTTTTTTAAAAATTGCATAAATTTATCAAGAATTTTAAATTTACACAGTTTCAGTACATAATTAAAATAAAAGGAAGAACATATACATATTGCCTCAAGATAGGAATGAATAAATTATATATATTTGAAGTAACAATATATTAAATTATTCACGTTTACTAGTATATAACGCTTTTGTTAATGCCAAGATTAGTAGAAATCGCTATTTTCAATATAAAAGCCTTTATAGGTTTTTATATAATTGCTGACTTATAATTTTGAATTTATATAATTGCTTTGGTTTATAATTTTTTCAGATGTTATATAACAGCATGCCTGCTATTTTTTATCCTATCGGTCACATCTGCAACAGCTGAAAAAAGTTTATCGTTTTATAGGGCTAGATCGGTTATTAGACTTTGCAATACTGTCAATAAAAACAGATAAACTTGAAAAATTGAAATACTCTTCTACTATGGATATTATTATAAATGCGTCTTCCGAAAAAAAAGTCAAACAATATCTATTAATCAAATAGATTAATATTTAAGTAGTAAAATTTTTAGATATGTGTATGTTTATGTATACATGTTGTGACATTTTCAAATGTTTTATTTATGCGATCATATCTATTTATTTTCTAAAAAAGGGCCCCCAAATGAGAAATTTGATACTGGCCCACTCAAGACTAGATATGCCAGTGGCTTTACTTGAATACAAATACCATTAAAAATGCTAAAAAATTTGTGCTGTAAAAATTCAATTGTTTAAATTATGAAAAATAATTTCTATAATCGATGCTACAAAAATTTTGTACTTTTGAAAAGAAATTAAAAAAATGTTTGATGAATACAAACATTTACTTTCATTGCCATTTTCAGACTACCTATTAATTAAAAAGGAAAAAATAGAAAATAATACCATCAGCTTTACCAAAAAAAAAAAGGCTTTTTTTATTTCCAAAAACTCATTTCTAGTTTAATTACTTCTTTACAATTAAAGATATTAAACTAATCAACAACATATTTTCGAAAAAAAATAATGCTTAATTTTTGATAACAAAGTAATTTTGCCTATAAAGTGCATTGCATTTGATAATGATGTAAGTCAAATTTCTTGATAAAAAAACTATTATTAAGATAAGTAAATACTAAAATAATCAAAAGCCTAATTATTTGGAAAAATTGAATAATATATTAAAAGTCACACAAAATAATTTGTAATGATCATACCATTCACAGGCATTTCAATAACTTCAGGAGACATATTTATTCCATTCACTGCTACATCATAAATTCTTGATTCCTTAACAAGTGAAAAATATACTTAAGTAGCATCTAATCAAAGTTTTTATAATAGACACATTAAAACAAAGGGGGAAAAATAGCTTTTTAGTACATAATCCTAAATAAAGAAAAATTTAAATAGATTTATAAGTTTCTTAGTTTTCTGAGAAGGCATAAACAATCTTTTATATGCATTAGTAAAATATACAAAATTTTTCTCTTTGAGAAATATAACACACATATCTTTTTACAAAAAATAATTTCATGGAAAGATTTCAGCTGAAATTTCTTATACTTACAGTTTATGAAAATATTTTTAATGAATTAAGAATATTTTTAAAGAATATTTCAGATAAGTTTTAAATTCTTTCAAAGATAATATTTCTCTCCCTCTCTATGAATTTGCAGTTTTACAGTCATTTTTACATTAATAATTTCTTCGCATTATTTAATTGTTTTAAAATGGATTAAGCATATACAGCCAAAATGCTTTACTTTTCAAAGTTGACTTAAAGTAAAACTGATGAAAAAGGAAGGAAAAAGGTTTACAAAATACAGTAATTTAAATTAGAATTTTTGAAATTATTCAAAACTATATAATACATTCAATTAAAATAATCAATGGAAATATTTAACTACAATATTTTCTGTGAATTGTAGAAGATAGTAACCAAGTGGTACATAATGAAAATGAATATGATTATTTAAAAATTTCTGAATTAGAAATATGTTAGGTTTATAATAACATGATTCATATACAAATTACTATACAGTTCACAATTCTTTTTATTATGAAAACTTAAACTTATTTTTTTTATTAGAATGAATAAGAGATTAATGAAATAAGCAGGATAATCATATACACATAACAAAACTTAAAATTTTCTTTAGAAGCATACCCATGAAGGAAAACGATGTAAAGGAGGTGTGGGAGGTTTTCCAGCACTGCTCACTAAATCATCCGTAATAACAGATTCACATTCATCATTGTCTGTATAAAAATCGGAGCATTCCTTGTTCGGGGTATATATTTCAGCATAATCATGGAGCTCATCTTGACTGGAAGAATTTTCTTTATACAAGTTCAATGAACATGCCAAATCATCAAGAGTAAGTACATTTTTATCAAGTACACGTTTATGACTATCACAGTGAATGCAATTCATCTCATTTAAATCAGATGTAGTAGAAATTGGGGCAGTTAATGATCTATGTCTGGAAATATTCTTTTGCATATAGTCCTGATTTTGGAGTTCTAAACCAGATTCTGAATTTAATGAACAGAGAATTTGCCCAGAAATAACCTAGAAGGAAAAAAATATTCAGAACACACACACACATCAGAGAAAAAATAAACACACATGACAGTAATATTCCCTTAACAAGAAGTGTGTAACAACTCCCAACTAAATAATTCTATTAAGATAAATGAAAAAAAGTCGGAAATATAGTGAAGACACACTACGAATATAAAATTTATAAATATCATAAAACATAATCACAGCCAATAAACAAGAAAAATAATACACTTTATTTGCTAATACTATTACTTCTGTTTGAAGAGATATTATTATACAAATCAAAAATACTCTTTATTAAAAAAAACTGCTTTCAACATAAGTTTTTTAATTACCTGTTTATCAGAGGTTGTTAAGGATTGTCTTTGATGGTGGCTCTCCAAATCATGAGCAGCCTTATGCGACATCATTGGAAGTAGTGGTATATCAGGACTAAAAACACTATTTGGAGTATCTACATCAGCAGATCCGAAATCAATTCTCGAAGATTCTCTATTCCATGGTACACAGTCCAAATCCGAATACCTTTGTTCAGAAGTGGTACTGAGAGTAGATGGAGTAAAACACCCGTCTAAAGCGTATTTTTTCCTTTCAAGTTTAAGCTTTGGAGGCTCTGTTACAGTTTGATTTGTAAACGTCTGCTGCTTTTTAGAAGAATAATCAACAGATGCATATAATGAATTAGGCGCAGGAATATTTCGCTCAGCAGCTTGAGGTACTGGCAAGGAGCAATGAAAACACAAACCATCAGTTTCACTAAATGAATGTTTTCTACAAGTATGTTGCATTGCATTAGATTGTGAAATATATTCAAGAATTTCAGGCGGAGGTAAGCTATCCTCCGAATCTCCGTGGTCTTCAAAACTTCCACGAGAAGAATCCTATTTGAACGATAAAAAAACCTGATTATTAAAGAAAATAATTTTCTACGAAATTAAATTTTTATATTAAATATTACTCTGTTTCATCTATTGTTAAAATGATTCATTCAAACATAATTATTCACTTGCCATTGAAATGACTTTCCTCAATTGAGTGACTGTCTTTCAACAAAATAGTGATTCAAATCTATGACTCTCCAACCACTAGCTAACTTCTGCTGTAATATGTACAATTATTCTATTTTAAAGCCCTTATTTAAAATAAAGGTGAAAAATTATGAAAGTGACCAGTCATACATAAACTGTGTTATCATAATTTCATTCAATAACCTCAAAATGAGTTGCTATATCCATTCAAATTACAGCTTTCACTTAGTTTTTCAACATGTAATGTACATTTCAACCAATTACTGCCATTCTATTTCGGAAAAATAATGAACAATAAGCCTTATTACAATATAGAGTAAAATAAACTCTCTATTATCCTGTACACTATCATCAAAAACTTAAAACATAATAAACTACAGTTATCATTGAAATTTTCAGCTCGATTTTATAGAAGATTTATTTGCTTACATTTTGAATGAATCCGACGGTAATGGATGCTATTGAGGACACTGCTTCTACTTAGAAATAATAAGATCGAAGATAGCACTTGTGAAAGTCTTGAATATTTAAACAGGCATGAATGGATGAGAACATTTTGACAAAGATGCGACAAAGATAACAAAAGAAAATAATTCAGCCCGACATGAAATATTGAAGGATGAAAAAATCGTTAAGTGCAATTCGTTATAGGGAGTGTATAACATGAGCAAAACTCAGCTGAAGAGGAAGATATTATGCAAGAGATGAGTGTAAGCCACAGTTCTGTGCTAATATATGGAAGCTGTGTGTGTGTGTTCTTGATTACTTAGAACACACAAATGACACTAACTGTGCAGAAAAATTATTTCTGAGAAATTTATGCAGCCTTCTTCCACAAAAGAGACAAAAAGTCAAGTTTAATACCTTATTTCAAGCATTAAGAAATCAAATACGCGCGAACTTTTTAATTACCATACCTACTATATATATATATATATATATATATATATATATATATATATATATATATTATATATATATATATATATATATATATATATATAATTATATATATATATATATATATATATATATATATATATATATATATATATAATTCCCTCTAACATCATTTTTAGTAACTTTTAATTATTTGATCCATTCCTCCAGGAGCTGCGCTTAATTATTTTAACTGGCCTACTCGCATAATCGGGATTTTAATAGTAATCGAATAGTAAGATTGCGTCAAAAACTATCGGGCGGTAGTTTCTGACCAACCATAGTTTCTACTACAAAAAATCACGCAACCTTCACCGCCTAGTATAAATAGCGAAACTTTCTTTGTTCCTTTCTCTTTGTCTGCTTGTCTTCACCATGTAACCGTCATCTCTGACTTTCGCTATGCCACTTGTGTCTGTTTGCGTGTTCGTCCCTGATAAGTGTGAAATACAAATGTGGTAAAACTTAAAAATTAATTGAATAATAAATAAAGATAGAGAGATCTCTCTTTACTACCACGTAAGGAGTTTAGGGTGAATAGGGCTATTTAAGGTAGAGCGCACTGACGTAGATAGGAGAATAATTGAGAAGAGAGGATGGCCACTTCTTGCTGTGTTGATGTCTTTTATTCTATCCAGTTAGACGCCAAGTGGCCGCCATGTATAGGAATAGTTATGCACGAACAATAATAAATTATAGATAGTTTAAGATGACAACTTCCTTTATTTAACAGCAGCCCTGAAGCCTGATATATATATATATAGTGTGCCCGCGTAAGCCACCCCGATAATTCATGAATGGCAAGAGCTGTAGTCATAATAGTAAAGTTGCCATGCGCTACACAGAAAACCACTTACAGCACCATCTAGCGAATAAATTTGGAGTTAACGTTCATATCACACAGAATCATGTCATCTGTTTTTTTTCCATGTATCTCGACGAGATACATAAAAAGAGTCAAATACAAAGCTGTTCAGCAGCATTGACTTATTACAAAAAACATCTTGCCTACAAAAATGATACAAATGAAAAGCACAAAGCACACATGTCTTTGATCGCGTTGAACAAAACTCCACTTCCAGAAATGAGGTTCATGCTCAGTAACAATACCCATGAGGACATGGGTTTGCATATCCCGCTGCATTAACATGGTACGTGACATGCTCACACAATCATTTATAATATGATTTTAAATTTCCTGCAGTATTGATGGGAGGGTTGCATACACACTTTGCCTGATGTATGCCCACAGAAAAAAGCCCGATGGGCTCAGGTAAGGAGGTCGTGAGGTCATTCAACGTACCCACCTAACCTTATGACTTGTTGCTGGAATGTGTATTGAATGTACTGCGTGATACTTGGTACGACGGGGCGCCGTCAAAATGGAACGATACATGAAGGTATTCAGCTTGTTATTTGTAGTTTTGGTTGTGTAAAAAAAGGCTCCAAATCATCGATCACATCATAGTTTATTTAATTTTAGCATAAGAAGAGTTATTTTGAGTGTGCACTTTATTTAAGACCAAAAATACAAGAGAGGAAATTATTCAACTTCCACATTTTTTTATGCAAGGAAAAACGTAATACAAAATACATAATCAAACGTTCAAGCGAAGAGAAATATATATCATCTTTTGATTAGTAAGGCTCGTGTAAGCCATTGTGATATTCTATCACATCATGTTATCACCAATAAATCAGTCAAAAATTCAAGGTCAAATCTTTTTAACCAGGAATAACTAATAAATCTATCAAAATACAGGTTTTAATCAGTTATATTGTGAAATGAAAGAGATATGTTTTGAAATTGGGTATTCGGAATTTGTGTGTGTGATTTAGAAATTATAAATAAATAAATAAGATATGAATTTTTAAAGTAACTATTAATTAAAGTTTTAATATACAACCGTACCTCTATTTAACGAAGTCGCTAAATGCCGAAAATAATGTTGAGGAATATACTATATTTTCAACATTAAGAAATAATTTTATATTAAAAGTAATGAATTTTAAGGACATTTTCTAATTTGAAGCATACAAGTAATTTTAAACATATTATTTTATAACTATAAATTCTAAGCATACATTACCCCAAGCGTCTTTAAATTTAATTACTTAAAAATTTTTTTAATTTTGTTTGAAAAAAGGCTTTGTTTCATAATACGCCTCACATATTTGCAATGTACCAAAAATCCCTTCAGGTGCATTTTTCCGTGTCTTTTCTTAAATTTTTCTAGCCATCTATTTTTACCAAGAAATTGGTCGTATTCCAATGCCTTCGCAAATTGAAGGATTATCTGTGTTAGGAAAAGTCCATAGATCAGAATATTTTTATATATTGCATTGTGTGTATCCACTTCAAAACTGCTCGTCGGCATCTTTATACATACATGTTCTTAAACGATTTGAACAAGAATTTAATGAATCATAATTTTGTAACTAATCTCGAATCTTTATAATAGTTGATAAGCTGTTTGGAGGAATGCCAAATTTTAAAGCAATATCCTTTATACTTTAAAAATGGGGAGAGAAAAAAATTGAATCCCAAGAAAAAAAGTTCGTTATATAGAAAATGCACTTTGCTATTGGAAGGTTATTTTACGAAGAAAATCGTGAAATTGTTCCAGGAAAAAGTCCACTATACAGAAAATTCGCAATATAGAGGTTCGCAATATGGAGTTTCGATTATATATATATATATATATATATATATATATATATATATATATATATATATATATATATACATGTATATATATATATATATAGTTTTAATTAATGTTTACTTCAAATTCGTAAACATACACACACATGTATATATATATATATACGAATACATACATATATATATAGAAAAATATATGTGAGAATAAGTCATTTATATCTAAAATTTAATCTCCTATTTACCACTTTATTTTCCATTTCATATTCGAATCTTAAAATAAACAGCTCTAATTATTTCTCAGAAAAGATATTCCAAACATAACAATTTCAATACTAGATCATTAAATTCTATGGTCTTAGTATGTACGCTTCCAGAATTTACTTTCCAATCGAAAGCATAAACTAAAAAATG
>BMAU01018601.1:0-287500 GCA_019973935.1 Trichonephila clavipes | reverse complement strand
TAGAAAATTATTTAGTTTTGCAAGACAATGTGCAAACTAACGAGAATACAATTATCTCATGAATCTCGAGATAGTAAACAATAGAATACTCCCAATCTAGTAGGAAGTACATATATATAAAGATAAAACGTTTTAATATTTTTATTACATTAAAATAAACGTTTTAAAAGTGTTGCAACATAAAGTTATTATATATAAATAACATTTTCAGTTTTAATGAATAGGGGGTGTAATAAGCTTTAAACACTTGTAACTATACAAACTTCAGAGTGAATGTGTGAATCCATTTTGCAAATATATTTATTTCTTCTCGATATTTTTGTTGTGACTCGTGGAACCCCTAGGAACGCCTTGTGGAACCCCGGAGTTCCGTGGAACACAGTTTGACAACCAATGTACTAGATAAATTCAAGAGAACAATTTATGTTTCTTCGCTTACGAACATTTTACGATAAGTAAAGTTATTAGTTAAACTTTAATACTGACGATTTTCAATCTTAATTTACATCTTGAGCATTTCTCAAGCTATTATAGGAAACTGTGTGAAAGTTTAAAGAACATAAGAAAATTGGCAACAATATTGAGCAAACCCTTTATTAGAAGTTTATCAGCCTTATTAACTACATTCATGCATTAAAATCAAAATTTAGTTTCCGTTATATGTATATATATATATATATATATATATATATATATATATATATATATATATATATATATATATATAAATAAATCATATATTAAAATTGCAATACTTAAATTGCAGCCATATCTAAATACGTTTAAAACTTATACAAGAACGGAATTCTGCACATTTTAGAATTTTAGTTTTATATTTAATAAATAAGTTAAGTTATTTATAATACTAAATAAGCTGAGATATTTTAGAAGTAAAAACTAATTCACACATATGCAATAATCACACAATTAGCTTTGCAATATACCTTGTTGCGAAGTTATTTTTAGAACAGAGAAAATTAAAGAAATTATAATCAATGTTCATAAACAATATCATAAGATTCTTTTTCAGCAATAATCTTCCTTCCATTCATAAGCTTATAATTCTTTCTTTCTTTTTTAGGAAATGTTTATTGAAGGAAGGAATGTAATACTGCTTGTAACGCTGCTGTATTGATAACCCTGCTCTGGGGCTTAAAATCAAACTCAATAAATATTTTCAAACGATTTTCGAATGTTAAAATGAAGGAGATTACCAGGGAGGAAAAGGGGAAAATTTCCAGAGAAATCGAATTTTTTCAGAGCAAATATTATTAATAGCATAATTAAAAATTTGATTGAGAAACACTTAAAAAGTTCTGGCTTTCGTCAAATCCCTCAGCAATTTTTGTTTTAGCTCATTATAAAAACCCAGATCCGATTTTGGTACTTTTTATTCAAAATAATATTTAAATTATGAAAAAAAATAATAAAATTACGATTAAAGGCAATTCGGGAAAGATAATAAGACACTTTTACTACTAAACTTTTAATTAAAAAAATTATGATGCTTTTATACATTTTTAAATTATCAATGGACTAATGGATTCATTTTATTTATCAAAAACTTTACTTCATATCAAAAATTTGAATACATAATAATGAGAGAATTATTTACATAAAAAATATAATGAGAAGAAACATACAAACATTGTATCAAACAGAATAATCTAAAAAGCGTACCTCCTTCAGTTTATTTGTAATCCATTCCTTGATTTTAGCAGCTTTATCTTCAACTTGTTTTGCATCCAAAATTCTTAATCTCCTCTGAAAAAAAAATCAATAGTAATTCTCAATTTCTTCCAGAGTAATTTTATATATTTTACAAAACGCAAAAATACAAGAAAAAAAATCAATAAATTTTGATACCTGTTCTTCTATTTGTTGCTCCAAATAAGATATTTTGCATTTAGTATTAGGGCATTCATAATTATCCTTGGAATAAAAAGGGTTATTACAAGCACATGGTATGGAGGATGAAGCATCATTCTTTATTTCAGCAAACTTCTGTTCCATTACCTGGACCTGAAAGAAGAAGAGTGACATGATGCTAGTACAAAAAGAGTTCACTCTCTTAAATAAATTAACAATTAATTTATTTATAAGTGAAATATAAACAACGAATAATCGCTATTTTTGCATCGTTGCGTTATCACTTACAAAAATAATAGAAATAAAAAATAAATAAATAAAAACCGCAAAAACGTATGAGAGAAAAGGAACAGAGGGGGAAAGGTTATGTGATCACATTTCTACACTGTTTTCAGAGAAGAAGCGTTTTTATATTTGCCGGAGTCCTATTTGAAAGGGAACAAGGAAAAATAAATGATTAAATTTCACATCTTAATACAATGATGTGACAAAAATTCCCATAGAAAAAACATAGAAATTACACATATTAAAGTTAAGCATTCTTAAAGCCATGGTATTGGACAAAGTGAGAATAAATAATCAAAAGGAATTATTATTGTTTTCTTCACGCTATAATTAAGTGTACATAAAAAAAGTTTAGTTTTCCTCAAATCTTTTTGCTTCTTTTCTTTTTTTAAAAAAATATTAGAAGAATATAAATGTAAGAAAAAAAAATCAAGCAATTGAAAAACATTAATAAAACCACTTCAACAGGAAGGTATGAAACAGCAGTTGCAGAATATTAAAAAAAAAAAAAAAAAAGAGAGAGAGAGAGAAAAGAGGTTAATATGAGGTTTAGTCCCCCCCCCTTCCTTCAGATAAACAGGCCTCACACCGTGATTTTATACCAAAAATAAGGGAATTTACGACAATTAATCCCACTTGTTCAGCAACTCTGTTTTCGTGCCTTGGATGGTTCTTGGAGGAGAGTTGCATTTGCCCTCCTTTGAGCGTCCCAAGTATGTTCTATACGGATGATGTCTGGAGATCTTACTGGCCACAATCCATCCGGCAAATATCCTCACTTTCCAAAAATTCCTCGACCAGATTAGCTCTACGCGCCTCGTGTTGTCATATTTTAATATGTTGTGACGGGGCTTTACGAGAATTTCTACTAATAATCCTCTTGGGGAATCTTTGGACCAGCAATCGCGTTATTTCACAGCCATCCCTCTCAAGGAGATACCATGGTATGCAGATTAGCTAGTGTATATACAGTTGAAGCTTAATAATCGTAGTTGAGAAGGAAAAGGAACGGAGTCAATGAAAGCAGTGCTGATACGGTAAGGATCAGAATTTCACCGCGTGACTAAAGGACGCACTTTAACTATCAGAATAAATTAAGGAAGCTAGGATTATTAAGATAACATTGATTAAAGTTAAGCTATTCGGGTTTCGTGCACTTATTCACATAGGGTTTGAGCTCTCGTTATATCACTCTAAAGTTTCCCTTATAGTTTGCTTGCCTTGGAATATAATCTTAGGTAAAAATAAATTGGATTCATCATTGTTTAGTCTGGGTCATCCATCTTTACCTCCCACAGAATTAAGTCGATTAGATGACGAGGAAGCTTCCCCAGGGGGAGGCTATTATAATGCATATACATATGCAGTGGCGTAGCTAGGTACTCAAAAGCCCTGCTGCACAGAGAAAATGAGGGCCCTATCTTGGTTGGGCTTTATCAAGTAAAAATATAAGAACATTTTAAGTATACAAAGCTACTTTAACATCAGCTCGTTATCGTGCTCTGCAGAACATAGGAGAGCAAAGCTAAATACTATCTACATGCAAGTGTATGAGTTTTCTTGTGTGAGCTGTAGTGAGAGAGAGAGAGAGAGAGAGAGATCACCCAGGTTCGATTTGACACCCCAACAGTTCTCATTCAGATCAGCTTTGAAGAGTTTAGGAACTGCCGGAATTAGAAGACGAGAAGTAACACAACAGATAATACAAAATTAAACAATAACGAGCAAGATTACAAATAATAACACAGGTATTACGAAATAAAACGATGTAGATAAAGAATAAAAGGTTTATTACACACATGAAGGGTGGACATAACTTCTAAAAATTAGGTTTGCAATCCTTTCCTAGCTTTAGTTTTCGCAAAAGTTTCAATAATTTCTGTTAAATCAGGCTTGATCCGTCTTTCTTTTTAACTGATATTAGAGATAAATGTCGGGGACCCGAGCTTGTCCCACACTATTTCTAAAATATTTTTTTTATTTTTAAGTTGCTGAATGACCTTTCAGCTGAATAAGTGAATGAAATTGTGTGTGTGTATAAAACCGGGGTGGCATTAGGTCATTCGCGATCGACAGGTGGACGGCCTTTACTTAGGCCTTTACTAAAAACAACATATTTATGGAACATGATGAATTGGCTCTTCCCATTCGATGCGACTGTGTTTACTTAAGCAAATGATTCGATGAATATGAAGACGGCCCATGCACTTTCATTAGTTCGCTGACACTACAGGGAAAAAATGCGATCACAGCCATACATTAATTACAGCCAGCACATGTGAGTTACATGCCGGTGGTAGGGGAGAATAAACGTTGATGAGATCAGCTTTTCCATTGATAGCCTGGGATTGGCTACTATGACATCATCCCACATCCCGCCCTTCAGCGGGATTGGGCTCTCACCTGGACGTCATGCCCCACGATGAGACCCGGCAGAACACGTGTTAAGTACGTACGTCGGTTACAGACTCATCAGTTCTCGTATGTTTTTTCTACTCGCTGCACAAAATAGGAAGAACAATTTTTCTTTGCAAGGAGGAATGTGAGAGATGTCTGCTCTCTCTATATATAGGTCATGCAAGTGTGGCACTTCCAAAAAAAAGGAAACATTGAAAGAGAGACATTTCAAAAGCATGCATGGAAGTTTTGATACAGATTTTCTTTTTAAAAACGAATCGCGTGAAAAAAAGTTAAAAGAATTTGAACTGCTATTAATGGGACAACAGACTTCATAATTTATTAAGCTGAAAACTATATCTAAGTCTGCAACAGTTGCATCTTTTCGTGTGAATCATATGTTAGCAAAACATAAGAAACCTTTGGCAGGTGGAGAAATGATAAAACAACCGTTTCTGGAATCCATGGAATCATTATTTTTTTTTCTTTCAAGGAAAAAAAAAATTATTTCCGCAGTTAAAGACGTACAAATTGTGCGCAAAATTGCTGTATAGAAATGATGAATTATGATCAGCTGACCGGAGATATTATTAGCTGTATTTACTTTCCTTTGCAGTTTGATGAATCTATGGGTATGGTTGATGCTTTTCAACTTTACGTTTTTATAAGAATGGTTTTTAAAGAGATACAGGTGTAAAAGAAGAATTATTTACAATATTACTTTTAAAGAAAACAGGCTTACAGCATCTTCAAAAAGTACATAGTGGAGCAAAAATTCCAATGTCCAATTGTATCGAAGACAACTGATGAGGCCCATTTAATGACCAGCATAACGAATGCTTTTCGGCTATGTGTATCAGAGATGATGACTGTAATCGCCATTTTTTCATTCTTAATGCATTATTCATCAACATACCCTACGTTGGGATCAGTGGCGTACACAAGAGAAGGCTTTTACAGTTCACCTCAAATTTTATCAACACATTTTTAATTGTTACCACGGAGATTACCCCTTCGCGCTTATGTCTACATGTATTTTAGAATGTAATCCCCTTTTTCCCCATAAGAGAGTTAGGTCTGTGTACGCCACTGGTTATAAAATTCTAAATATGCGTCATATTATGAAAATCCATATGGCAATCGTGAAAATTCGTGGAAAAAGTCTTCAGAAAAGAATGTTTCGGGCACAACAAGAAAGAAACATATCTGATTATGGGAAATTGTTATATCAAGAATAATATCCCGCACTTATTCTGATTTTCCACATTTTGCTTCCTTTCATTTTGTGGTTGTTATGGATGATAGTGTTATCCGTCCTTAGCAATTGTCCAGCAGTCAGTGTATTATTGTTAATCATATGAAACCGTTTACAGATGCAAAAATTGTCAAGGAGCTTTTCTGAAATTCTTTTAATTTAGTGTTAGTGACAAAATAAAAAAAAATATAAAAAATAATAATGAAAAGAAGCATAATAGGAGTTATAATTAATAATATTTGGATCAATTTTCCTAATTTTAAATTTCCAATGTTATCTTGATCTTAAAACATTTCTCTCACCCCCTCTCCCCATTTCACCTCGTGTTGCGGCCCGCGTGAAATAGCTAACATATGTGTGCGGCCCGCGTGAAATAGCTAACATATGTGTGCGGCCCGCGTGAAATAGCTAACATATGTGTGCGGCCCGCGTGATATGGCTGGCCTATGTATGCGGCCCAGCAGAAAAAAAGGTAGAGTACCCCTGATCTCTAGACTAACTAAGAAACTTGTCAATTTTTTGCAATTTTTATTTACTATCTTCTCTTTTTTGGCATTATTTGCGCTTCAACACACCACTCATTTTTTTATCCGTAATTTTAGTTTTCTAATTTATGCAAAACAATTTGTATGTGCTCGCGCTAGTACTTAATGGCGTTAAAAGGAGGAAGAAACGTAATCCAATGCTACAAAACGTCGTTGGGGAATCTCTGGCTATTTATTTATTTATTCGGAAGGATCGAACTCACTCCACCAGAGGATTTACAGCAACAAAATGATTCACCGAGATAGAATGATATAACAAAATATTCATGAACAAGAAAATACAATACAATATTATAATTATTTAAAAAAAAAAAAAAAAAAAAAACCTGCGAAAAAGAGCAAAGGAGGGGAGGCGACAAAATTTCATCAGTCTTTTGCGAAATATTGAACAGGAAACTAGCTTATTATGAATCCTATTGTATTTAAAAATAGAATGTTACAGGAAGGAATTGCCCCTCCTATGTAGATTTTTTAAGATGTAATATTAAGTATAGTAAGATTTTTCAAGGAACTTGAACATATTCAAATAATAGTTTTTAAAATATTGAAAATAATAATAATAAGAGTTCGAAATTACTTTCAAATGAGTTGCCATGATTATAGTTGTGTTGTAAACTTTTATATTAATATCTTAATGGGGGAGAAATTATCGCAAGTTTGGTTTGTTGATGGTCAGGGTCCGAAGGCCCCCTGAGCTCGAGGGTCCATGTGCACGGCACCGCCTAGTCCATACGTTCTCAATCTTCTTTGAACGGGCGCCCCCTTTTCTAGTGAATATTTTCATACCACCCCCTCCCACTCTAGAGAAATAAGAGCGTACATAATACATGGTGAAAACACAAGAAATAATTTAAAAAAATATTCTATTGCTAATAGATTATATTTTTATAATTTTATTTTTTTCAAAAGCCCATAATTTTTTTTATTTGCTAATCTGAAATAGCTATTGCCACAAATATATTTAAATGTGTAATATTATATATTTTAGTTTTTGATAGGATATTGTTGGAATTGAAACGCTATCGAATTTCTACTTTATTTAAAAGAGTGGAATAAAAGTTTTAACTTATATATCTGTTATAAAGACGCTTTTGAAAGGTTTTAATGATATGAAGTGATTCACAATAGATTATTGCTTTCAAAATATATATATAAAAAAATGACAGTTTCAGCCTTTAAATAATCACACTTAATTCCTGGTTAACGTATTTAATTATATTTCATGGATAATATACGTAATGAAACATTTTTCCTACTGCTCACAGACAAAGACAACACGTACACTACAGAAATTAAAATTTACTATAGTATTCAATTTAATGTAGGTCTGAATGTAAGGTAATGTTAAAGTTTTTCATCTACTTTCCGAACTACCGAAATATGCGAATTTTTGTACACGTGATAGAAATTATTTAAACACATACAATCAATATAAGGTAACCAGTATCAAAGTTTATTTTTGTTATATATAGTACATATAATGAGAGTGTTTTTTTTAGTCTTTTTCAATTCCTCTCTCACACTCTCTATATATTTATCTTGGAGGAATTTTCAATCGTTAATAAAATACATTTTTTAGTGCTCAATTGAGCTGAATTTTTATTTACATGATTATTTTGGATGACGATTCGGTAATTATAATTAATAAAAATTAATTGATAAAAACTAATTATTCAAAGAATTACAAATGCATCGACGTTGGCATCATTTTTGGCGACTTAGCAAGCACTTTGGCGACTTGTGTCAAAACTTGGAAAATGTTTTTTTCTCACATTTTAAAGCGCTCATTTGAGCTGAAATGTTCTATACACTATTGTTTTGGGTGACAATACGATAATTTAATTATAACGAATTAAAATTGATTGACTGAACCTGATTATTTAAAGAATTACAGATACAGCCACGTTGGTTTCATTATTAGCGACTTGGGTCAAAACTTAAAAGATTTTTTTTCCTCACGTTTTAAAGTATTCAGTTGAACTGAAATTTTATTTACACGATTGTTTTGGATGAAAATACAATATTTTAATGCTAATTAATAAAAACTAATTACCACTTAATGTTGTGATTCTGTCATATGTATATACATATTTGTATTAATTGTAATTATTTAATAAAAAGTAACTAAAATAAAAATTTTCTTTGTTGATCTAAGTAGGAATTGATTTTTTTTTTAATATTACTTGTTTAGATTATATTTGGTTAATCTGCCGAAGCCCCCACCCTTGTGCCATCAAAACGCCTCCTTATTTTCTCTGGGTCTTTTACTGCCTTCTGAAAGCATCAAACGCCCATGTTGAGAACCTATGGCCTAGCCCATTAGTAGCTACGCCACTGTACATATGACAGAATCACAATATTAAGTGACACAAAAAGAAAGCAATTTTCCTTGCAATTTCCCATTTTCTTTTCTATATATGGTGATGGACTTTTTTTTGTTTGTTTCTATTTAATCATCAATTAAATTTAATTATTTTAATAGTATAGTACAGTAAAAAGAAATCCCATGCTCAGAAATTAGATGGGATTCGAGCCCACGACCATTGCATTAGAACACGCTATGCATTGCACTAGAGCAGGGGTGGCGAACCCCTTTTTCGGTCAACGTGCCATTTTTTCTAAAAAAACGTTCAATCAGTTATAGGTGTGTCATTAAATAATTTTGACTTGTGATTATTGAAGAACTAATAAAACTAAATACGAACAAATCAAAATTCTTTATTAATACGAAAAAGTACATTTTGCACTGTATAGTAGTAAATGTTTAAGTTATACTCGTAATTTAAATTAAAATAACATTAGTGTGATTTCTGCTGTTGTAAATTAGATGACAAATAACTTATATCAGGATTATAAGATGTTACTTTTAGCAGAATGCATGCTGAATTAGAGTCGTCTGTTAAACGGTTTCTAAGCGAGTCTTTGATGTTATTTATCTCTGAAAATAATGACTCGCAGGCATAGGTAGATGAAAATATGGTTAAAATAGCATACGCTAACTTCTTCAAACAGTTAAATGCTTTCTGCTTCAATCAATTCCAACTTTTTCCTTGTTTCAATAAACTTTTGAATCCATATTGAACTAGACTGGAAATCAATCAGTTGCATTTCAAGTTCTTCAATTTCCAACCAATCGACTTGAGACAAGTTCAGTTTATCAAACGAAATCACATCACGGTACATAATAAATTTGAACGTTTCCAATAATTCCTTGAACTGAGAAAATCTCGCTGAAAAATCTTTGATTAAAGAATCCATTATATGGAAATAAAGTCATCAATAACTTTTTCTTCATTTCGTTTCTCTTGGGCATCTAAATTTTTGATATTTTTTTCAAGTTTGGGAAGTACTTGTAGTTTTTTGTAATAACATCGTTTCTGAAAACATATAGTTTAGCTTCAAAAGCGCGAATGAGATCCATTATGACAATAACTGTTTTATTCGGGCCTTGAAGCTTTATGTTCAATTCAATGAAATGTTGGCATATGTCTGTAAAAGACATCAATTTTAAAAGCCACATAAAATCCATCAACACTGTGGGTATTGTTCAATTTTGCTCTCATTTTGTAGAAACAGTCTGATTTCTTCCAAGCAATCAACAAATCTTTGAAGTACGTTCCCGCGGCACAACCAGCGAACATTGTGTTATACATTATTAAGCCATTATACACAGAATTGACTTCATCCAACAAAGCATCAAACTTTCGTTTATTTAAAGCCTGCGACGATATGAGGTTGACTATTTTTGTGACTAAAGTTATTACATTATCAAGAGTTGTTAAACCACTCTTTGCACATAAGGCTTGTTGGTGAATAATGCAGTGGCATTCAAGAATTGAATGTCCTACGTCTGTTTCAAATAAAGAAATGAAACCATTTTTTTTTTGGCCTACCATATTTGGAGCACCATCAGTGGTTACTGAGAAACAGTTTTTTTCAAATCAATTTATTTCTCAGCAAGCGAATTTCTTACTCCCGTACAAATATCTGTGCCCTTTGTAGTTGTTAACAACGATGTTATCGCAATTAATTCTTCCTTAATGATGTTTCCTACACAATATCGAGCAAAGACAGCTAAATGTGCCGATTTAGTAATGTCAATACTTTTGTCAAGACATAGCGATATAAAAGGAGCGGAGTTAATGTCATTTTTTTTTGTTGATCTGTAACATTTTCTGCCAATTTCAAGATTCTATCTTTCTTTGTGTTTCTAGATAGAGGAACATCTTTGATGCGCTGAATTATCTTATCTTTATTATCAAAATCATCAAAAAGTGAGGGCGCACATGCCAACCAAGCTTCCTTCAAAAACTATCCCTCTTGAAAAGGTTTACCGTGCCGAGCAATGGCATTTGCAGCCGAGTAACTTGCCACACTTGTGTGACAATTTTTGCTTACATATTTAAACATAGACGTCGACTGTTTATTTCTGCCTTTTATTGCATTTGCATTTTATTCTTTTTGCTCTGGTTCGCTTTTTTCACAAAAGGATTCGTGATTTGTTTCAAAATGCCGTTTTACAGACGATGTTCTGCATACCACTGTTCCAGAACATAAAACACACACCGCTTCGTCGCCTTTATTGATCATGCCATATTTCTCAGCCCGCCAAGTTTGAAATTCTCTGATACACTTACTATCTTGCAGATTTTTTTTTAACTAGCCATGTTACATAGCAGTTAAAAATCGTAAATTTAACACAAAACTTTAAATGTACACATGCGTCGATGAAATTGACTATTCTTTGTGCTCTCGCTTGATTCCTCCCCCTCCCCCGTTTTTACTGACTACGCAGGACTGTAGCCTCATGGGCAGATTTATTTGATTTTAGGAAATTGAGTGCTTGTATTAGATTTCTGTAGTGTTTGCTCTTTCGCTTTTGTCTCAGGTCATTAAAATTTTTAAAAATAAAGCAGTGAGAGTTATTTTATCAATTAGACTTACCAAGACAAGAATTAGATCGCATTAATAAATTAGATGCATACAAGCTGAACTATAAATGCAAACGTTAGAATGTTTTTTAAGCAATTTGAATATATTTAGAAATAGTTACATACACACACTATGCGTAGATAAACTTTGCATCATTAGCAAATTATAATATACGAAGTATTTACGCAAGACACAACAAACGAGTCTGCTCCCCGACTTGTCGGCGTCGCGACGGATCACTCGCGTTTGTTCATAATACTTCATGGTAAACTTAATTATTTTAAGCTAAAATGCAAATCGTTTTTGATCGATGGCGTGCCCAAAATATTCTGTCGCGTGCCATCCGCCATCCCTGCACTAGAGGGACACAACGAGCGGTTTTCCTTTCTATATATGGTGTTGGACTACTATTTTTGTTTGTTACTATTTATTTATTAATTAAATTTAATTAATCCTTCTATAAATATAAAAAAACGAGTTTCAAAAAAATATATACACTGCTGGACAATTGCTAAGGACGGATCACAAATTGCTATGTAGCATAACATTAAGCGAGACATGAGGCCTAGTAGGCTAAAATATAGTTGCCACACTGTTCAGACATTAGAATAAAGAATATTTATTGTTCTGGAAAGTACAAAAGCTGTGAAACATCTGAAAGAAAAAAAAATGTTCATTTGATCTGCGTACGGAGAAATGGAACAATGCATCATAAAGTCAGCAGGCACCTTAAAGAAAGGTATCAGTACGGGACATGTCCACCGTGGAGTGTGATGCAACATTCCACACGTCGTACCATACTTTGAACAACATTATCCAGCAGCTGTTGAGGCAATTTATCCCATTCCTCTGTGAGTGCACGGATGAGGGTGTTCTTGTTTGTCGGAGGATAGTTTCGACCAACAACTTGCCTCCCCAAAGCATCCCACACATTTTCAATGGGGTTTAGATCTGGAGAACTTATTGGCCATACGAGACGTTGAATACCCTCGCTGTCTAGACAATCCTGAACAACGAGTGTTCGATGACATGTTGCGTTGTCGTCCATAAAAACAAATTTATCACCGACAGCACCACGGAAAAGACGAACATGAAGAAGTAGAACTTCATCAATGTATCGTTGGCCCGTCATAGTCCCATTCGCAACCACATGTAGGCGCGTGCGGCCATTGATCATGATGCCGGCCCACACCATGATACTGCATGTCGGATATCGGTCCTTTCCTAGATATTTTCTGGACGATAAGCAGTACCACTCTCGCGCCAGATCAGTTGGCGTCTACAATCCGATGACAGACTGAACCTACTCTCATCTGAGAATAGTAAGCATGCCCAGTTCTGTTCAGTCCAATTGTGATGCTCACGACACCATTGCAAACGGGCAGTACGGTGCTGTCTGGTCAATGGGATACACACAACAGGTCTGCGTGCGTATAGTCCTTCTCCCCTCAAACGTCTGGCAACAGTTTTTCGGGAGATCTGCTTTCCTGAGGCAGCAAGAAACTGATTTGCCACCTGCTGAGCTGTGGTGCGCCTGTTCCTTTTTGCTGTTAGGACGATATATCTGTCTTCTGCAGGCGTCGTACTTCTAACACGACCTCCCCGTGCCGTCTACTACACATTCCAGTAGTTTTAAATGACTTCCACAGCCGTGAAACAACGCTGTGAGCGATGTCGAACTCCCTGGCAACATCTGTTATTTCTCGCCCTTCTTCGATCTTTCCAATAATTCGGCCACGCATAAAATCATTTATGTGATGTCGGGAAGACATGCCAAAAATTTTAATTTCGTCTATTAAATCTTTCCTGTAAAACTTTGACTTGAAGCAACAACTGTCCATACGCGTCAAAACCTTTAAAGCTCTTATGAACGCTATCACGTGATGAACAGACGTGGAAAAAATTTGCATACTCATACTTCTTACTAATATCCCGCACTTATTCTAATTTTCCACATTTTGCTTCTTTTCATTTTGTGGTTGCTATGGATGATAGTGTTATCCGTCCTTAGCAATTGTCCAGCAGTGTATTTATTAAAAATCAAGCTCAAAATTTATTCACATAATAAAAATAAAATTTAATACAATGAAACTGCATGAAATAGCTAAAATTTATATATTAAAATTAAATTAGGAAACTGAGATATTTATAATATTTATTGTTAAAGGTATCGGCCTTATTTATCTAATCATAAGCAACTCCACTTTTTGTTAATCAGGTTTATGTTGCCGGGATTTTAAATTTCAGTAAAATACAAGAAAACTTGATCCCTCGAATTTTTTTTAAAAAAATAAATTACCCATGTTAATGCATGAATAAAAACATTTACTCAAACATATTTTAAAATAAATTAGTTTTAGTTTTTTTGCCTAGAAATTCATTTCAGAATTCATATGAAATTAAAAAACACTGATGGACAAAAATTGGAAATAATATTGTACTATTGACTACATGCCCCTTATTACCTATTTGATTTGTCATACATATTTAAATTAAAAGGCAATGCAAAAATCATACCACGAAATACAAATTTATCTGCATATTAAAGGGAACCTTAGATAAAAAAATATTTAACATAATAAATGCGTGACTAGTACAATATAAACAGTAATTCATACGTAATTCACTTACGTAACGAAATTGTTTCATAAGACAATTGTTGGTTTTTTTGCAGCAAATAAGTAGAATTTTTTTAAAACAATAACAAAAAAAAAGTACTGCCATTTGTTTACTTTTTCCAGTTAATCTTTTTTTCTGTTCTCATTTGAATTTGTAGTTTTATTTTTAAATTTAATACTTAATTCTTATCCTGTTTTTGATAAATATTCATTTATTTTGATAAACAGTTATTTTTTCCTGTGTGGAATTTTATAACAAATAAAGAATTCTTTAACTGAAATTCGAATTTTAGCTGTTTAATTGTTAACAATTTTTTAAAAGCTTCTTTTTAGTTCGTATCCAAAGTGCATTGTATACTTTAATTGATTTTGAAGCGGCAGAAAAAGGATTTTAATCAAAAAATATCAGAAACAAATCGGTCAGCACATTCTCTAGAGCTTTAATTAATCTGAAGAACATTTCGCGGCCAACTTTTCTATCGAGCAAGTTCAATACATATTCTGCTAAACGACTCTTATGAGTATATTTCAGAAAAAAATTGAGTATGAGCGAGTGAGTGAAGCTACATTAGAGCTGTTGGCACCGAACTTCGTAATTTTGAACTTGAGTCAAGCGACCTTGAGTCACGTAGGACAGAGCATGTGATACTCAACATGAATTCTACACAAGGTTCAGAGAAGAATGAATTGGTGCTAGTCACGATACGAATGGAACGACATATCTCTCTCCGACTACATGAATCACTCATAAAGCATGTGGTTTGGGAAAGCTTAACAACGAAACAATAAATTATGATTCTTTTAATATCTATGTCATTATTAAAGAATAGCGTTTAGTTTTTTAAAAAAATTAAAATGAAGATAGTCCCCCGAAAGTGATGATAAGGGGCTGCATGTCTTCTCGTGTTGTTGGAAGACTTTGCATCGTGAGCAGAACAGGGAAAATCAGGGAATATACCACAAAATAATACAAAATAAATTGCTACCATCAGCGAGAGGGATCTTTTCGGTTAACGCTCACGGATTTTTCAGGTCACTAACGCTCCATAGAATGGTGCAAATGTAGTCCAGAAATGGGTCGAAGGCAATACTGAGAATAGAATGAACAGACCAGGACAGTCTCCAGATCTTAATTCTATATAGAGACTACAGATTAAAATTGGTTATGGTATTTCTCCAAGACAAAACCTTCAAACAAACTTGAGTTAATTCAAGTTTTTATATTTTCTTATAACTGTGTGTTCAAAAAAGAGCTTCTCATGAAATGGGTGGATTCCATACCAAACAGAAACAGAACTGTCATTAAAGCATAATCGCATCAAATTTTGATAATGCAAATATGTAACAATCCAGTCATTTTCAAAATGCATGTTCAATGTATCGCAATTGTAAGATTTTGTGTTATTCTACTACACATAATATGCTTTTCTAAATTGTTTTATTCTGCACATCTTATACATTCTCGTATTTGGGCAGCTGCACGACAAAAAAATATTTGTCGCACTGAAAATTAGTAAAAGATTTGTAACGAGGATAAAAAAAATTCTATTAGAATCAATAATAATAGTTAAGATAATTTCGTATCGATAAAACAATAATTGGAGAAAAAATGAGTGAACTTTTTTCCTCCACTGTATATCTCAGTGTGTGAATAGCTCGTTTAGTGCGACTTCACTCCGTGTGAACTCCGCTCTAGTGCGGTGAGTAATTTGAGAGCTTCAATTAGCACTGATTGATATGTTATTTGCACAGATTTAGTGCCAAAATAATTCCACCGAAATACTATCAGTGAAATAGTACTGACAGTGAAAACGTTCTATCCTTGATCAGATTTAGGAAAAATACTGCAATATACGAAAAGCTGGTGAGAATATCAGACATGCATGAAATTAAGTGATGAAAACTGTGCGAAAATATATTTTGCCTCATTTTTTTCGGCTTTGATCTTCAAATTCATACATTCTCAAAAGATGTTTTGAAACTTGGGAGACGATTTAGGCTTCAATTCACTGGATGTTGCTCATGTCATGGAATCTATTCAAAATAGGAATCTCAACAAATTTATGACGAATCTGTCATTATAGAATAATGAGCTTATGGAGAAGTAGAATTTGATGAAAATGAGAAAGCAGGAAATTTTTTTTTTTATTCAATAATCTTTAAAAATTATTCGATGTCAGTAGGCGAGAATTGATTGAAGAAAACGATCCATCTGAAATTTGGAGATTTGAAACAATTGGAAAATAACTCTCTGTGTTATTATGAAGGGAAACAGTTCTGCAGAACTTTTGAGCTGTTTTTCTTCTTCATTGGGTACATTCAGCGATAAAAGTGCTCCATTATTTTTGCTTATTTATAATATCTTGTTTACACAATTTTTTGTTTCTCATTTTCTAAGTAAATATAAAAATATTTTTCTCTTAATAAAATGTGATCAAGTCGAATGACTTATTTTTATCTCACTGAATGCAGGTTTTAGTGACGTACTTTCGAGGAAGCAATTGACCCTCCTACAAAGAGGTATTTGTGTCTATACTTCTTCTCCACACAAGTATCATCCCATTTTGGAGACCATTGGTCTAAATTATCATTAAGTTACCATAAGTTTGAATTTCTCCAGTAGCGCTTATTGGAAACAAAATATCTTCTTTTTACACTTCTATCAATTGAATTAATTATTTCAAAATCATGTTTGTTGAAGGGAATGTGAAAAATTTCAAAAAACTGATCAAGAGTGCAACTGTTTATTTTGGGAGTAATATATACCAAAATAGCGCAATTGATACACGATAAAATAATTAGAAAATGAGCCTTAACCATTAATCTCGTTTAACTGACCGTATTTCCTTAGATGTAATTACAAGCCGTACCTTAAAAATAAACATAAAATTATATACCTCACAAAGAAAATGATCAAAATAATTCAGAAAAAAATAACTGAGCATAACAAGTTAATTCTGTAAAAAAAGTAGCTTTGAAATGGATCGAGATGATATGTAATTCAACCCAGTATTCACTGCGAATTTCCAATGCAGTTGAAAACATTCTTCCGATCAGTAATGAATGATTTCTCGAATTAATTTTGTTACAGAGAAATCCTTTTGAAAAGAAATTGATAACACAATAGTGAGGCATTTCTCAAAACTAGAATGTAATGGGAAATATACTTAAGGAAAATTCCCCAAAAAGAGGAAGCTAAGATATGCAATAGGTGTTTCCACACATTCTCATAATTGAGTAAAAAATAGATGATTCACAAAATGTTATTTTAGAATGCTAAAATATAAATGAATATAATATATAACGGATAAAATAAAAATGTAATTAAATCCAATAAGAAGAAATTATTAATTAATTCAAAATACCAAAACCCCAAATTATTGACAGTTACAATTTCAAATCTTTACTCTTAATCACTACAACTGTTTATGCCATCCAATTTCGAGGCTGCGGTAGCCCAGTGGTCAAGGTATCGGCAGGCATGTCATGAGCGCAGTACCACTGAAGACCCGCCGTGTAGGGCACGTTAAATCTGTCGAGAGCTCAAACGTCCTCCCTTGGTGTGGTGGGGTAGTTAGGAGAGGGGGTGCCAGCTCAGGTGTCGTCCACGTCGTTCAAAATGACGTGGTCCGTCGCCTAAAGTCCTCGTGTAGCTGAACAGTGCGACGTTAATATTCACTCACTCAAGCCATCAAATTTCTTCAAGCACTTTTAGTTTGATGCCTCCGTTTTTTTTAATTTAATATTATAAACGCAATTTGAAAAAAGTGTCAAATAAGATACTTGTTTTATTTCTAATGTTGAGTGTTCATAATAGCTTCAAAAGTAAATTTGTATATGTTTGCAATAGCCCGTATATATTTAATTTTTTCACTATTTCTGTCAGTAAAAATGTTTCAATTTTATGAATTAAAATTTTCGAAGTATGTGACCTGCATTTCTTATTATATTGGTATTGTCTAATTATTGTATTTTAATAATGTATATAGAAATAAATACTTCGTTCAAGAAAATTACATATGGGTATATGAGGTAGGGGAAAAGGTTGAGAGAACATTTGCTTCACACATTAATGAAATAGCCGTTGAAAATTTATATGAAATACACGCAGTGCTTACAAACTCAGGCAACTAGCCTGCTGCTCAACATAATAGAACATTTAACAAAAAAAAAAAAAAAAAAAATTGCAGGGTAAAGATAAATCTTACCACGATGGGTGCTTAATGAGTCACTTTCTCAGCTTAGCAGCCGGTTCATGTTTAACAAATTAAAAGAGCATTCACTGCATAATCTGGGGAAAAAAATGTTATCCGAACACGTTGAAAATATCCAAATTCGGTCAAGAAAGATATTTTTGTTTTTTATTTTATTGAATAGAGATATCTTTTGGCTTTTTACGAAATATTCTTTGTTTTATTTCTACGCTACATAGAGGTCAAGTTACAATTGTTAGAAAACTGGAAGTGGGTCTTTGATCTACGAGAAGTGAGCATTTAAATTGCTCAAAATCTATCATGGGGAGTCTGATAACTCAAAATGTTACGAAAATGTATTTCCGTAAAACGTTTTGAACTTGATATTTATGTTATTTTCTAGAGAATGAACTAAAATATTTCTTATTGTATGAATACTTTTTCAGTTATGGCTTGCTATTTAAATAATGGTCTCATAAAGAATGTAACATTTCTTATGATGTTTACTGAATCAGCTCTAAAATTTTCAAATTTTAATAAAGCACTCAAATTTTAGCACATTTTCTAGATAAATGCATCTAGTAAAACTTTTACTAATATACGTTTATTACTTTTTTCTCTAACTGCTTTGAAGTTTTTCAAAATTATTGCTAAAATTTCACTTATAATAGTAATTTTTGTAAAATTCAGGCACTTTATTTTAAATATTGTAAGTTAAATAGTAGTATCTATAGGTATTGAGTCTTAAAAAAGCATTTATAATGTTTAAATATGTTATTTTGTTAAAAAGTACTCCGAACGTGTTTGGATACCTTAACCAAAAAAGAAAAACGAACTATCTCAAAGCAATGCATACTTAAAATGATGCGACAGCAAAAATTCTTGCCGTTAGAAAAATCATTAAAAAAATTAACACCAATCAATACAATTAAGATAATTAAATTCAATACAGATAAGATAAACAATAAAATGAATAAATAAATTTAGTGAATGTCTAGATCAGTGCTTCTTATACTAGGAGTTGCGTGACTTGCAGCTAGGGTCGCTAAAAATTTTAAGATCTTTTTCCATAAAATAACTTGTTCGCCATTATTAACAATAATAATAATAAAAAAAGTGATGAGAGATCTCAAATGTAAATTCAAAATGATTACACTTAATTAATAGATTACAGTTTATGTATAAATTACCTTGTAATTACTTTACTTGTTTTTTTTTAAATTTTGTTACTTAATTGAAGTTGATAATCATTATATTCAGAGCAAAAATTTAATACAGATGTTGATTACTTTAAAACAGGCATGTCAATCACGCGACCCGCCAATACTTAGCTTGCGGCCCACTGAGACTTTTTAAAGAATTTCCTTTTTAAAATTTATTTTTGAGGTTAATATATTTTAAAATTTACTTCATATTTACATATTACCTAATCTTGTTTAGAGAATAATAGAAATGACCTGTACATTAAAATTTAATTTAATTTGTTTATATTTATTTAAAATTTTTAATTTAACTTTAGTAAATCAATTTTAAATAAATTCACAAATATATTTAAGCATTTTTTTTACAATATATGGCCTTCCGATTCACCGTCTATGCGACTTTTATTTCCCTTCTTCCTGCTCTCTTTGGAATCCCCAATCAGAGAGAGACAAAGAGCGTGACGTCATAGGCAATCGAGATATATTTTAAAGTTTTAAAACACAAGAAGATCAAGATAAAGTCCAGTGTTTGCGAATGAAGCTGGATTTTGATTTATATTAATTTTATATATTAAAAAGTTACTTTATAAAAATATAATCAAACTTTTTTCGAGAAAAATGAGTAAGAAAAGATGAGTTGAAAAGGAACATCGTAATTTTCAACAAAAATGAGAACAGCAATATATTTATGTCTAAAACAAGAATAGACTCCTGTTCTCTTCTGGGTACTTGGACAAATTATTGTAAAAATTTCTCTTTTAAGTTCTCTCATTTATTGAATAAGTTTGTGTAAATTATTTATGATCCTAGTAAAAAAAATTTAGAATTTGTTAAGCCTTATATGTTAAACTCTATTATACTTCCTGAGGAATATAACTTTAAGAGGTCAAATGACACAAGTCATAAAATAAACTATGACCAATACGTTGCAAAACTTGGGTAGAAGTTGAAATAAATTCTTCAAGAACAACAAAGCATACAAAGCACTTCTGGGCAAATTATTGTAAAAATTTCTCTTTTAAGTTCTCTCATTTATTGAATAAGTTTGTGTAAATTATTTATGATCCTAGTAAAAAAAAATTAGAATTTGTTAAGCCTTATATGTTAAACTCTATTATACTTCCTGAGGAATATAACTTTAAGAGGTCGTATGACACAAGTCATAAAATAAACTATGACCAATACGTTGCAAAACTTGGGTAGAAGTTGAAATAAATTCTTCAAGAACAACAAAGCATACAAAGCACTTCTGGGCAAATTATTGTAAAAATTTCTCTTTTAAGTTCTCTCATTTATTGAATAAGTTTGTGTAAATTATTTATGATCCTAGTAAAAAAATTTAGAATTTGTTAAGCCTTATATGTTAAACTCTATTATACTTCCTGAGGAATATAACTTTAAGAGGTCGTATGACACAAGTCATAAAATAAACTATGACCAATACGTTGCAAAAAACTTGGGTAGAAGTTGAAATAAATTCTTGAAGAACAACAAAGCATACAAAGCACTTCTGGGCAAATTATTGTAAAAATTTCTCTTTTAAGTTCTCTCATTTATTGAATAAGTTTGTGTAAATTATTTATGATCCTAGTAAAAAAAATTTAGAATTTGTTAAGCCTTATATGTTAAACTATATTATACTTCCTGAGGAATATAACTTTAAGAGGTCGTATGACACAAGTCATAAAATAAACTATGACCAATACGTTGCAAAACTTGGGTAGAAGTTGAAATAAATTCTTCAAGAACAACAAAGCATACAAAGCACTTCTGGGCAAATTATTGTAAAAATTTCTCTTTTAAGTTCTCTCATTTATTGAATAAGTTTGTGTAAATTATTTATGATCCTAGTAAAAAAATTTAGAATTTGTTAAGCCTTATATGTTAAACTCTATTATACTTCCTGAGGAATATAACTTTAAGAGGTCGTATGACACAAGTCATAAAATAAACTATGACCAATACGTTGCAAAACTTGGGTAGAAGTTGAAATAAATTCTTCCAGAACAACAAAGCATATTCACTAAATTTAATGGATAATTGAGCTGGGTAAAAGTTCCACTGCAAGTTGAGAGAAAAAGGCCAAAGAAGGGAGGATTTAATACTTTGTGGAACCCCCTCTAGCGCGAATGCACAATGCGATACGATCGGGCATTGAGTTCTGTCTGGAAACATTGCGTTCCATCTTGGCTGTAACCATGTCTCTAGTTGAGCGATACTCAACCCGCGGTGGCTCGCTTAGGACCCATTGCTTTGAGACTTCTTTCAGAACAGTGTCTAATCAAAATTTGCTGTCGGGAGTAGGAATTGATATTCTTTTTCTCTTTAGAATGGTTACGGTGAGTGATAACAGTGGAGTAACAACAATTTTATGGGTGGAACTTATTTTTAACTATCTTTCATATGTCATGCAAGCGAAAAATATTCCAAGAAAATAAATCATTTCAGACGATTGGGAGGTGGACTATTTTGTAGTGAAAAACGAACATGGATCAGTAATTGTCTGATTTGTCACGAAATTGCTGTATTTAAAAAATACCAATTGACAGGAATCATTCAATGACACTTTTCCTCGAAGATCTCTTTCAAGAGGTGATAAGTAGGTTTCTTGAATAGTCTTTGCAACAGCAACAAAGTGTTTTGTCAGTGATAATATCACAGCGGTAACAAAGGCATATTCTATGAAATTTGTTATATTATTAGTAATCATATGAAACCGTTTACTGAATCAGAGATTGTGAAGGAGTGTTTCTTAAATGCTTCTAATTTCGTGTTAGTGACAAAAATAAAAATTATAAAATATAATAATTAAAAAAGCAAAACAATAGCTATGATAATTTAATCAATTTCCCACATTTTAAATTTCCAATGATATCTTAATCTTAAAACATTCCTCCCCACTTCTCCATTTATCCTCATGTTGCGGTCCGCGTGAAATAGTTGACACATGTATGCGGCCCAGCAGAAAAAAGGTTGAGTACCCCTCCTCTAATTCGTTCCAACTCGTGAGATGCCCAACTCGCCGTCCCAAATGATCCCAGATATGCTCGATTCGAAACAAATCTGGACTTCAGGCAGGCCAAGGAAAGGTAGTAACAGTGCGGAGACAGTCTTGTGACACCCTTGCCGTGTGAGGCCGAGCATTGTCTTGTAGAAAAATGGATCCTGGGAACCGTTGCATGAGTGGCAACTCATGTGGTTGCAGGATGTCATGGACATACCATTGGGCTGTCATGTGTGGTGCCACGGATCAATACTAGAGGTGACCGTGTATTGTAGGCAATGGCACCCCATACCATCACACCAGCTGTGGAAGTGGTGTGTCGCTGTAAAGCAATGGCAGGATTGAGGCGTTCACAACGGGTCTCCATACACTGTAATGATTTCACACAGCTCTGGGATAAACTATTTATTTCAGTAAAAAAATCATCAAAAATATTCTATCACAATTAATTAGCAAAAGGGTCCACAAATTTCAAATCTCTTTCGCTGCAATGCCTCATCTCTCTCGCATAAAATAATGACGTAGATTTACACGCTAGAGAAAAGTCCTATACATTCACTCTCGGTAATTCCACACCCAGTCTGGGTGAGTTCGCTGGCTCCAAATCCGCCGTGCAGTTGCTCCTTCGCAATTTCCACGGTTCCAAAATTCGCCTTACTTCACGGACTAATGTATAGCCGTATCACAAGTCTTAAGCTGTAGGGACATCCAAATCCGTTCCCTCACGTAAAGTTTCTCCGGTTCAGAATCCGCCTTAATTCACGGATTCAGTATCGCTTTCCTATCGTTGATCGGGACTCAGACCGTTCCCGGATCTCCCCAGTTCTGAATCCGCCGTACTTCGCGGTCTCACAATCGTTTTTCCTATCGGTGAAGGGGCCACACCGGCTCCTTGATCAATTCTCTCGCTGGAAGGGCTTTCAAACGGCTCCCTCAAATCCAGTCTTTTTTTGGACTTTCTCGCTCCCCTTATATATATATATATATATATATATATATATATATATATATATATATATATATATATATATATATATATATATAACCATCTCCCGCCTAATTATCTTTCTGTGATCTCTTGTTCTTCTGCCGCCCCTGTCGGTCTCGGCTCCCTTGATCTCTTGTTCTTCTGCCGCCCCAGTCGGCCTCATCCCATTTAATCACTAGCCCAATGGACGCCGATGTCTAGGAGCACATTGTAAGTTTTCAGACACGCTGTCGTCAACGAATCGTGGGGAAACGAAAGCACAATGTTGCGTCAGCTCTTTTTGACGGTCCGTACAGCCTGGGGAAAAGGTTCCAAATCTTTGACCACCCAGTTACGAAATTCTTTCCCAGCAATTAGAGAAATGTCTGGAATTTTCCCAACGTCGGTCGGCATCAATCTTAACAATTAGATGAAAGCGACCGACTTCGTCACAACACGAACACGATTGTCATCACTGCTGAGATTGAATCTGGATTCGTCGCTAAAGACGACCTGGTTCCATTCCGCGGCAGTTCAGTTTCCTCGTGCGCGGCACCACTCCAAACGGAGGCGTGGATATGTGGGTGTCATGGGCAGCACACGTAATGAGCGCCGTAATCCCAAATGTCCTTCAGCCAGGCGCCTTCGTATGGTTCGAGAAGACACAGGGGCCCCTAGTGAAGGTGCTACCTGTTCCTGGATCGTGGCCGATGAAGCAGTTGGCTGTACGCGTACATTTCTTACGATGTGCCGGTCTTCTCGACGACTGGTCTGTCGAAGGCGTCCTGACCTGGTCTTCGTGTAAATGACATATCTCGGATCCACTGGTCCCAACACCTCCTCACAACACCATCAGAGCGGCCTGATTGACGAGCTACTCGCCTAGCTTACCATCTACCTTTCATCATGCCGATAATTCCCCCTCTCTCAAACTGCGACAGCTGCTCATATTTTCTTCGAAAACGGCGTTATGACATGTCTACCTCAACTCTTTATTTGAAAATGATTCAGCACACTCAAACAAGCTTTGATTACCTGTTTTATACTCCACGGAGAACGACGTTAAACTCCCTGTACCGGCTATACGTAATGCGCAATCACGCTGCATTTCTAACCATTTGCATATCACCGCGACATGTACCTTCATGCCAGGTTTTGTTACTATCCCGCAATAATTTCTTGGAGCGCTAATTTTTTTGTCCATGAGTAAGTACCATCGGAAACATATCAAACCATTTACTAAAGAGAATTTATTAGCGAAGGCTTAAGGTATCCGACTACGTTCGGAACCGTGATTTTCAAAAGCGCATAAATGGATAATTTTCATGATATTTAGTGTCAATTAGAATAGAATATATGCATAACTTTGCTTTAAGGACAGTTTGACAAAAAAAATTTATTTAAATACAATATTTTGTCAAAAAATGAACTTAGAATATTTTTTTTCCAAATGTTCTCCTTTTGTGAAAAATGCTTCTATTAGAATAATATTTTGCCTGTATATAGCTCAGACCTCTGTTCAGAGGTTCAACTAGAATTTTTGAAATATATAACTTAGAAGTGGGTTTATTCACATTTTACGACAACAGAGTGGAACAATTTTAAGAAAAAAAAAAACGCGAATAATTATTTCAATTGGTGGTAACTCTGAAAATAATGTGAATTTTTCAAAACCTGTAGTTGAGCCTCTGTAGAGAGGTCTGAGTTCTATACAGGCAAAATATTATCATAATAGAACCATTTTTCACAAAAGGAGAACATTTGGAAAAAAGATTATTCGAAGTTAATTTTTTGCCAAACTATTATATTTAAATAATTTTTTTTTGTCATAATGTCGTTAAAACAATTTGATGCATGTATTGTAATCTGAGTGATACTAAATATCATGAAAATTATTCATGTATGCGCTTTTTTAAAATCACGGTTCCGAACGTAGTCGGATACCTTAATTAAAGCGGTGGAATTATTAAGTTCAGTACAAATAAATTTTTTTAAAATGTAAGCCGAAATAATGTAGCTAGCAAAATTAATGAAATAGCCTAGAATTTAAGAAATCAGCATAATTCAACAACATTTCAAGCCTAATCCTATTACAATTGATGAAAGTACAGATCTACAAAATATCGCTCAGCTGATCATTTTGATTCGCAGATGCGATGTCATTTTAAAAATAAGGGAAGAACTATTGGAAATTGTTCCTATGCATTATACAGCCACTGCAGCACTTATGGAAGTTTTGAAGAAGTAGAAATTATATATACCATTGAAAAAGTTAATTTGTCATGCAACTGATGGTGCACTTATCATGACTAGAGAAAATGTTGCAAGATTAGGAAAACCATCATTGTGCAAGTAAGTTTCAATATTTTTACTGTATTATTCAATAGTAAGTGCTGTGCTTTAAAGTTTTAAAAATATCAGACATGTTTTAAAAATGTTCACCAAATTGTAAATTATTTTCCAGCATATAGATTTAATCATCGTCAATTTGCTTAATTTCTGGAAGTTACAGAATGCGAATACACTGTTCTCTTTTATGTATGTAAATTCGATGGCTTTTGAGTCATTAAGTGTGGAAACAATTCTTCGAATTGCTGATCGCCATCATAGTTTTCTTGTTAACAAAATTTTATGAATGTGCTGAATTAAACGACGTAAAATGGATAAAGGACCTGACTTTCTCAGTTTATATTACGTCTTTTTAACCAAATTAATCTAAAACTTCCTGGCAAAAATCTTGTTGTTATAACGTTATTTGATAATATTACCGCTTTTTCAGACAAAAATTATTACTTTGGCGAAAACAGATAAAAAAGAAAACTGATATCACTTTGAAAGCTGTCAATATCTTTTGATTAAATTGCATATATTCAACTTTACAGAATAAGCACATTAAATTAAATTGTTAGGGACGGAATTCGATGTAAAATTTTCTGATTTTTAGAGTTGTAAATTTCATTTTTGTCTCATCGTGATCAGTGATTTATTGTTAGAAAACTTATCAAAAATCCACGCTTGAGTGCTGTAAAAATTTCTACAGAATTAGCTGTAAGATTTTTTTTTTTACCTCAGTTTCATCTGCAACTGTTCGAAGCGTACTTGGATCAGCCGGATTACACGGGCGTTGGACTCGGAGAAAATTTTTTGTAAGTGCGTAAAATAGAAAGCTTCAAATTTCCATTGTTAAATCCATTATAAACAAGTCTGAAACGTTTTGGAATAGTGTCTTATTTGCAAATGAGAGCAATTTCAACATTTTGGGCTCCGATTGGTGTATAATAATAGGGAGAAGAAAAAACGAGAAACTGAGAAAGAATTCTAAGAATTTACTTGGAATAATGAAGCATGGAGTTGGAGGTGTTTTTATGTGTGGGTGTATGCCAGCTTCAGGATTAGGTAATTTGGTATTTATTGATGATATTGTGAATCATGAAGTTTATTATATTTTAAGGAACAATTTGAAATTATCTGCTCATAATTTGGGTATTAAAGACGCGATTTAAATTTTTTTATCGAGATAATGACCTGAACTCATTACTCTCAACATACACCTCTGGTGTCTCTATACCTACCCCCAAGTTCTGAAAATACCACTTCAGTCATTTGAATTGAACCCAATAAAACATATTTGAAGAGAGAACTTGAAATTAGAGTAAGAGACATAAAACAAAGCGGGAACTAAAGACTGCAAGCGCAAAAGAATGGAAGAGCATCGATGCAGAAATTACCAGAAAACTGGTGAAATCTATACCAAGATGTTTAAAAGCTGTTGTGAACTCTAAATGATTTCCTACCAAATACCAAATTAAGAAACAAAATACTTTAGTTAAAGCTATTTTTTTAAGTGTACATACAAAGACTTTTGTGGCATAATTATTCCGTAGTTTTTTGATTATTAATTCTTCAAAATAAAACTTTCGTTTGAAAAATTGATTATGTTATTCCATTAACAACAAATTGCAAATATTATAAAAAATTAGAAATCCAAAATATTAATTTTTACTAGTCGAAAACATTAAACTTTATAGAAAATTGCAAAAGTACGAACATTTTTGATGGCTATTATATGTTTAATATATAATACATTATACTTTACACATTGAGTCTAATAAAAACATACACAATATGATTAGTCTAAAAAGCGTATGTTGTTAATTTTTAGGACATTGAAAACATGCGGCCCCCAACTTTGTGTAAAATAGGTCATGTGGCCCGTAATGCCTTGCGTTTGACATGCCTACTTTAAAACAATAACATACTACAAATCAACACACATATAGAAGTACCGAAGGGTGTGTGCTTATGCTTATGGGTAGTACAAAACTTTCGCACAAAAAAATGGGGTCACCACCCCGAAACTTTTAAGAAGCCCTGGTCTTAATAATCCAATCACTCTATGTAATGTAAACTCACATATTATAGATATATCGGACAGGAATGCGTGATAAAAAAAATCGATAAATGAACTAATAGAAATCTATAATGAATGAATAGTCATTAGATTAAGCAGTAAAAGTGGTCATGTTTTACTACAGGCCTTTAATTTTCTTATCGTCTTGTTGGGTCCCTTGTTATGAGGGGATTTGACCCTCCATGCCCTGAATACCCAATCGATACCTTTCAGCACCGTCTGGTGCGTAGGTTTCATATCAAAAGGATGATGTCATCGAATTATCCACCGCGCGAGCAGAATTACGTCATCAGAGGGTATACCCAATCACCTTGGTCAATGGCGACGGACGCCACAGGGTATTGTTTACATACAGACAATGCAAGTGGTTTTGTACAATTATCAGCCTATAAAAAGGCCTTGATAATACGAAGGTAAATTATAAATTAATCTGTTTAACTTGCAATGCTATTCAGAAAAAGGTGTTAAATTTTTAAATTAAAACTTGTCAACATTAGAACAAAGAGAGATACCGTATTCAGGGAAGCTATAAGAAAATTACAACAGAAGTTATTTTATAAATAAATTTTATAAAAGTATGAGTAGATGATATTTTCATGATACATGGCTTAAAATAAAATAGTATTTAATTATATCAATTAAATACAAGTAATGAATAACAATTTTCTTGTGATAAAAAAAAAAGATTCGATTTTTTAAGCAAAGTTTAAAACATAAGGTATTTTAATTTTTAAAATGTCAAAAAAAAAAAAAATCCTGTTTCAATGCAGTAGAATATAAATAATATACACAAAAAGGAAATTTTCGTATTTCGTAAGTAGGTCCGTATAATATTCAATTCTCCATTAGAGCTTTGAAAAAATTCATATGTACAGCTGATTTACATATATTATACGGAATATATTATAAATATTGTTATAATATTTATAATATATTGTATATTATAAATATTGGAACTGAAGTGATTCAAGAAAATACTTAAAGTAATGAGCAATGTTTCCGAAAGTTACGATTAAAATGAATATAAATTTACATCAATACAAATTCCAAGTAATATGATTTTATTATACTAATTTTGTAATATTCAAACCCAATAGCTAAAAACAGTTATCGTATAAATAAAAGAAAGTTTCTTTTTAAATAATAGATTTATTTTCGGGACAATTTAAACGTGAATTAAAAAAATTCATTTTTTTAGAAATTAGAGGGGAGAAATTTATTAGAAAACGAAAAAGCTAAATTAAACTTAAAAAATAATACATCGATAAGTAGAAGTTTGTGAAAGTCCATATTAGTGTTTTAATTGAAAAGACTCACCCCAGATACATTTTCGACGGCTTCTAGGTTAAAAATTCAGGGATCTGTCCATCTAAAAGCGCATGGAGGATAACGGTAAGCGAAAATTATTCTGACTAACACAAAGGACGCAAACTGATGCCGTTCGGTGAGCACGGCAGCTGGTGATCAACCCACAATACTTTTCCACACAACAGCCGGGGATTCCCTGGGCATTCAAAGGGGAACTAGGGTTGCCAGAAAAACGACGAATCGCCAAATCTCTAGGAGCAAATGAAACTTCAGTTGCGGTTTTAAACAAAGGGTTGAAACGAAATCATAAAGATGAAGAAGAGTTGCACAGTTTTTCTCGAGTTTCTTAACAAGGAATTCAAATACAACAAATTTATTTTTCTCTCTCGCTTTTCGATGCTGTTTTTAAAAAGGTTGATTTTTTTGAGTAAAGGAACTTCTTTTCTATAGTTAAGAGAGAAAAATAAAAACTGTTTAAAACTGAACAATAATCAACAGAATTTCCGTATTTACGAAAAATACGCAAAAATTATGTTTATAAAATGTTTAAATAACGTTTTTACTAAAAGCATTCCACAAGGTCTCTTAAGGTGTAAAAAAATTAATGATTTCTTAATGTATTTTGAATTATCAGTCACGTTCAAATAACTTTAAGACACGAAACATTACATTTACCGACATGGAAACACAATGCAGATTGAAAAGGGAAACTGCTACATTAAGAGAAGCGTCAACAAGCCGATATATATGATAGATCTTTTTAGAAATAATGGAAAATGTTTTTGACTCATAAAAAAACAACTTGTTAGAGATGCATAATAAAGGTTTACTTAATTTAAAGAAAACAAAATTAATTATTCCAATTATAAAATAGCAGATGAATTATTAATAATTAGTACCGTTATTTTTATTTTTTATTATAACAATAAGATGAAAAAAGATCTGATAGTAAGAAATAAAAAATGAACATCTTAAGGAAAAATATTTTAAATTTACCAAAAATGCATTTGAGGAGTTGCTGCAGTCATTAGTAAGAAATATATATCGATTTCAATTGTGTAAGTGATCAAAAATTTAAAAGGGTGATTTGTGCAAAAAAATTGCCATGTAAAAAGAAAACTAAGTTAACTACAAGCAAACGTTTGAAAATAACTATAAAAAACACTTATTTCAGAGGTTTTAAAAATACCTGAAATATTAATTTTGAGGGCATAAAAATATTTTTAGGATTATACGAAAATATATTTTTAAAGGGATGTATAAAATACTAAATTGTTATAAACTTCATAACAATAATTCCTTAATCATTTTTTTAAAAATTTTTTTTAACTAACTAAATACAAAGACATTTTAAGAAAAACAATTATACAGATTCCAAAAATTATAAAATTTAAATAGAAATGAAATGGAACGAAAATCTCTTTCAAGTACAATGAGTTTAAGGCTGTTTTCGCCATATACACACGAGCGTGAACTTAACGCGGAGCACATTTTCGAACTGAAAAATGCCTCAATTTTCACAAAAATTTCTGACCTCGTAACTCATGCATTTGTTTATAGTATAGTGTTTTTAAAATTTCGAAATATTTCATAAATAACTTGTTTTTTCTTTTAACATGTAAAAGGAAAGCTCGTTTAGCATTATGGTATAGGAGAAAAAATGCGAAACCCATTTTAAAAAAGAAAAAATGCGCCAACTCGGACAAAAATGAGTAATATGATGAAATAAGTGATTCTCTACAGGATAGTGAGGCCAAAATATAGTATTAATGCTTGAGTATTTTTATATCTGAAAAAATATTCCAAATTAGGGTTCTATTCTTTAACATTAGCCGAAAACAGCCTTAAGCACATGCATTCGATTAACGACTTTAGTACACCTTTTTGAACACAAATCTGTCCATTCGATTAACGACTTTAGTACACCTTTTTGAACACAAATCTGTACATTCGATTAACGACTTTAGTACACTTTTTGAACACAAATCTGTACATTTATATGCCTTTCAAGTTGCAATCCACTTTGAAGGAAAAACTCTCTGTTAACCAGATGATTAACTACAAAGAGGTTTCAAAACTCCACTCTGATTCGACTGATTTACACAAAAAAAATTAGGAATTCGCGCATAAGCGCGTTTTCATTTTACAATAATTCAGTACTTAAAATTCTTATGTTTTTGATAGCAACATTAAATAAACGCAGCAAGAAATGAAAAAAACGAAATACACAAAGCCCATATTGAACTCTTACAATTAATGTTATCTATGTTCTAAATGAGAAAACAGCAAACGAAATTTACATTGTGCCAAATGACGCTTCACTTCTTAAAACAGTTACTTCTCTTTGTAATTAAGTCTATCTTCGGCTGATGCTAAAGAATAGGGGCCGTATTCACGGAATATTTTTTCAGATATAAAAGTACCCAAACATTAATATTATATATATATATATATATATATATATATATATATATATATATATATATATATATTATATATTCTGGCTACACTATCCTGTAGAGAATCCCTTATTTTATCATACTACTCATTTTTATCCGAGTTGACACATTTTTTTTCTTTTATAAAATGTGTTTTGCACTTTTTTCCCTATACCGTAATGCTAAATGAGCTATCCCTTCACATGTTAAAAAGAAAAACTACTTATTTATGAAATATTTTGAACTTTTAAAAACACTATATTATAAGGAAATGCATGAGTTACAATGTCATACATTTTTATAAAAATTGAGGCATTTTTTCTGTCCAAAAATATGCTCCGCATCAAGTTCACGCTCTCGTACATATGGCGAAAACCGCCTTAATAATGTGCTATAAAAAAGATATGCTGTTTGTCTAAAACGTCGGGGAAGCCGCTTCCCATGAAATTTAGTGGTTCGCGTCACAACTTTCAATGTTTGAGGAGGCTGATATAGCCGAATGGTCATGATCGCGAACTCGTGGCTAGCGTTGTCCAGTGGTAAGTCGAGAGTCATGTGGCACTGATGACCCGCTTGTAAAGAGGCTGAAACGCGTTAAATCTGTCGAGGTGCAAAGTCCCCAGACTGGAGTGGAAGTTTGGCGAGGGAGTACCAGCTCAAGTTTCATCCTCGTCACTTGACAATGGTTCAAGATTACGAGGTCCATCGCCAATAGCGCTAACATTGTTTTCGAATGCGACACTAATACAAATTATAGCGATGTTAAGAGACCGGAGTACTATATTCAGCATGGTAGAAGATTCCTTGGTTAATGGTTAGTACTCTGAATACAACGAAACCTACAATTTTTCTCCCCAAATTCATAAACTATCACTAATAAAGGTAGAGAGAGGGTTTGATAAAAAAAATCTGAGAAGTTTACAATAGCCAATGTGAAAATAGAATGGGGAAAAAAACTCCGTCTATATGATATATACACCACGTCACCAATTTATATATACTGTTGGCCACCGTAAATGCAACACCAAGAAAGACAAGAGATAGCATAACAAAATTTATTTTGTAGATAACATGTTGACCAAGTATCAAATGATTAAATTTATAGACTTCTGTGAAGTGTGGTTCCTGCCAGAATCAGTAGCCAGAGTAGCCGCCATTGTTGGAGATCACCGCTGCCACACGCCTCGGCATTCATTCAAAGAGACTTTGGATGTGTTCTTGGGGTACAGCAGACCAAGCAGCTTCCACACGTTGCCAAAGTTGATCTGGTGTGGCAGTGTGAGGGTGTAATCTGGGTCAATCGTTGAGCAACCATGGGCCACATGTTTTCTATCGGCGAAAGATCCGGAGAGCGAGCCGGCCAGAGAAGCAATTCAATCTGATGATTGACGAAGAACCTTTGGACAATGCGTGTCCCGTGTGGTCATGAATTATCCTGTTGAAATATGGCTGTGGCCAAGCCCTAAAGGTAAGGAAGGACAACTGGCTCCAACACCTCGGAGATGTAGCGCTGGCTGTTTAAAGTACCGGCAATGCGTACTAGAGGAGTGCAAGAGTGATATCCAATACTGCCCCATACCATAATACCCGGTGCAGGACCAGTGTGGCGGTGCATAACGCAGCTGTTCAGCATCCTCTCTCCACAGTGTCTCCAGACTCGAATCCGACCATCGTGGTGTTGCAGACAGATGCGTGACTCGTCAGTAAAGACAACTTCATTCCATTCTGCCACCCACATCCTTCTTTTATTGCACCATTGGCGGAGGAGACGTTTGTGGTTCTGCGTCAAAGGTAGACCAAGCAATGGACACCTTGCGGACATACCACTCTGCTGTAAACGGCGTCGAATGGTACGCGCAGATACTGAATGATGCGTTACAGACTCAATGTGCTGTGCTACGGTTCGTGATGTGACTGTGTGACAAACCTATACGGAACTTTATCACTAACCTTCTGAGTCGTCTTTTTTAGGGAAATTTAATTCCCCTACCTATTTCCAATAAGCTCCAAAAAGAGGACAGGATTCCTTGTTATGCAGATTAGATAAAGTATTTAAGTCAAACGGAATAGTAAAGTAAAAAGCAGTAGGAGAGAGAGATTGAAGCAGAAAGGTATAATAGTGAAGTTAGAGATTTATTATTGAAGATTTCTAGGTGGATAAATTAATCTCAGGAAGAGTTGAGATTCAATGTGGTAAATATTGATTTATATTTAAAGTCTCATTAAAACTTTTTATTAGGAGTGAGATTAAAGTTAAATGTTCAATAGGAATATTATTGAATATAATTCTGGGATCTCTTATTGCGGTAATCTCTGCGTGATCGATATTCTAATTGTTAATTAATTAGATCATTAGATATTCAAGTTAATTTAAAGGAAAGTCCCTTTTAAACCTCATATAGCTAATTTGAATTATTTGTTATTAAAAGTCTTTGATTCTATTTGGGAAAGATAAACAAATAAAGTTATTTATAAAAATGGCTACAAGCTCTTATCTGACTCCAAATTATTCTCGTTCTCAAAGTGAGATCCAAGGGGATCTTCACAACTGAACGATCCGTCAATTCCATGCGCACAATGTACCTCTCTTCATGTGAAGTAGTGCACTGAGGTGGATGCGATCGACCACGTCTATCCGTCGTACCCTTCTGCATCCAACGGTCACATATCCGCATTACAGTTGTTTGGTTTCGTCCAACACGACTACCGATTTCCCTGAAAGATAACCCACAATCTCGGTAGGCCAATATCCTTCCTCTGTCGAACTCGGATACTTGATCAAAAGCTGATCGCTGTTTTCTACGAGACATAACTGATCGTTTTTTGAAAAAACCCACAAGAAAAACACAATTGTCGAACTTGAAATCGTCGAAATCTCCAAGCCTTAAATAGCGCTTTGAGGTGGCGCCACAAGCGCGCGTGATGTGTGTCTGCGCTGAAATTCTAATTATTTGCATATCTCACCTCCGCTAATGCATGTTGTAAATTTCATGTTATTTGCATGCTTCCTTCAGGGTGTTGCATTTACGGTGGCTAGCAGTGTATATATGTACCCAAAAGGAAACAAGTTACTGTCACGAAACTTCACATGTATGTAGTGTATGAAGAGATAAGTAATTGATTACAAATTCAGAAGAACATATTGTTTTATTCCGAAGATATGGCATGAAAAAAGTTACAAATCAGTTGGTAGTAAATCCAACTTCGGTTCAAGCTGAAACACGGCGTGGCATCGAAACAATAAGGTTCACGAATGACCTCCTGAGGAAGATCATGCTATAGTTTTTGCAAATGGGCAGTTAATTCATTAGTAATCTGGGGCGGCTTCAGTTGTCTTTCAAACACGTCACAGACGTGCTTTACTGGCCAGAGTTTTGGCAACCTGGAAGACAGTGTCCAGACAGATTATATCCTTGAAGACATTGTTGAGAAAGTCACGCAGTATGTGGACGAGCGTTGTCTTGATGATAAATGGCACCTGGGAATTTTATAGCAAAGGCAGAACAACTGGCGTTAAAATCACGCCCTCGTAACTGCTACCGTCAAATTGCGTTGAAGAACGACTACAGGTGATCGTATTTTCCACAACAAATCGCTCCTCATACTGTCACACCTTGTGTAATCGCCTGATGCCTCTCGACAGCAAATGCCAGATCGGACAGGTAACCTGGCCGCCTCCACAGGCGTATGCACCGGGAATGTGTGAATCGGGATTCATCACTTAAGATCACACGCCTCCAGCTGGTCCCACTCCAGCTTGCCCGAGTTCGATAAAAATCCCATAGACACTGCCTATGATGTGAGGTCAGTGGCAGGCGTCTTAATGGTCGTCGGAACTTTGGATGTCTGGAAGGTGGCAAATGGTGTCGAACTGATTCTAGAAATGTTGTTGGTGAGAACGAGGCCGCTCTTATGATAGCGCGATCATCCCACACATTTGTGTTCCTGGAATGCCACGGCCCTCCGCGACGGTAGATTATCCTTTCCGTGATCCATTGTTGCCAACACCAAGCAACTACTCTATCGCTCCCACAAAGGCAACGGCTGATACGCCAGTTCGATCAACTTGCTTCTCTATAAGGCCTTCTATACTCCCTCTCTCAAAGTCCGACAATAGTTCGTACTGTTGCCGGTTACGTTCTAAGGCATCTCTAGGCATAATACCGTCCATCCAAATCAACAGATTACTATGGCACGAGTAATCATGTTTTTTAAACTCTCGCGGCTACGCATCCCTTGTAGCGCGCTTACCCATGTCTCATTGGCGTCGAAATTTTAATCATCTACATATCTCATACCAGATCACATTCATGCCAAGTTTCGTGATAGTAGCTCGATTTCTTTTGGGAGGATATATTTTTTTTGTGACAAAGTGTATTATAATACTAATGTAACTGTTGTAATTTGTAATTACACCATTTAATAATCACATAATCAATAATTAAGAACTTTTTTGAATTATTATGAAGTATTTTCACAATGTGAAACAATAATAATGGTGGAATACAGAAATAAAAAAATGAAAGTGACAATGAGGAAGGGAAGAACAATGTTTTTCCCTTCGTCAGATGCAAAATACAATATACATATTTACAATAACAAATCTGGTTAAATATAAAGATCAGTTTTTCCAACGGATGGGGCGAAAAAGAACTTATATTATATGAAAAAAAAAGTATACTTTGTACTTATCAGTAATACGCATGATAAACAAAAAACAAAACTTCAAAATAAAAGCAACGCAGACAATTCTTTAGGGAGTAATTATCTTTTTAGGAGCTAAAATGCAATTTTGATAATTTAAACGAAACTTAATAAATAAATAAAAAATATTTCATAAGCTATTTTAACTTCGACATTTTTTTTCTACTTTATTTTTCGTTCCTACTTTCATTCTAAATATGTTTAAGAACAAAATACAAAGGAAAATAAAATTATTCTTAAATTTAAATGGTGTAAATGAAGCGGATTCCTAAATACTTTAATCTATGTAAGTGCCTTCACTTGAAAAGAACAAAACAAAATATTAGCTAAATTATCTTAAAAATTAATGTAGCATTTTTTCAAACTCCTTTCATCGCAAGCATAATCAACATACAATGGTTCATTTCAAAGCAAAATCCAGAGAGACGTTTCGCTATTCTATTTTTCGCTACTCTACTTGAAGGGTTTATGAAGATCCACTAATTGCCTCCGATAACATGAAAAGAGAAAAATCATTCACTGGAGTACATAATTAGCTCCCATTACGCGCTACAGATTAAAACGTGGTTGAGAAAGCATTCTTCCCACATGGTAAGTACGATGATTGCTGGAAGAGCAGTATTCACATTTGGAAAGAACAAAGGAGAAGGTAAAGATTTCGGAAAAGAAGGACGATTAGTTTTTTGCAGAGAATTTGATTAATATTTTACAACATATACGTAGTTTAAAAAAGGTTTTGGATTAAATATCACAGATTACATTTGCCAAAAAACATTTAAAAAAAAATTCGCAGAAGAATTGTGGTAAGAAGTATTTAAAAGCTAACGGTTTATATTTTTTGCCAAAGAAAGTTATAGGAAGATTTATTTGGGTTCTGCTGTCATGAAGAAGAAAAACACTAATGCATGGAAGGAAAATTTTTCACACACAGCTAAAAAAAAATTTTTTTTTCTTTTTTTGATTTGTTTTGTAGCACAATGTCGATTTTCCTAAAATATATTTTACGCATGATGTTTTAGGAATTTTAGCATGAATAGGTTAGATTGATATGCCTCGGGAAATTTTGTGTTTTACTTCACAAATTTCGATCCCCCCTCCAACCTTATTATAAGAGAGAGTACACACACACACACACACACATTTTTTTAAGCTTTTATAAATATCAGATTTTTTTAACAATCATAATAATAATATTAAAAAAACAAGCATTTTTGAATAAATTTCAAAGGGGGAATTCTTAAATATCATTAGATATTTAATTATTATATCCCACCGCTTTACACAGAAAGAATACTATTTTTTTTTCATCGGCATTAACCTGCACTTCACGCGAAAGGTATGTCATACCCACCGCCAAAATTTTTTCAAGACTTAATCTAAACCTTTTTGGAAAAATGAATAGTTTCTCGTGTAGCTGACTTTAAGGTCATATCCTTTGAGGGGCCTTAGATTGTAGGCCAGTGACTCCCAAAGTGGTCTATACAGACCCCCAGGGGTCTATTACGACCTGCAAGGGGTCCATGACAAAGAAAAAATAATTTGGGGGGAGGTCCATGAGGTGTAAATGAGGGTCTATGATAGTAGCTCTCATTAAACCAGATCGTGACTTTAATCCTTGAAAAAAATTTCATCTATTGGAAACTAGATTTTACTAATTTAACTCATTTATTTACTAAATTTAGTGAAATTTATTTGTAGTTACTAGGTGACAGCATAAATTTTATTAAGACGAGGACCATTTCAGTATCTCTTTCCAGAATTGAGCTAAAAAAAAGTATAATATTGAACGTCGGAAATTTTCTCAATTTGTCACAAATAATCTGTCAAGACATTTTAACATAGGTTCAGCATTTAAATGCCCTTTACTCAGATTTTGAAACTAGGTTTAAGCTTTTTTTTAATAGTAATACTACACAGTAGACAATGAACTCATATAGTCACATTGAAAAAAATGTCATACTAGTCTATTAGTAACTGATCAGAATAGGCCCAAATGAAGATCTTAACATAAAGATTACACCAATTTTGGCTTTAAAAAGACCTACCTGTTATTTGTCACGAAAATCGTCACAAAATTTTTAATTGATGATATTTTAAATTGATCATATTGATGGGGGGCCGCCGGTCCCTAAGGATTGCAACTGTAATTTTTACATCTGCCCTGTTGTTGTTTACAACGAAAGGAATTCGTTGGGTGCGTCTCTTACCCCACCGAAAAGGGTGACGCGTTTCCCACGCCTGGAAGAAGGCAATGTACCCATAAATACATCATGGTTTGGGATGTTTTTGGGAATTTCCCGTGTTTGGAGGAAGTCATTGACCGCGAGAGGATATCCCTCTGCTGACTCCAGACCAATCAGAAAAGCTGATTGAGTTTCGGGAAAGAATCCGCTCCAGAATACACAAGAAAACCGCCGCGAAATATAAGCGCATGCACGACGAATTGAGACACTCTCTGACACAATTTTTATCACCGATTTTGGTCCCTATTTGACGGTGATCGCGGTTGGAGACTCTCCGGACGCCAACATCATGATTCCTCTCTCTCCGAAACTACTCAGTTAAGTAATGAAGAATGCTTTTAGAATTTTTAACATAATTTCAATCTTATAACTTTAAATAAATTAATTATTATATAAAGAACGGCCTTTTAATTTAGTGTACTGTTTTATTTGTCATTAAAGATCTAATTGTTTAAACTTAAGCTATAGTGTGGCGCCAAATGATAAATTAGAACCGGGTGTTAATAAAAAATGGATCCAACGAAATAAATTAATCACTTTAATTTAAGTTAAACAGGCGTCGCATTATCTGGTGCCAGTGACCAGGATTTTAATTTTTTTTTGGTCGTTAGAAACTTTTTTTTACATCTTTTGAGTTAGAAATTTTTTTTTTTTACATCTTTTCTTTTTTTTTTTATATAAACGTTTCTTGATGGATCATCAGGACAAATTTTCATCTCGTGTGCTACTGTGTATTTTATGTATTGCTCGAATTTGATACTGTGAATTTTTTTCTTGCAGTTTTGGAGTCAGAGAGTCCGGGGTGCAGCGATGACGCAGGTACTTGTGCACTTTAATTTTTTTTTTCAATATTGATGTGAATTTTTTTCTCTATGCATGTATTTACGCGAGAGCCGATTAGTTAAAAGTTTCATTTAAATTTAAGAGTTCATGAATTTCTGTTGCCTTGCACGAGTGCTTGAATTTTCTTTCAATAAACGGTTTTCGTTGTGAATTAGACTCGCTAGAAATTTTGTCTTAACTAATAATTAACAAACATGCCACGTACACGACAATCAGACCCCCTTTTGACGCAAACGGCGTCCGGGAAATTTAATCTAATTGATCTAATTCCAATGTACGACGGAGGTGAATCGTTAGGAACACGCAGGTTCTTAGAGAAAATAAACGATGTTGCGAATTTAGGCAAGTGGTCAAACGATGAGAAAGTAACAATTCTGAAATTAAAATTAACGGGAATAGCTGAGGAATTTTTTCTATCCGACCCAACCCACAGTCAATTGACAGAATACAACGATATCGCAAGAATTCTTATTGGAAGATTCGAAAAAGCTGTACCTTTATCAACGCGTCTCCAATTATTTTCATCGTGTATCCAGGGTCCTTCTGAGAGCGTACAGGAATTTGCAGCACGCATCAATAAACTGGGAACACAGATTTTCCAGTCAGGAAATTCGGCTCAAAATACCGCGGTGAGAAATGCGAATGACCAATTGTTACAATCTCGGTTCATAAGTGGTTTAAGAAATGACATCCGCCGATTTGTTCTTTCTCGCGATCCTTTGAATTTAGACGAATCAATCAATGCGGCATTGATAGAAGAGCAGAACATGAAATTAAACCAAATAGCTAGCGAAGAGAGATCCGGTTTGTCGTCCGCACAAACAGAAAATCCAGTTCTTTCAGCATTAGCGGATAGATTAGAAGAAATAAATTTAAGGGTCGGCCGTCTACAAGAGGCAAGTGCAGTTACAGCTCGTAAATCAGGGGGGAACTATTTTAACAGAAGAGAGAACGTTTTCAAGTGCTTTTATTGTGGAATTCAAGGACATAGACAGGCGGAATGTAGAAAGAGACAGAGGGTCGAACGCGCTGCCCGTTACCAGCCCCCCCCTCCCCGGAGAAACGCCGCCAGCGAGTATTCTTTTTCAAGTAACCCCGGGCCAGGAGGGAGACATGTACATTTCAGGGAATCTACTCTCCGCGACAATTACGCAGCCCCCCGGCATTTGGTGAGAGGGTCACACACAAATTCTGGGAATAGGGGTTTTCAACGTTATCACAGAAATGTGACTTTAAACTCCCGTGGAGAAAGCCGAATTTAGATTTTTTTCATTTGGTAGAGAAGCGGTTTTCTCCTATTCAATCTCCAGACAATATATTTGATCTACCAATAATAAAGGCTAAGGTTAAACATCACAAGTTTAGAATTTTAATTGACACAGGTGCATCCGTATCTTTAATGTCTAATTCTTTTTTCACTAAAATAAAAATTGATAACTTTAGGGAATTTAATGTTTCAATTCAGATTAAAGCTGTAAGCGGAGACACGGTAGAAATTACACGGTTACAATTTTTTTTCTCCACTTATGCACACCCATCGTTTCAATCTCTAATTTTTTTTACTTTTACTTAATTATTTTCATTAAATATTGTTATCAATGCTCTTAGTGAACCATTGAAATTTCTTATGCTTTGAGTATGTGAAGAGTTCTGCTAGTATTTTTTTGGTGGTCTGGGACATTCACTTCACATTAGTCGTGTCAAGATTTCGATGTTAAACGATTTTGAGGTGTCTGTTTCTGGGTGCCACGCTTGAATTGCATGTAAATGTTTTCACTGGCGTTTATTTCTTATCAATGTATTTTGTTCAGTACTCCTAAGTGTTGTTTTTGTGAGTTGCGCAGTTGTTAGATACGCCAAATTTGCATTGTTACGTGTTATTTGTCTAATATTTTTTATTATTTAGTGGCACACGATTCTTTGTGATTGTTTAATTATTTCTATTTGTCAGTCTGATGTCTTTGTGAATTGTTTGGGTGATCCATTCAGTGAAAGTTTTTTTCTCCTCTTCGTACATTAACGTCATTATAGTTGTTGATAGTTAATTTGGTTTTTTTTCCCTCACGGAATTGGGTAGGAACTTCAGAAATTGATTGTATTTTTTTAACATTCTTATTTTTATTTTATGAGCGGTGAGAGGAGTTGGAGGTTGGTGCTTGGAGTTTTCGACGGCGGTCACAAAGGGCCAAGTTAAATTTTTTTTTTCTGATAATTGTTGTTTCATTATTAATATGGTTTCCCTGGGAGACAAAGTTTTTTTTGCAGTTTAGCAGATTCCTTTAGGAAGATCTAAGCGATGATGGAGCGGGATTCAAACAGCACAAGACCACGAACGACTTCAGTTAGATCACGACGCCCCAGAAGATTTGTTTCTCATTCTTCAAGAAGTGGACACTCGTTCTTGACCAGGAGTTTGTGAATTTTTCCACTTGACACTTCACTTGACTCGCGTTTTATATTTGCCGACGCTAGGCCACATATGTATTTCGTTTACTTACTGAAATTTTTGTTTTTCATTCATTTTAGTTTTGTTAATCAGAGAGGGGAGCAGTGATGAGGGGTCGCCGGTCCCTAAGGATTGCAACTGTAATTTCTATATCTGCACTGTTGTTGTTTACAACGAAAGGAATTCGTTGGGCGCGTCTCTTACCCCACCGAAAAGGGTGACGCGTTTCCCACGCCTGGAAGAAGGCAATGTACCCATAAATACATCATGGTTTGGGATGTTTTTGGGAATTTCCCGTGTTTGGAGGAAGTCATTGACCGCGAGAGGATATCCCTCTGCTGACTCCAGACCAATCAGAAAAGCTGATTGAGTTTCGGGAAAGAATCCGCTCCAGAATACACAAGAAAACCGCCGCGAAATATAAGCGCATGCACGACGAATTGAGACACTCTCTGACACAATTTTTATCACCGATTTTGGTCTGACACGACCCTATTTGACGGTGATCGCGGTTGGAGACTCTCCGGACGCCAACATCATGATTCCTCTCTCTCCGAAACTACTCAGTTAAGTAATGAAGAATGCTTTTAGAATTTTTAACATAATTTCAATCTTATAACTTTAAATAAATTAATTATTATATAAAGAACGGCCTTTTTAATTTAGTGTACTGTTTTATTTGTCATTAAAGATCTAATTGTTTAAACTTAAGCTATAGTGTGGCGCCAAATGATAAATTAGAACCGGGTGTTAATAAAAAATGGATCCAACGAAATAAATTAATCACTTTAATTTAAGTTAAACAGGCGTCGCATTATCTGGTGCCAGTGACCAGGATTTTAATTTTTTTTGGTCGTTAGAAACTTTTTTTTTTACATCTTTTGAGTTAGAAATTTTTTTTTTACATCTTTTTTTTTATATAAACGTTTCTTGATGGATCATCAGGACAAATTTTCATCTCGTGTGCTACTGTGTATTTTATGTATTGCTCGAATTTGATACTGTGAATTTTTTTCTTGCAGTTTTGGAGTCAGAGAGTCCGGGGTGCAGCGATGACGCAGGTATTTGTGCACTTTAATTTTTTTTTTCAATATTGATGTGAATTTTTTTCTCTATGCATGTATTTACGCGAGAGCCGATTAGTTAAAAGTTTCATTTAAATTTAAGAGTTCATGAATTTCTGTTGCCTTGCACGAGTGCTTGAATTTTCTTTCAATAAACGGTTTTCGTTGTGAATTAGACTCGCTAGAAATTTTGTCTTAACTAATAATTAACAAACATGCCACGTACACGACAATCAGACCCCCTTTTGACGCAAACGGCGTCCGGGAAATTTAATCTAATTGATCTAATTCCAATGTACGACGGAGGTGAATTGTTAGGAACACGCAGGTTCTTAGAGAAAATAAACGATGTTGCGAATTTAGGCAAATGGTCAAACGATGAGAAAGTAACAATTCTGAAATTAAAATTAACGGGAATAGCTGAGGAATTTTTTCTATCCGACCCAACCCACAGTCAATTGACAGAATACAACGATATCGCAAGAATTCTTATTGGAAGATTCGAAAAAGCTGTACCTTTATCAACGCGTCTCCAATTATTTTCATCGTGTATCCAGGGTCCTTCTGAGAGCGTACAGGAATTTGCAGCACGCATCAATAAACTGGGAACACAGATTTTCCAGTCAGGAAATTCGGCTCAAAATACCGCGGTGAGAAATGCGAATGACCAATTGTTACAATCTCGGTTCATAAGTGGTTTAAGAAATGACATCCGCCGATTTGTTCTTTCTCGCGATCCTTTGAATTTAGACGAATCAATCAATGCGGCATTGATAGAAGAGCAGAACATGAAATTAAACCAAATAGCTAGCGAAGAGAGATCCGGTTTGTCGTCCGCACAAACAGAAAATCCAGTTCTTTCAGCATTAGCGGATAGATTAGAAGAAAAAATTTAAGGGTCGGCCGTCTACAAGAGGCAAGTGCAGTTACAGCTCGTAAATCAGGGGGAACTATTTTAACAGAAGAGAGAACGTTTTCAAGTGCTTTTATTGTGGAATTCAAGGACATAGACAGGCGGAATGTAGAAAGAGACAGAGGGACGAACGCGCTGCCCGTTACCAGCCCCCCGGAGAAACGCCGCCAGCGAGTATTCTTTTTCAAGTAACCCCGGGCCAGGAGGGAGACATGTACATTTCAGGGAATCTACTCTCCGCGACAATTACGCAGCCCCCAGGCATTTGGTGAGAGGGTCACACACAAATTCTGGGAATAGGGGTTTTCAACGTTATCACAGAAATGTGACTTTAAACTCCCGTGGAGAAAGCCGAATTTAGATTTTTTTCATTTGGTAGAGAAGCGGTTTTCTCCTATTCAATCTCCAGACAATATATTTGATCTACCAATAATAAAGGCTAACGTTAAACATCACAAGTTTAGAATTTTAATTGACACAGGTGCATCCGTATCTTTAATGTCTAATTCTTTTTTCACTAAAATAAAAAATGATAACTTTAGGGAATTTAATGTTTCAATTCAGATTAAAGCTGTAAGCGGAGACACGGTAGAAATTACACGGTTACAATTTTTTTTCTCCACTTATGCACACCCATCGTTTCAATCTCTAATTTTTTTTTTACTTTTACTTAATTATTTTCATTAAATATTGTTATCAATGCTCTTAGTGAACCATTGAAATTTCTTATGCTTTGAGTATGTGAAGAGTTCTGCTAGTATTTTTTTGGTGGTCTGGGACATTCACTTCACATTAGTCGTGTCAAGATTTCGATGTTAAACGATTTTGAGGTGTTTGTTTCTGGGTGCCACGCTTGAATTTTGTGTAAATGTTTTCACTGGCGTTTATTTCTTATCAATGTATTTTGTTCAGTACTCCTAAGTGTTGTTTTTAAGAGTTGCGCAGTTGTTAGATACGCCAAATTTGCATTGTTACGTGTTATTTGTCAAATATTTTTTATTATTTAGTGGCACACGATTCTTTGTGATTGTTTAATTATTTCTATTTGTCAGTCTGATGTCTTTGTGAATTGTTTGGGTGATCCATTCAGTGAAAGTTTTTTTTCTCCTCTTCGTACATTAACGTCATTATAGTTGTTGATAGTTAATTTGGTTTTTTTTCCCTCACGGAATTGGGTAGGAATTTCAGAAATTGATTGTATTTTTTTAACATTCTTATTTTTATTTTATGAGCGGTGAGAGGAGTTGGAGGTTGGTGCTTGGAGTTTTCGACGGCGGTCACAAAGGGCCAAGTTAAATTTTTTTCTGACAATTGTTGTTTCATTACTAATATTGTTTCCCTGGGAGACAAAGTTTTTTTGCAGTTTAGCAGATTCATTTAGGAAGATCTAAGCGATGATGGAGCGAGATTCAAACAGCACAAGACCACGAACGACTTCAGTTACATCACGACGCCCCAGAAGATTTGTTTCTCATTCTTCAAGAAGTGGACACTCGTTCTTGACCAAAAGTTTGTGAATTTTTCCACTTGACACTTCACTTGACTCGCGTTTTATATTTGCCGACGCTAGGCCACATATGTATTTCGTTTACTTACTGAAATTTTTGTTTTTCATTCATTTTAGTTTTGTTAATCTGAGAGAGGGGAGGAGTGATGGGGGGCCGCCGGTCCCTAAGGATTGCAACTGTAATTTTTATATCTGCCCTGTTGTTGTTTACAACGAAAGGAATTCGTTGGGTGCGTCTCTTACCCCACCGAAAAGGGTGACGCGTTTCCCACGCCTGGAAGAAGGCAATGTACCCATAAATACATCATGGTTTGGGATGTTTTTGGGAATTTCCCGTGTTTGGAGGAAGTCATTGACCGCGAGAGGATATCCCTCTGCTGACTCCAGACCAATCAGAAAAGCTGATTGAGTTTCGGGAAAGAATCCGCTCCAGAATACACAAGAAAACCGCCGCGAAATATAAGCGCATGCACGACGAATTGAGACACTCTCTGACACAATTTTTATCACCGATTTTGGTCTGACACGACCCTATTTGACGGTGATCGCGGTTGGAGACTCTCCGGACGCCAACATCATGATTCCTCTCTCTCCGAAACTATTCAGTTAAGTAATGAAGAATGCTTTTAGAATTTTTAACATAATTTCAATCTTATAACTTTAAATAAATTAATTATTATATAAAGAACGGCCTTTTTAATTTAGTGTACTGTTTTATTTGTCATTAAAGATCTAATTGTTTAAACTTAAGCTATAGTGTGACGCCAAATGATAAATTAGAACCGGGTGTTAATAAAAAATGGATCCAACGAAATAAATTAATCACTTTAATTTAAGTTAAACAGGCGTCGCATTAATATATTAAATCATGATAATTTTTTTTTGAATATCCCGATTTTCTTCTTCCGAAGGGTTGGTTGTGAATAATGCGAATTGATAGCCCAAAGATTTCCCAAGAGGATTAGTTGAAGAATGGCGGATAGATCCGTTCACAACAATTATGTTACATAAATATATGTTACTCATAGTACTTGAGTATGTTGTTAAGAAGGTTGATTTACTTCACTATTAATATCACTGTGAATATTAATTACATGTTCTCGCCATTATTAAATATTGTGACAAGAGGCTTGTGGTAATTAAAGTATGATTCGTGAACGTCCGTAGATACGTGATTTACGAATCGTGAAAACATCGCATCAATGGTTGTACCATATCTAGTCGTCCCCAGCGCTTAACCAGAAACAAAATTCAAATTAAGCTCTGATTTTAAAAAGTGTATTGATCTCAATCCTTCAACTTTAACGAAATCAATATTGGAATCGCCGCCAAGTATGAGTGGATGTACATGATACTATTTTTTCAGTAGTTTAGAAACACCTTCCGTACATGCTAAAGCATACATTCATTATATATATATATATATATATATATATATATATATATATATATATATATATATATGGAGAGATAGAGATAGATAGAGAGAGAGAGAGAGAGAACGGCCAGATTGCGTTAAATATACATTTATATTAAGGGGAATTATTTACAAGGGAGGGCTAAAAGTTAGTAAAAAGTAATCGAAACATCGTTTTTAAGGTAGATCGTTGGATTCCATGAGACGTTTCGTTGCTGCACCCTCGTCTTTTCTTCCTGTCGTCTCCCGCGCAACCGTCCTATTCTAGTCTCGTTTACTCATTATCCTCGAACCGCCCTGTCAGCTAGGTGGCGCTCTCTTGGTATTACGTCCTTAAGGAATATAGGAAGGATACGATATGTGTACATCCCTTCCTACATATTTAAGTAATTTAATAGATGCCGTATTTAATAGATATAGCACAATAGTATTTTTGGATGAAAAAAGTCTCTTTGAGGGGAAGATGAAGAAAAATCGAATGATGACGAGTATAATAGCAGGAATGATTCCTCTACTGAAATCTATCCAGATAATTTAACTGAGAGAGTAATTATCGTCCTTCATAAACTGACCAAATCATATTCAATGGCTAGAAAATCTAAACGTTACTCTACGACAGTATCTTTTATGTTGAACGTTGCGGAAATAAATGCTCAAATAATTTTGTTAAGTAGTCAGAAACCACCTACTAAACATAAAACAACACGCTGAGTTCTTAAGTGTTTTGGATTTCGATTATACAACAGAAGAACGTAAAAATCAGCAAGCAACGCTTCTATGTAATCAAAAAATAAAAAAAAGAAAAGAAAAGAAGGGGGTGGGGGACTCTGTGTGTGCCGGCTCTGAAAAACGACTGGAGTTTACTTCTTCAGTACGCTTGTCTTTGATTATATAGTAAGCAAACAGGGTAAATAAAAGCATATCATATAATACTGAAAAATCTCATGTATGTATTTTCTTTATTCTATTCACCTTTTTCATAATGATTCGGTAAAATATATATATATATATGTATGTAATCCAAAATATATAAATACACAGATAGTTATAGAACCTAAGATAACTATACTAAATAGGAAGAAATATAGGCACAGTAGTACAATAACAAACTCCTGGCCTTAGGAACCAGTATTGCATGTTTAAACAAGTTTTAGGGCTAGCCAACCTTCACCTGTAGTTTGTCATACTACGTACCAAGAGGAAAGGAAAGAATAACATTTGGAGGTATATAAATATTATAATAAAATCACATTGCGTGTGATGACCCCCCTGGGTCACACCTTGAACACCAAGATTAATTTGAGGCAAAGAACCACCAAAAGCCATTTTGAATAATAATATTATTTATTTTTGTTATAGTTTCCTCAAAAATCTTTGATAACAAATAATATAATAATGTTACGTCTTCTAAAGGGATTTGCCTTTATATTAAATTAAATTGCTAAGAATACGATTGATTACTAATCTTGCTCAACTCAAGTAAGGTTTACCGAAATAGGAGATCCGAGAAACACACGTATTCGAATTCTTAATTGTCATTAACTTTAACTAAGTATCTCAAACTGACGCTTACTTTAAGCGTACGTGAATTATATTTACCGCTGGTTTATATCAGCTTTCTGGTACGTCTAGCAGCACGACGTCTTCACGAATCTAATCTCTTTGAATCTTCTAGTTTTGCTTTAAACGTTGTTGGCTCAATAGCCTACCATCATCTCTCTTGCTATCTCGCAACCCTCGACTTAAATACCTTATCTAATTTAAATATCCCAAACTTCTTTTTGGAGTTGATTGGAAATAAACGCGAATTTATATTCCCCAGAAAGACACCTAAGAAGATTAGTGGAAAGGTTCCGTACAGATTCGTCACAACATAACTAAAATATAATTATAAAATTATAGCCTACTAGTATTCACAGTATAGATTTAAATTCGATGCAAAATGTAGATAGTAAGACTTACTTCGGGAGTGTAAAAACTGGTTATTTTTCCCGCCAAAAACAAGAGAGGGAAAACATTTCCGCATAAAGTTAAATTATGATAGAATAATATAAAGTTTATACATATATATATATATATATATATATATATATATATATATATATATATATATATATGTACTTTTAAAAATCATAAATATATATTAATATAATTATTAATGGAAAATATAAATGAATCCTAGAAGTATTTAAATAATATTATTGATTTATTAAACATGTGGCGCCATCTATTTAATAATTGTATAATTAGTTAAAAAAGCATAATGTAAATAAATTAATAACACAAATTGTATATCATTGAGAACTATTAGAAATATAATTGTAAAGAAAGTTAGCAGGATATCCATGACGAATACATTGTTTAATAAAGTTATTAATGTTTAAATAAATAATAGCTTTATCACTAACTAAAACATTATTACAACAAATATAGTTAAAAATAATATTCCTATATATAGATATTGATAAATTTGAATTCCAGTAAGGCACTTTAAGACTGTTAAAATTAAAGGCATCTCTTTTATCATAAATATTACTATGTAATTTCAAATCCTTAATATACAATGTTACATCGAAGTAATTAATTTTAATTCGATTATTATTAATTTTAACTATATTTAAGTAAGCCGGATAAAAATTAATATTGGGATTTAAATTATCATTTTTGCCAAAAATAATTAAATCATCAATATATCTAAAAATGTAATAGTCATTATTAAAAATATAATTATATTCATAAAAGTGAAAATATAAATTAGCCAAACTATTGCTTGCTGGTCCTCCTTGTAGCAGGCCTTTATTTTGTTTATATAATGAACCATTAAAATTAATGTAATTTTCTTTTAAGACAAAATCTATGAGAGTTTTAAATTTGTTAAAATTGATATTAAGATTATAAATACTCTGTAATTTTCTAAAATTACATTAATAATATCATTGATATCAATGGAATTGAAAAGATCTTCAAAGTCATAACTATGAACTGAATAAATATTTTTATTTTTGAAAAAATCTATATCTTTACTATTTTTTATTATAGCTTTATTATATTGCTGATTAATAAAGTTTTGTATAATATTATGAAGTAATTTGCCTGAAGTAGTAATATATGTTTTAAAACCATTTGTCACAGTTCTAAATCAGGACTTTTATGGAAATTTGGTGTCAATATCAAAAGTTCTTAGTTATTAAGATTTCGACAATGCGGCAATTGGAATCCAATACCACGACGCACATCAATTGTCAAACATTCCTTTACACTACCATTACATTGCCATCATTGCCCTCATTGCCATCACGCTTACTCTAAGATCCTATATTTATCCTATATTATTTGCATCTCTTCACTTCTCGTTTCTTGGATTTGGTTGGAAAAGAGTTGCCATTAATTCTGGCCCAAAGAACCCAAAGGACTTGTTAAAGAAAAGACGCGTAAGTCGTCACAATAGGTTCATTAATTTTCTAAACATTTATTTCGAATTTATTAACCAGATAATTATAAATTACTTTAATAATGTGTACTGCATGACAAACCTTTAAGAAATCATTATTTAAGATTTAATTAAGCAATACAATTTCATTTTTATCAAGACCAAACATGAAATATTTGATCTTCTTGATATTAAAGTTTTTTCAAAATCATCAATAATAATTTTAATATAGTTATTTAAAGATTTTTATCTCTATTTTTCCTTTTAGAGAGAGAGTTCTTTTACTTCTAGATTTTCTTTTAGAATTATTATTTAAATTGTTAAAACATTATAAAAAAGTTCTTTATTATTACTCTGTAAAAGTATTTGCAAAGTATTTTTAGCAAAATACATAACATTAAGAACATATGGATATATTGTATTAAAACTCCTAATAAAGTGATTTTCCCACCATAATCTGTGCTTAGTATTTGAAATAATTTTTATCATAGATAATTCAACATTTTTGAAATCATGCATATGAAAGTGTCTAAGTTCAATTTTATTAGAATTATTGGAATTATTAAAGTATTTAACATCATATATATATGTGTGTGTGTGTGTGTGTCAGGTTTGAAAAGTTTAGATTCAAAATTAAGGAAGTAATAAATGAAAATAGAACGAACTCTTTACCATCGCGTAAGGATTTGTCGGTAAATAAGCCTATTTAAAGGTGAAACGAGCGCAGACGAAGGCTAACTCATACTCGAAAAGGCTTGGCTGGTGTCTCCTCGCTGAGATGTTGTCTTTTGTACCACGCGGTTGCGCGCCAAAGGGCCGTCATGTTGGATTTTATGTGATTGAAGCGAAATAAAGAAGTATTTTGAAGATGATGCCCTCCTCATTTTACCAGCAGGCCTGGGGCCTGTGAAGAGTCGACAGGATTACTTAAGGAACCACAAAATATGCGACGAAACCAAACGAATTAACTTAAAAAAAAATTTTTTTCGAACGAACGACTACATTGAAAACGATACTACCATGGAGGACGAATCTTTCCGGCAGGAGTCCCCAGTCAACACACCGAGCGAACCATTCTTTTTTCCTGAATTTGACTTTAATAAGTTTATCAGTTTTAAAAGTTTTCTTGACTGTTTTGATCAACAATGTTTGGAATATCAAAAAGACGAACAATGGAAGAAGCAAAATATTCCTAGATATCTCATGGGAGTTTATCTTAAATTTTGGTACGAGAACCAACTATTTGAAAAGTCTTACCAAGAAAGCAAAGAATTATTAATGACGGTGTTCGATGCGACTAGACAAGAGGATATTCGAAAATTTCACAACCTAAAATTGAACAACACTAAAGAATTAATTTCCTTTTTTACGAAAAAACTTTCGTTAGGGAAGAAACTAAATTATGATGAAAGTTCCATTGTGGAATATATGACACATTATCCAGTCCCATTCAATATCAAAAGTTCTTAGTAATTAAGAAGATTTCGACAATGCGGCAATTGGTCGCAGTAACACCGGACAGCGCAGACCGAAATGCGGAGAAGACTGGAAGCTTTACCCGATAGTATAACCCAGCAGACGGTAGTGTGTACACAGAGGAACTGATCCACGGCACCGATTCCAATCAAGAGGAAATCATGGACAGCAACATCAATCTCACATGGTGCGATTCAATAGAAGGCAACAGTCAACCTAGGCAGTTTGTACAACAGAATCGACATAATTTTCACTCGCCCAAAAATGACGAAAATATCCAGAGATAAGGATGACAACTAATTATTGATTCAATGGTATGTTCCAAGCACTTTTGTACTCTGATTGACACAGGAAGCAATATATGTGTAATTAATTCCAATAAATTTATCTAAACAATTAAAAAATATTAAAACTTTAAAAAATAGTGATGTAAAAATAAATTAAACTTGTGTGGGACTATTCATCCCAAAGGTATAATTAAAGTTTATATGAAAATTGGATGTATATATCTCTCTCTCTAAGCAAATAGATTTGTTTGTAATTGATACTAAATTGCCTTATATTATTTTAGGACTAGAATATTTACAATTACTTAAGCTTGACATTAGTATTCGTAACATGTGTATTTTTCAATGTGGTAAAAATTTAAGTAATGTTAAATTTGTAAAGAAGTGTGTCGGTGAGTTGAGAACATATCATGAGACATATTGCAAAACTCTTAATAATGATCAAAATATGAACTATTATAATGCTAATAATGAAAATAATATTAACGTTAAGAATAATAAAGGTTTAGATCAAGTACCAGACAGCCCTGAAGATGATCTGAAAAGATTGTTTAACCCAGCCACGGTTGTTGAGGACACAGTACCAAAACAAACTAGTGAGCAATGGGAAGATTTAACCCAACTCCTTGACAAATTTCAAACCATATTTTCACAAAATAAGTATGATGTAAGCTTTATCAATTTAGAGCCACAAAGAATTCATTTAATCTCAGACCTTCCTATAAGTTTACGCCCTTATAGAAACAGTCAACAAGAATCTAACGAAATACAAACACAGATAGAAGAATTGTTAAAAGCAGGTTTTATTAGACCCTCCCATAGCCCATATGCTGCCCCTGTAACTTTAGCATACAAAAAAGATGAAGGAAAAAGATCAAGATTATGTATCGATTATAGAAAACTAAATGAAATTACACGAAAAGATTCCATCCCTGTACCTCTGATAGACTTTGTAATTGATAATTTAACTCATGCTAAATTTTTCTCTACACTCGATTTAACAAGCGGACATAAGCACATTAAAATTCATGAAAAAGACGCAAAGAAACTGGCTTTCACAACTAATTTTGGACTCTATGAATGGTTAAGACTCCCATTTGGCTGGAAAAATTCTCCAGCTGTTTTCCAAAGAACTATAAGACAAATTTTACAAACATATCAGTTAACTTTTGCTTTAAACTATTTTGATGATATAATTTTCTCACAATCTTGGGAAGAGCATTTAACTCATTCAGATACATTTCAAATTTGTAAAAAAGAAAACATTAAACTTAAAAAATTAAAATGTCAGTTTGCACAGGAAAAAATAAAATTTTTAGGATATGAAATAACACAAGGTCATTATTCCCCAAGTAATCCAAATATTGAAACAATAAGAAAATTAGCACCACCTAAAGATGTAGAAGAACTCCAAAGATTTCTTGGTTCCATCAATGTTTACCAAAAATTTATTAAAGATTATGCAAAACTTAGAGTACCATTAAATAAATTACTTAAAAAAGATGCAATTTGGAATTGGTCACATGAATGTCATGAAGCTTATCAAAAGTTAAAGAATTGTTTAATCTCAAAATCTATACTTAAATTATACAACTCACAATATCCATGTCATGTGTTTTGTGACGCAAGCCAGGATTCAATAGGCGTAGTCTTGAAACAACAACACCCAGATGGAACACTTTAACCCATATAGCTTATCACTCGAGACAATTACTTAAACATGAAAAGAATTATACAATTTCAGAAAAAGAATGTTTAGTAATTATACATGCCTTAGACAAATTTCACTGTTACCTACATGGATCCAAATTCACAATACATACTGATCATGCTACTTTACAATCGCTTAAAAGTGTAAAACATTTAACTGGATATTTATTTCGGTGGAGTTTAAAACTTTCTTAGTATGAATATTCGATAGTTTATATAAACGGTAAATTAAATGTTGAAGCAGACATGTTGTCGAGGAACCCTGTATGCCATTATATATCACCCATTTGTCATTTTTTAAATACTGATGAAATTATTAAATACCAAAATTCAGAGAACATTAATGATCCAAAATATACAAAATATAATGATGTATTAACCATTAAGAAAAAGAATTTAAAATTGTAGCATCATTAGCTTTGAGAGAAAAATTAATTACAACTGCACATGAACAATTTGGTCACCCAGGTGTGAAAAAAATGTTAAAATTAATTTCCCCACTTTACTAATGGAAAGACATTATATTAGATGTTTCACATTTTGTTAAATGTTGTGAAACATGTCAAATGAATAAATAATCTACACAAAAATGTATGGATTATTAGAAGAAGTTCCTGTAGCAGGAAAACCATTTGAAGTGATGTCACTAGACACTGTAGGAGGATTTAAATATCATAATTCACAAAAGAAATACCTGCATATTGCTCTGGACAATGCTACCAGATATGCTTGGGCATTTCCATCCAAAAGTGTCACTTCTGAAACTTATACAAATTGCTTAAAACAAATTTTTTAAATTCCATACCCAAAACAACTTTTAAGTGATAGAAATGCTGCATTTACTTCTTCTAAATTTAAGAAATTCTTAAAACATCATAATATTAGACAATTACTAACTTCAGCAAATAGACCAGAATGCAAAGGAAAGAATGAAAGAGTTAATCAGACATTTGTAGCAAAATTAAGATGTAAAGTTACTTCAACTACAAAAATTCCTTGGACAAAATTATTAGAACAAGTTACATATGAATACAATAACTCGCCACATGATGTTACAGGCTTTCCACCTGCATATTTAACGTTTGGAATTTTGCCATATGATTCGCCATTACCTAATCAAGTAAAATTAAACTATCCACCTATACAACAAGCTAGACAAATTGCAGTAAACAGAACAATTAAACATCATAAGATAAATAAACAAAGGTATGATAAACATTATGTTGATGCAAAATTTAAAGTTGGAGATTTAGTCTTATATCAAAATTTCTCATACACTCATTCAAGTAAACTTCAATCTCCTTATAATGGTCCTTTTAAAATTGTCAAAAAACTCTCAGATGTTACTTATGAAATAGATAAACCAAATCAATATACAGGAAAATTAACAGATATTGTTCATTCTACAAGATTAAAACCTTTTCATTCAAAATCCGATTTCCAGTTATGCTAAATTCTTATTTATATTTGTTATAGAGTGTTTTCTCAAACATTGGGGAGGGGGAGAAGTAAATTATAATTTTGAAAAAAATAATAATAAAAGTTGCTTTTAAAATTTGAATTTAAGACTTGTTTACATTATGAAAATCAAAATTTAATGTAATTGAATTTGTATTGTATCTTTATTCATAATGAACACATTATTGAAGACGACTTTTGAAAAATAACTCAATTATATGGACTGTATGAAAACATGGTGATGAGGTCAATTTAACGATACATGATGTTATAATAATTTCATTCTGATTATTTGTGATAGAAGTATATTCTGAAAGTTAAAATATATTATGTGATATTATGAAGATTTTTTATTATGGTTGTGTGTTTTTGAAATGAGTTGATTGGGTAGTGATTCTAATAATAATTAACAAAAGAACTGTGAGATAAAGAATAATTGAATGATGAACATTGAACTACGATTTTTCATAGACAGGACTGTGTGAAACATTACATTACATTGATTGAACTTTTACCTGTACTTGATATATCTGAAATACCCTTATTTTTCTTTGCATTTTATATTTCTAGTGATATTTTGATATAATGTTATGTTTATTTTGGTAAATTTCTGTGTTAAAATTATGTAATCTTTTCTGTTTTGGGAGCTCCTAAACTCATTTTGCTGTTACTTATTTTATATCTATACTTTGTCTGTATTTACTTTACCATTATTCTTAAACTCATTTTGCTGTTACTTATTTTATATCTATTCTTTGTATGTATTTACTTTACCATTATTCCTAAAATCATGTTGTTATTTACTCTAGACCTATTCTTTCTATGTATTTATTTACTCATTATTCCAACATTCAATACCATTTCGAAGTACTTGTAACTTTTCAACATTTATTACTTTATTAACATTGTTTACTATGATGCACATTTAGTGAAAATTTCACTTAGTCTTATGTTATGTTGTTTAGCACTACTATATTTTTAAATGTCTAATGTGAATTATCTTTATCTTATGTTGTTTTTTCTTAACCACATTATTATTATAGTCATAGTGGAAGTATTAGATGTGTGATATTTTTCAGAAAACAATTCTATGTAACACAAAGCTTTATACCAAATTTTTTATATTTTGTTATTCATTATTGCTATTTTTTTGTACATGTTAGGATTCACCAGCCCACTCTTTTACACAATTATTATATCTTCTACATTTTTATTTCATTTAGGGAATTTGATATCATTGAAATATTATTTTTATTCCCTGGGGACTTGCCAGTCAGGATTGGCCAACTTGACTGTGCCAGGCTTCAACGGAGGGGGAATTTATCAGGTTTGAAAAGTTTAGATTCAAAATTAAGGAATTAATAAATGAAAATAGAGCGAACTCTTTACCATCGCGTGAAGATTTGTGGGTAAATAAGCCTATTTAAAGGTGGAACGAGCACTGACGAAGGCGAACTCATACTCGAAAAGGCTTGGCTGATGTCTCCTTGCTGAAATGATGTCTTTTGTACCACCCGGTTGCGCATCAAAAAGCCGCCATGTTAGATTTTATGTGATTGAAGCGAAATAAAGAAGTATTTTGAAGATGATGCCCTCCTCCTTTTACCAGCAGGCCTGGGGCCTGTTATATATATATATATATATATATATATATATATATATATATATATATATATATAAGGATAATTAAACTAGATTAAAAATTAAATTCCCTATCTAGCACTTGACTCATCTTTCTCAGTTCACATCCTCAAGTATCAAACTAATCACCCATTTATTTTTTCCGAACATATGGCCTAGCCAATAAATATGTCTAATTCCAGATCGTTAGGTTTAATAGTCAACATATATGTCAGCATTAACTTTCAAATACCCTCTTCAAATCCGCGATACTTACCACATGTTTTTCAAGTGTTATCCACTTGAAACCACCACCATGGCGTGCTTTTTTCCTCCCTGCTCTCAGTGTCAGAACAGATGTAAACATGACTGAATAAAGATCTTCCTCTTTTCTAACTTTTAATTTGATTCTGTCTTCAAAATCATGACAGAATTAAAGCCGGCAGGATTTTTTTTATCTGCGAATGGATTTCAAATCTTAATGTAAAATCTTATCTTTTTTATAAAATAATTTTAATATAAAAACAAACGCCAACTGCGGTTAATAAATGCAGTGGAGAATTTAATGGAACTTCCAACTGCACCCCGTATGCCCCTATACTGAAGAGGTCGGGTTGGCGGAATTAAAAATGGTACGGAAAAAATAGAAACGCACTAGTAATCCCCGAAAGAGCATCGCTCTTACTTCGATTTGAAGATCTACAGACTTTTTTTTCCAAAAATATAACCTGGAAATGCCCATCCAAGCATTCATTAGAAATTTTGAAAGTACGTGCGATTCCTTCAATATACCAGAGAAACAGAAAATCCTATTTATAGCCAAGTTAGTAGATGGAGATGTGAAGACTTGCATCAAATCACAATCGATCCCTAAAAGTTTTTACGAACTGAAAAATAATTTAATACGTGAATTCGGAACACAATTCAATCCAGCGGAGATTCATCTTCAATTATCTAAAACAGAAAAAACATCAAAAGAGACCCACATAGAATATTTCTACAGAATAAAAGAAATCGCATCCTGGATAAACATGGAAGAAGCTGAAAAATATTATATCATAAAAGGATTAAAAGAAAATAGAGCCATAGAAATACAGTTACAAAGCTGCAGCAACATAGAAGAACTGAAGGAAAAAATGAAACTCTTAGATATCCAAGAAAAATCAAAATCAAATCGGAATGAAATTATATATCCAAAGTATCCAGTGACAAGAATACCTCACCATACGAATCAATTTGCCCGTAGACAATATTATGGAGGATGCAATTGGAGAAATGATCAATCTCAACATCCGGATGCCATAACCGATTCAAGATACAATGCATACTCTCCTCAATTTCTATCACCTTCTTATCATCACCAGTCCTTTTCTCTTCAGCGGCCGACCGTATATCCGAGGAGCCGGCGATTGCAGCAACGACCAACAGTTTTTCGACCGGATGCTCAACTTTCTACCCCCGTCAAAGAACACGAGAAAATTATACATTAGTCCAACCTCATCGAACAGGAGAACTTATAATTATACAAGGAATAATTAACTTTAAACAAGTTGAAGTCCTCTTGGATACAGGATCAAGCGCCAATATTATTCCAAAAAAATATAATATCACAAATCAAGGGACACCACAATGTAGAGTACATCAAAACAAAAAATTGCTACCATCAATGGAGAAATTAAGGCGAGTGAGGCAATTACTTTACAATTGAAAATAGGAGAAATTATAAAAGATATTAAATTCCTCATAATAAATGTAGAACTGAAATATTTAATAATTTCTAATAAAACTATGAGTATTTTTGATTTAAATATTAATTTTAGTGATTATAAAAATTTTTAAAGAGGAAAACAAATTTAAAAAAATTATGAATCTAAGAAAAATATTAAAGAAAATGAAACTCTTAAATTTAGTAATAATAAAATTATCACTAAGAAAATTGAGATAATGTGTTTAATATAGAAATAATTCCTAATAGTGATTATGATATTATTAATGTGATTATTGATAAATATAAACATGTCTTTGCTAAAAATAAGTTTGATGTCGGCGAAGTAAAATGTAATTCTCGTAAAATAATACTTACCTCAGAATTACCCATTGCAAATCTACCATATAGGACATCTTTTAAAGATGATACGGAATTAAAAAAGCAATTAGATGCATTATTGACAGCAGGAATAATTAAACTATCTTAAAGTGCTTATGCTGGCCCTATAACGTTGGCTTTTAAAAAAGAGGATAATGCTCGTACACGATTATGTATCAATTACAGAAAGCTAAATGCTATCATAAAATTAGATGCAGAGCCCATTTCCCCGAATAGATGCAGTTTTAGACAAATTAACACATGCAAAATTTTTCTCAACCATCGACCTATTTAGTGGTTATTGGCACATTAAATTAGATGATAATGAATCTGAAAAACTTGCATTTACATCAAATTACGGTCTTTTTCAATTTAATCGGTTGCCTTTTGGATATAAAAATTCCCCAGCTATATTTCAAAGAGCTATTAGACAGATTTTAAATAAATACCAAACAAAATTTGCATTAATTATTTTGACGATATAATAGTATTTTCGGAATCAATTGAAGAACATGCAAAACAATTAGAGGAAATTTTTAAAATTTGTGAAATAGAAAATATTAAATTAAAATTCTCAAAGTGTAAATTTGGTAATAGTACATTTGACTTTTTAGGATATGAAATAAAACAATGGTCATACACTCCAAATAATACAAATGTCGAAATAATTAAAAAAAACCCTAGATATGTAAAGGATTTACAAAGATTTCTTGGTAGTATTAATGTCTATTATAAATTCATTCCTCAATATGCAAAATTAAGAATGCCCTTAAATAATCTTCTTAAAAAGAATCAAAATTGGAATTGGACTCCAGAATGCACAAAATTATTTTCAAAGACTTAAAGACAGCTTAATTTCAAAGCCCATTTTAGCTATATTCAATACAAATTTCCCCTGTCATCTTTATGTAGATGCATCGAAAACTGCAATCTCATGTATCCTCAAACAAGAAAAATCCAATGGAAATCAACATTCAATTGCTGTCCATTCGAGACAACTGAGAAATTATGAAATTAATTATACAATAAAAGAATTAGAATGCTTAGCTATAATTGATATTTTTGATAAATTCCATTGCTATCTTCGTGGATCTCATTTCACAGTTCATACCAATCATAATGCATTAGTTTGGCTTAAAAATTGCAAAAATTCCACGGGTAGACTTTTTAGATGGTCTTTAAAAGTTTATATGTATGATTTTGATTTAAAATATAAGAAAGGTATCACCACACACACACACACACACACACACACAAAACACACACAAACACACACACACACACACATATATATAAATATATATATATAAAAATATTGAAGCTGATATGTTAACAAGAAATTCTATTGCTTACCATATAATTAATACACCCCCAGAACCTTTATTAGATATCAATGAAATAAGTCATTTTCAAAATATAAAAAATACATCAGCTCCAAAATGTTTTAAGAGAGATGGTGTTTTTGTAGTTAAAAGACAAGGTTTAACTAAAATAATTGTACCCAAAGATCTAAGAGTGAAATTAATGGAAACAACTCATAAAAAATTTGGCCATCCTGGTGTAGCTACCATGTTTTAAAATTAATATCACCACAATATTATTGGATAAACATTATTACTGATATACGAAATTATGTGAAACTTGTCAAATAAATAAGAAGTCACATCAGAAAAAATACGGACTGATGCAATCACTTCCCCTTTGTGAAAAACCCTTTGAACTTTTATAGATAGATAGTGTAGGTGGTTTAAATTATTACAACTCTGTTAAAAAATATTTGCACATTATTATTGATCATGCAACTAGGTACATTTGGACTTTCCCCATCAAAAAATGCAAAAACAGATGCTTAAATAAATTGTTTAAGACCAATCTTTCAGAATCATATGCCGGAAAAAATTTTAAGTGATAGAAATACTGCGTTCACCTCTGCAAAGTTTAAGCATTTTTAAAACATAATAATGTCACTCAATTATTAACTACTTCTCACAGACCACAAACCAATGGAAAGGTTGAACGTGTAAATCAAAGCATCATTACCCGCTTAAAATGTGAAATTAGTATTAGTTCAAATAAAGTCCCAAGGACAAAAATTCTAGAAAAAGTAACCCATCAGTATAATCAAACTCCACATACAATAACAGGTTCCCCTCCAACCTACTTAATGTATGGTAATTTACCTTTCGAAATTTCGCTAAAAGGTAATGAGATATATCCTCCCTTAGAAGAAGCAAGAAAATTAGCCAAAGAAAGAACCGAATAATATTATAAAATAAATAAGATCAGATATGATAAAAAATTTCAGGAAGCTGATTTCAAGGTTGGTGACTTAGTAATGTATGAGGAATTTCAATATCCCAATACAAGGAAATTTAGTCCCCCTTATTCAGGCCCTTATACCGTCTTAAGAAAATGTTCTGATGTATTATTTGAAATTGATAGACCAGGGGTGGCGAACCTTTTTGGATCAACGTGCCATTTTTTCTCAAAAAATGTTTAATGAGTTATAGGCATGCCATCAAATACTTTTGATTTGTGATTTTTGGGAAACTAATAAAACTAAATACGAACAAATCAAAACTCTTTACTTAATACGAAAAAATACATTTTGCACTGTATAGTAGTAAATGTTTTAGTTATAATTGTAATTTAAATTAAAGTAACATTAGTGTGATTTCTGTTGTTATAGATTAGATGACAAATAACTTATATCAGGATTATAAGATGTTACTTTTAGCAGAATGCATGCTGAATTAGAGTCGTCTGCTAAGCGGCTTCTAAGCGAGTCTTTGATGTTGTTTATCTCTGAAAATAATGACTCGCAGGCATAGGTAGATAAAAATAAGGTTAAAATAGCATAAAGCAGCTTCTTCAAATAGTTAAGTGCATCTGGAATCGAATTCCATGTTTCCAAAATTTCGTTACTGGTATTTTTACTTATATTGCTTGTCAATCTTTCTGCTTCACAATCAATTCCAAATTTTCTTTGTTTCAATAAACTTTTGAATCCGTATTGAACAAGACTGGAAATCAACCAATTACGTTTCAAATTCTTCAATTTCCATTCAATCGAATTGGGAAAAGTTCAGTTAATCAAACGAAATCACATCAGGGTACATAATAAATCTGAATGTTTCCAATAATTCCTTGAACTGAGAAAATCTCGCTGAAAATTCTTTGATTAAGGAATCAGTTATGGAAATAAATTCATCAATAACTGTTTCTTCATTTCGTTTCTCTAGGGCGTTTAAATCTTTGATATTTTTTTTCAAGTTTGGGAAGTACTTGTAGTTTCTTGTAATAATATCGTTTCTGAAAACATACAGTTTAGCTTCAAAAGCGCGAATGAGATCCATCGTGACGATAACTGTTTTATTCAGGTGATGAAGCTTTACGTTCAATTCATTGAAATGTTGGCATATGTCTTTAAAAAAACATCAATTTTATAAGCCACATAATATCAATTAACTGTGGGTATTGTTCAATTTTGCTCTCATTTTGTAGAAATAGTCTGATTTCTTCCAAACAATCAACAAATCTTTGAAGTACGTTCCCACGGCACAACCAGCGAACATTGTGTTATACATTAGTAAGCCATTATACACCGAATTTACTTCATCCAACAAAACATCAAACTTGCTTATTTAAAGCCTGCGACGCTATGAGGTTGAACATTTTTGTGGCTAACGTTATTACATTGTCAAGAGATGTTAAACCACTCTCTGCACATAAGGCTTGCTGGTGAATAATGCAGTGGCATTCAAGAATCGAATGTCCTACGTCTGTTTTAAATAAAGAAATGAAACCACTCTTCTTCTTATTTTTTTTCCTTATCATATTTGGAGCACCATCAGTGGTTACTGAAACAATTTTTTTCAAATTAATTCCTTTCTCGGCAAGCGAATTTCTTACTGCCGAACAAATATCTGAGCCCTTTGTAGTTGTTAATAACAATGATATCGCAATTAATTCTTCTTTAATGACGTTTCCTACACTATATCGAACGAAGACAGCTAAACGTGCAGATTTAGTGATGTCAATATTTTGGTCAAGACATAGAGATATAAAGGAGCGGAGATAATGTCATTTTTTTTGTTGATCTGTAACATTTTCTGCCGGTTTTGAGATTCTATCTTTTATAGTGTTTCTAGAGAGAAGAATATCTTTGATGCACTGAATTATCTCATCTTTACTATCAAAAAGGGAGAGCGCACATGCCAACCAAGCTTCCTTCAAAAACTATCCCTCTTGAAAAGGTTTACCGTGCCGAGCAATGGCATTTGCAGCCGAGTAACTTGCCACACTTGTGTGACAATTTTTGTTTACATATTTATTCGTAGATGTCGACTGTTTATTTCTGTCTTTTAATGCACTTGCAATTAATTCTTTTTGCTCTGGTTCGCTTTTTTCACAAAATGATTTGTGATTTGTTTCAAAATGCCGTTTTACAGACGATGTTCTGCATACCATTGTTCCAGAACATAAAACACACACCGCTTTGTCGCCTTTACTGATGATGCTATTTTTAAGTCCACAAAGTTTAAAATTCTCTGCTACACTTACTGTCTTGCACTTTCTGTTTTTTTTTTGTGTTTTTTTTTACTGAACTAGCCATGTTAAATAGCAGCAAAAAATCGTAAATTTAACACAAATAAACTTTAAATATACAGTTGTGTCGACGAAATTGACTATTCTATATGCTCTCGCTCGATCACCCCACCACCACCAAAAACCCCTTTACTGACTGCGTACGACTGTGGGAAATTGAGTACTTGTACGATATTTCTGTAGTGTCTGCTCTTTTGCTTTGTGTCAGGTCATAAAAAATTTTAAAAATAAAGCCGTGTGAGATAGACTTACAAGATAAGAATTAGATCACATTGATAAATTAGATGTATACAAGCTGAAACATTAATGTAAACGTTAGAATATATTTTTTAACAGCTTGAATATATCTAGAAACAGTTACATACACACACTATGCGTAGATAAACTTTGCATCATTAGCAATTAAAGGGTGTTTTTTTAGAGGTATAGAACTTTAAATTGCAATAAAACAACGATGTATTATTCGATTGACATGAATTTTTTTTATTCGAAAGATAATCTTGTAGCATTACATTTTAAATATGATTTTTGGCATAGAATTGCCACGGCTGGCTCGGATGTAGTCCAATCTGGACGTCCAATTTTCGATGACTTTTTCCAACATTTGTCGCCGTATATCGGCAATAACACGGCGAATGTTCTCTTCCAAATGGTCAAGCGTTTGTGGCTTATCCGCATAGACCAATGCCTTTGCATAGCCCCACAGAAAATAGTCTAGCGGTGTTAAATCACAAGATCTTGGAGGCCAATTCACAGGTCCAAAAAGTGAAATTAGGCGGTCACCAAACGTGTCTTTCAATAAATCGATTGTGGCACGAGCTGTGTGACATGTTGCGCCGTCTTGTTGGAACCACAGCTCCTGGACATCATGATTGTTCAATTCAGGAATGAAAAAGTTAGTAATCATGGCTCTATACCGATCACCATTGACTGTAACGTTGTGACCTTCATCGTTTTTGAAGAAGGATTCCACCAGCCCATAAAGCGCACCAAACAGTCAGTTTTTCTGGATGTAATGGTGTTTCGACATACACTTGTGGATTAGCTTCACTCCAAATGCGGCAGTTTTGTTTGTTGACGTAGCCATTCAACCAGAAGTGCGCTTCATCGCTAAACAAAATTCGGTTCACACCTAGGAGAGCCCCCACCCTTGGCGCGAATTACTTTGGTTGGCGATAATTGCGCCGTCATGGTAACCTTGCTTTTTTAAATACAACATATGGCAACCCTAAATTTTTCTAGAATTCTCGTCATTTGTGGGCGCGCATTTCAAATTTCATTTTGTTGTTGGGCACCGGGCTGAAAGCATGGCTGCACTTGTGAGTGAATACACGTTAGAATTTTTTACGTTATTGAATGCTAGAGGCAAGAAAGAATTGATTGAATGGTGTATGAAAGAAGGATTAATTGCTTCAAGTTATGAATGTCCTAATTGTAATGAGCAAATGCGATTAAATGAACGAAAGAGTGTTGTTTTGGATGGATTTGAATGGAGATGTCGAAAAAAGGTGTGAATGCGCATGATGTTTGCAGAAGTTTAAGAAAGAATTCGTGGTTTTCCAATAGTAAGTTAAGTATGTATGATGTTTTGCGTGTAACTAAAATGTGGTTTGGAAGGTGTATGAATGATTACGTTGTGAATGCATTGAAATTGAATAAAAATACAGTTATTGATTGGTTTATGTTTTGTCGAGAGGTTTGTATGAATGCGGTTGTGAACGAAAGCGTTAAAATTGGAGGAGTAAATGTTATTGTTGAAATTGATGAAAGTAAATTTGGTAAAATGAAGTATGGAAAAGGCAAGCCTGTGGATGGAAAGTGGGTGTTTGGAGGTATAGAAAGAGGAACGAATAGATGTTTTTTCGAGTGGTTGAACGACGGACGAAAGAGGAATTGCTGTGTGTGATTAAAGAATGGGTCCTGCCTGGAAGTACGATTGTTTCTGATTGTTGGAAGGCGTATAAATGTTTGTCTGATGAGGGTTTTAAACATTTGGAAGTGAATCACAGTGTATGTTTTAAAGATCCTGATACCGGTGCTCATACCAATTCAATTGAGGGTACATGGTCGGCAATAAAACGTTTTCTTCGCAATCACACCAGCCACGCAGAAGGCATGTTCGACCATTACCTCGCAGAGTATCTATGGCGGCGCTCTCGCGATCACTCTCTCAGCGACGAGACATTCCGGGATTTTTTAAAAGCTGTTATTACACTTTACCCTCCACTTGGGAAGGATCAACAATAAGAAAGTAAGTGCTGTTGTTATATTTTTTATCTTAAATGTTAAATTTCTGTATTGTTTACATGTATTTTCATTGCGCATCCATCTTATACTGCTATGTTTACTTGTCACCGTTATCGGGTTTGCTTGGCGCCATTTCGCTTGGCGCTTTTTCCGGTTTGGCGCCAAGGGTGGGGGCTCTCCTAGGATTTTACCCAAAATTCGCTTATGAAAATCGGGAACAACGGCAATCTCGTATTGGGCCCATTCGACGAATCTACACCTTGTTTGATGATCGTTTTGATGAATTGCCAAACTGAGAATAAATCACTTGACAGCTGTTAAATTGGTCGCCCTCTTGGAAAGTAATGCCAACTTAAACTTCTATACCTGAAAAAAAAACACTCTTTATAAAACACGACGTAACTACGCAAGACATAACAAACGAGTCTGCTCTCCGACTTATCGGCATCGCAACGGATCACTCGCGCGTTTGTTCATAATACTTCATAGTCAACTTTTATTTTCAGCTAAAATGCAAACCGCTTTTCATCGATGGCGTGCCCAAAATATTCTGTCGGGTGCCATTGGTTCGCCATCCCTGAGATAGACCCAATGCCCTTAATAAAACTGACACTGAATTGATTCATTAAGACATTTTCATTCATCTGAAAATTTTCAGTTGAACAAAATACCCATAATAATGAGAAGATAATAAATAAACGAAACCTCTTACGTAATACAGAAGTAACTGAGTTCTGCTTAACAAGACTTTTCGGCGAAAAAGAATAATATATGATATGATATGATATTTAATTTTTATAACATAGTTAGTTGTGTTAAATGAGATATTTTCTTTATACTTTAATTGAGAAAACAAAGTATATATAGGTTTTGTCTTACAAAATTTTGAGAAATTTTAATATACTTCTCATAATTTTATCTTAAGATGTCGAATGAGTTAACAGTTATGATAGAAATTGGTGTTTAAAAGTATCAAAATATAAATTAAGTTTTTAGAAAAATGATTAATGTACTAATACTAATGATATTGATTTTGATAAGACACACAAGTAAAGTCACGTTGCGTTCTTTTTTTCTCCACGTAATTTAATTGTTTTGTTAATTATTTTATTCAAAAGTAATTTTATAACATGTCATTTAATTTTTTTTTATTTTGAAATTGTGTGTTTTGATATACCGGCCATATATCAGGATTCACTTTTTTTAAAAATTTTCTTTATCTAAAATTAAAATTAATTTAAAACCTTGAAGCTTATTTTTGGATATTATACAGTGGATAAGGGAGAATACAATCATTATAATTTTGTATATGTCTCGAAACATTAAGAGGACAAACGTGTTTAGTTTGATATGTATACCTCTTATTGTTTCTCATCAGCATCCCTGAACATCTGTGATTTGATCACGCAGATTTCTCAGAGATTGTGTTCAAAATTAAGTAATGTGAAACAGTTTATATTAGTGAATGTGTGATATAAAAGAAACTCAAGAATTTTTGTCTATGAAACGAATTTTTAGAAGGTTACAGAAAAATTCAAAATATTGTATGCGATATTGTTAAGTTACAGTGAATATATTGAGAAAATTTTCATAAATACTGAAAATGATTATTGAAGTGAGTCCACTTTCCTGACACAAAACTATTAAAAAAAAGAGCTCTTATATTCTTATATTCCTATATTCTTATAATTTTTACATTTTTATATTTTATAACGCATATAAAATAAGATATTGTTTATTGTGTTGAATAGTGTACATATCAGTTGTGTGTTGTACACCGTTGTCATATTATTAACTAGCTGGTATACCCGTTCTTCGCACGGGTGAACTGAAAAATTAAACAACACAGATTGAAGGAAAAAGAAGTTTTTAATGAGTTAATTTTATGTGAATTGACAATTAAACCAAAAAAGCTTTTTGCATATCTCAGCTAAACAAAAAAAAAAGAAAGAAAACACCTTTGTTAAATTTTAACTATGTAGATCTACTAGCCGATAAAAAGGATTTTTTAAATTTATAATTCCTCGTAACACTCTTGAGGGTCGATTTTTCAAAATACCTCCCTAAGCTGATCTCTGCTCAGCAAAAGTAACACATTGTTAAAAGTTTTGCGTAATGAACGCTTAAAGTAGTGTAAATAATTTGAATCTGAAAGTGTAATACATTAATATTACTTTGTGTTGTATTTATTTTATTTTAAAATTGTAATATTCGCAAGCAACGACGTTTCTTAAATTATAATGGCGATTCAATGAAAAACATAGCGAAATGTTAAAGATAGAGTCAAGTTGGTAAATGCCTAGCTACTTTCGTAGCTCGTGCTTTATTAGAGCTTTGCAAGACCCGCCGTGTAGGGGATCTATAAATCTATCTATCTAATAGATCTAATCTATCTAATATATATTATAAATGTGAAAATTTGTGAAAATCTTTGTGGGTCTTTCATAAAAAACAACTTAATGGATTTTAATGAAACTTTACAGTAATATAGCTTATACATCAGAATAACACATAGGCTATAATTTATGCCATAGGCTATAATTTATAAAAATTTGTAAAAAGTGTCCAAAATATAACACTATTTGTCAATAAGAAGGAAAAAATTCTGCCATCTGCAAGCAAAAAACCTGCAAAAAAGCCCACGTCAGCATATATCTATCTTTTGTTTGTGAAAAACTCTTTTGTTTTGGCTACGCAAGGGAATCGCTTCTAATTAATTCCTGTGATCAGAATAATGCCTATTTTTTTTATTTCAGAATAAAACTAAGTTTTGAAGGGAGAGGTTGTTATAAATCTCTCTTTATTTTAATGTTTTTTTTTTGATTTTATTATGCACATTTGGTAGTAAGATGTTGATCTATTTTCAAAATAACTACTTTTATCGCTTCTGGTACATAAAGTAAATAAACTTTCTCTTTCACAATACATCATTTGGACAAACTTTCATAATTTTTTGTGGTTAGTAGTTAATTATAACGCTGTAATTTTAATTGAATATGCAGATATTGCATTTTTAAGTATAAAACTAATTATAACTACTGCACTGTATTTTTTGCAGTGAATGAGTGAGTGAATATTAACGTTGCACTGTTCAGCTACACGAGGGCTTTTGGAGACGGACCACGTAATTTTGAACAATGGTCAAGTGACGGGAATTACACTTGAGCTGGCACCCCCTTCTCCTAACTACCACATCACACCAACTTAGCAGGAATATTCTACCAATACTTAGCTTTAATATTCTTTGAAATCCACTCTTCCAAGATATATGGCAGCACGGGTTCTATGATGAGTATTTTAGTGGGGAAGGCGAAATGTTTTGTAGCAGATATTGCGTTTTCAGCGGATTGCAAAGATTATTATTTTTGTCGCAAAAAAATAGTTAATGTCAAAATTTAAGTGTCTTATGATTTTGTCTGTTAATGAAGACCTTGGAAAATGATTTGACTACTTATTTTAATTGAACAGTGTACATAATTAATTTTACAGTGGAATATCTTTAATTAATTTATTAGCTCTAACGGATTAAATTTTCCAAAGTGGAGTATTTTGTTTATGTATATCCCTTAATTTGTACATGTAGTGATCCAAAAAAAAATTGTATGAAAAAAGCTGCAGTAAATCATAATGCGGTTGGATAAAGTATTAACGTGCATTTCCCCCCCCTACACGGCGGGTCTTGCAAAGCTCTAATAAAGCACGAGCTACGAAAGTAGCTAGGCATTTACCAACTTGACTCTATCTTTAACATTTCGCTATGTTTTTCATTGAATCGCCATTATAATTTAAGAAACGTCGTTGCTTGCGAATATTACAATTTTAAAATAAAATAAATACAACACAAAGTAATATTAATGTATTACACTTTCAGATATAAATTATTTACACTACTTTAAGCGTTCATTACGCAAAACTTTTAACAATGTGTTACTTTTGCTGAGCAGAGATCAGCTTAGGGAGGTATTTTGAAAAATCGACCCTCAAGAGTGTTACGAGGAATTATAAATTTAAAAAATCCTTTTTATCGGCTATTAGATCTACATAGTTAAAATTTAACTAAGGTGTTTTCTTTCTTTCTTTTTTTGTTTAGCTGAGAAATGCAAAAAGCTTTTTTTGTTTAATTTTCAATTCACATAAAATTAACTCATTAAAAACTTCTTTTTTCTTCAATCTGTGTTGTTTAATTTTTCAGTTCACCAGTGCGAAGAACGGGTATACCAGCTAGTAAGCTATATTACTGTAAAATTTCATTAAAATCCATTAAGTTGTTTTTGCGTGAAAGACCCACAAAGATTTTCACAAACTTTCACATTTATAATATATATTAGATAATTTCATTTTATAAGTGTCTATGTTTTTTTTTATCTTTTTAAAAAATTGTATGTCATATATGCAAAATGTGTATAACAATATAAGGTATTACTACGATGGAACCCAAGTAGATTTTTACACAAAACTATTATTTAGCATTTGTATGATATCATGAATTTTTATATTTACTATCTAATTGTTTGATATGATATTATTTTCCAACATAAAATTTTTTTGAAAACAATATCTACTAGCTATAATACGAATCTATTATTATGAAGGAATAGGAGGAAACGCGAGCTCTTGTTCTAGATGTCGAATAGATTTGAACAAGCTAATCTTCAATTATATGTATGGATATTCATTTTTATCAATTAATATTTTGGAAATGTCATTACTGTGTTTGTTATTATAGTTTCGTTTATTGTATTGCATTTTGATTTTAGTATTCCTATTGCTTAGATATTTCTACTGTGTGTAATATGTCTTTCTAAATAATGTTATGTATTGTTTTGTGTTTGTTGAAAATTGATTAAGTTTGTAAAGAGAGAAAAAACCACGCCATGACACCCTTTTAAAATTGGGGAGCAAATGTAAGGATAAATAAACTAGATTAAAAATTAAATTCCCTATCTAGCGCGCGCGCGCACTTGACTCATTTTCTCAGTTCACATCTTCAAGTATCAAACTAATCCTCCATTTATTTCTTCCGGACATATGGCCTAGCCAATAAACATGTCGAATTCCAGATCGTTAGATTTAATAGTCAACATATGTCAGCATTAACTTTCAAATACCCTCTTCAAATCCGCGATACTTTCCAAATGTTTTTGAAGTGTTATCCACTTGAAATCACCACCATGACGTGCTTTTTTGCTCCCTGGTCTCAGTGTCAGAACAGATGTAGACATGACTGAATAAAGATCTTCCTCTTTTCTAACTTTTAATTTGATTCTGTCTTCAAAATCATGATATATATATATATATATATATATATATATATATATATATATATATATATATATATATATATATATATATATACAGTCGACTCTCGATAATTCGAACTTTCGACAATACGAACCTCTCGCTAATTCGAAGTATATGCTCAGCCCCTAGAAAAACTCTTGATATTTCGAACTAAAACCATACGTTTGGGTACTCTCAATATTTCGAAGTAAAATTTGTGGTTGGCCAGACTACAACACGCGATAATTCGAAGTTATCCTATAAAACTCTCGATAATTCAAACCTTCAATATTATGAAGTTAGATTCACTTCCTGTACCTAATTATCCCACCAGCGGTTTTTTTACTGAACTTATTTTCGACCAAATTGTGCATGTTGATAGAATAACTACTTTGTTTATTATATGTCCGCTATTTGCTAAGCAGAATTTTGATTTATTCCTAAGCCATCTATTTTTTCTTTTTCCGTTTATACCCACGCTTTAGATGGATAAAGGAAAAACTGCTTTCTTTTTTATTCACTGTGCAGTAATGAGTGATGCTTCCTTTTACAAGTATTGCACAATAATTTTGATTTGCGTTGAGTATTTATTACTGATAATGAGTCACATTTAAACAGATGTTTTTAAAAAAAATAAATAAAGCACTCAAACTACACCCAAGATAATTCAGCAGAATCGTTTTATGGCAGAGGATTGAAAGCGAGAAATAAAACCTTTATATAAAAATGTACGAGGCAAAGACAGGAGAGACAGGGATTTAACTTTGTTCTATTATTTTTTTTAAAAAAAGAGCCTTAATGTGCCACTAAGAATTGCTCCACGTGCCATAGTTGTCAACCCTTGCTATTAAGTATACCCCGTAGGTGAGTGTGAACTGTGAAAACGCCTTGTGTTCATTTTAGATTCCAAATTTTAAATTAAAAATATTATTTTACTAAAGTTGTGGTGATTAACGTTTCCAACCTGTTAATTTCGATAAACCTTGGGCCACTACTTTACACTTCACTTTAGTGTCAACTTATCACGCGAAAGGAACGACATGTCTTCTTTTAAAAAGTACAAGTGCTTAAAACAATTTCTGAAAAGAAAAAGGTGATAGAATCAGTTGAAGAAGGTGAGAGGAAGGTCGATGTAGCCAAAGCATTTGAAATCCCACTGAGCTCACTCTCCACTATTCTGAAGAAGAAAGAGAAAATCTTTAGTGCATCTTCGAGTAGAGTGAGAAAACGCGTTAGTAAAGGTAATTTTACATGTCTTGAACAGTGTTTAGTTTCATGGATGAGACAGTGTCGAGGACAGAATATTCCGATGGGTGGCTCTTTATTGAAGGAAAAGGCTAAAGCATTCGCCAAAGAATTAGGAATCGAGTTTTCAGCTAGCGAGGGATGGCTTACAAATTTTAAGAAAATGAATGGGATAGTCTTCAAAAAAATGTGCGGGGAAAGCTCAAGTGTCGACATTAACGTTTGTTCTATGTGGCAGAATTCGCTTTCGGGTCTAATAAAGGAGTACGAACCACGTAACATTTTCAACACGGATGAAACCGGACTCTTTTTCAAGTGTTTGCCTGAAAAAACATTCACAATCAAAAAAGAAAAATGTCATTGAGGAAAACATAGCAAGGAGAGGTTAACTATTTTACTGACTATAAAAATGGACGGCTCAGAAAAGATTACTCCTCTCGTCATAGGAAAATCTGCAAAACCTCGGTGTTTCAAGGGCACAAACTCGTTCCCTACGAAATACCGCTCAAACAAGAAGGCATGGATGACCACCGAACTCTTTAATGAATGGTTGGTCTCACTGAACTCGGATATCAAAAGAGAAAAACGACATATTATCTTATTTTTAGACAACTGTAATGCGCACAATAACGCACCACCTTTATCGAATGTGAAATTTCAATTTTTCTCTCCAAACTCAACCTCAAAACTTCAGCCACTCGACCAGGGCATCATACATAGTTTTAAAACTTTTTATCGGCGTGAAGTTGTTAAAAGCGTTTTGGATAACCTCGAAAATCAGCAGCATGTAACTACTACTTCTATTTTAACAGCTTTGATCATGATTGACAAGGCTTGGAGAGCTGTTACTCCTTTGACAATTCACAGCTGTTTTAAAAAGTCAGGCTTCCCCTCGCCGAATCTGGTTGATGTGGACAATACACTCCCTGAATTTAATGCTGAACCATCCCTTTGGGAAGCTCTTCCAGAACAAGATTTGACGTTTGACGACTACGTGTTGGTTGACACGGACATTGCTGTATGGGGAGCTCTATCTGACGCTGAAATTGTGGCTTTGGACCACAATAATACAGAAAGTGTGTGAAGATCCCCTTGGACCTCACTTTGAGAACGAGAATAAGTAGGAGTCAGATAAGAGCCAGTAGCCATTTTTATAAATAACTTTCTTTATTTGGTTATCTTATCCAAATAGAATCAAAGACTTATTAACAAATATATCTAACTAGTATTATGAGGTCTTATAAAGGGAATGTCCTTTAAATTAACTTAAATATTTAATGATCCAATTAATTAACAATTAGGATATCGATCACGCAGAGATTACCACGATAAGAGATCCCAGGTTTATATTTAATAATGTTCCTATTGAACATTTAACTTTAATCACACTCAGAAATTAAACGTTTAATGAGACTTCAAATATAAATCAATATTTACCACACAATCTCAACTCTTCTTGAGAGTAAATTATCCACCAAGAAATCTTCAATTATAAATTTCTCATTTCACTATTATGCCTTTCTGCTTCAATCTCTCTCTCCTACTGCTATAACTTTACTATTCCGTTTGACTTAAATACTTTATCTAATCTGCATAACAAGGAATCCTGTCCTCTTTTTGGAGCTGATTGGAAATAGGTAGGGAATTAAATTTCCCTAAAAAGGACGACTCAGAAGGTTAGTGATAAAGTTCCGTATAGATTTGTCACAAGTGATGAAGACGAATCGGAGGAGTTGACTCCGGTAACTCTGTCAGAAGCTTAAGTGTCACTAAACAAACTACGCAACTTTTTCCTTCAAAATCATGTTCATGCAGACATTTTGCAGGCTTCATTTGTTCTAGAAAAATCTATTGACAAAGTTAGATTGAATGCCTTAAAACAAAAAAAGATAACAGATTTTTTCGACAAAAAGGATTAATTATATATAGTATGTATATTCTTTTAATAGTTCTTTTCAAGATATAAGTATTCTTTTAATATAGGACTTTTTAACTTCTGTTTTATTTTTATACTGTATAAAATATACTTTAAAAAAATATGTACAATTGTTGCTTTATTACATAGTTTTAAATTTAAATGTGTGATAGAAAAAAACTTCTCTTCGTGTATTTTGAGAGTTTTTCCTACCCTCTTGATAATTCGAAGTTTTCATTGGTCCCTCCAACTTCGAATTATCGAGAGTCGACTGTATATATTATATATATATATATATATATATATATATACATGAGAATAAGTAAATTAGACTAAAAATTAAATTCCCTATCCAGCACTTAACTCATACTTTTCATTTCATCTTCAAGTATCAAACTAATAACATATTTATTTCTTCCGAACATATGGCCTAGCCAATAAACATGTCTAATTCAAGATCGTTAGATTTAATAACCCTATATGCCAGCATTAACTTTCAAGTACAATCATAAAATCCGCGATACTTAGCGCATCTGTGTTTTAAGTGTTAACCCATTTAAAATACCCGTGGCGTACTTATTCCTCTCTGCTTTTTTAGCGTCAGAAGAGATGTAGAAATGATAGAATAAAGTTCCTTTTTAAAATTTAGTCTGATTCTGATTCAAAACATGTCAGAATTAAAGTCGGCCGGATACTATCTGCGAGTAAATTTCGAAACCTAACGTAAAACTAATCTTTTTTGAAAAATAATTTTACTATAAAAACGAACGCCAACGACAGTAATAACTGATATGGAGAATTTGACGGAACACCAACGGCGCTCTAGATATCTTTGCTGAGAGAGAGAGAGAGAGAGAGAGAAGACGTCGGGTCCGGAATTAGAAGGAATTCTCTATGGTAAGAAAAAAGAAGAAACGTGCTCTTAACACCGGGAAGAATGCAGTCTTTACCGTCGAACGATACTTCTGTCTTTGTTGAAGAGGCCAGCCATTTTGCCATGAATGAAAGAAACAACGTACTAATGGCGAAAAAAAAAGAAGAGAAGCGTGAATTCCCTATCCCCGTGAAGAAAGACTAACTCCTTCCACCAGAGAAATAAAAAAAATCTTCGCCGGAAAGTCTGTACAATAATACCGGGAATTTGACCACCATCGAATACAATAGTGAAGTGAAAACATCAAATGCAAAATTTAAAGACCAATATCGAAAGAAAAATAAATAAATAAAATTTTACTAGTGCAAATCAAATGACAACCTCTGGATTATCGTTCACCAAAAATTTCTGCCGCTACGAAGTAAAGGTCAGTGAAATCATTAGTTTTCATTTTAGTAACATTGAAGTGACTGAGTTCTGTTGAACAGAACTTTTAGAAGAAGAGATTATATAATATCATATTTAACTTTTATAGTATATTTTGTGTTAAAGGAGATATTGTTTATACTTTCAATTGTAAAAGCAGTGTGTATGTGTTTTATTATACAAAATTTTGAGAAATTTTAATGTACTCCCCATTATTTCATTTTAAAAAGTCGAATGAGTTAACATTTATGATAGATATTGGTGTTTTAAAATTGAAACATATAAGTTTAGTTATTAGAGAAATGACTCTAATGTACTAATACTAATGATATTCATTTTGATGAGAAACAAAAGTAACGTCACGTTGCATTCTTTTTTCTCCACTGAATTTTATTTGTTAATTATTTTATTCAGCAGTAACCTTAGTGCAAGTCATTTAATTTTTTTTCATTTTGAAATTTTGTGTTTTGATATACCGGTCATATATCAAGATTCACTATTCCTCGAAATTTTCCTTATCCAAATTTAAAATTAATTTAATAACTTGAAGCTTATTTTTGGATATTATACAGTGGATAACAGAGAAGACAATCATTATAATTTTGTATATGTCTTGAAACATTAAGGGGACAAACGTGTTTAGTTTGATATGGAGATGGCGCAAGTGTAGATTTTTATACAAAATTATTATTTTAACATTTATATGATATCATGTATTTTTATATTTACTATCTTATTGTTTGATATGATATTATTTTCCAATATAAAAAAAAATTTGAATACATTATCTGCTAGCTATAATACGAATCTATTATTATGAAAGAATAGGAAGAAACACGAGCTCTTATTCTGGATGTCGAATAGATTTGAACAAGCTAAACTTTAGTTATATGGACGAAAATTCATTTTTATCAATTAATATTTTGGAAGTGTCATTACTGTGTTTGCTGTTATAGTTTCGTTTATTTTAGAGCAATTTGATTTTTGTATTCCTATTACTTAAATATTTCTACTATATGTAATAAACGTTTCTAAATGATGTTATGTATTGTTTTGTTTTTGTTGAAAATTGATTCAGTTTGTAAAGAGAGAAAAAGCACGCCATGACTCCCTTTTAAAATTGGGGGGGGGATGTAAGGATAATTAAATTAGATTAAAAATTAAATTCCCTATCTAGCACTTAACTCATACTTTACATTTCATCTTGAGGTATCAAACTAATCACAGATTTATTTCTTCCGAACAGATGGCCTAACCAATAAACATGTCTATTTCCAGATCGTTAGATTTAATAGCCCTATATGTCAGCATTAACTTTCAAGTACAATCATAAAATCCGCGATACTTACCGCATCTGTGTTTTAAGTGTTAACCCACTTAAAACACTCCGTGGCGTACTTTTTCCTTTCTGAGCGTCAGAAGAGATGTAGAAATGATTGAATAAAGTTCCTTTTTAAAATTAGGTCTAATTCTGATTCAAAACATGTCATATATATATATATATAGTAAAATTCTCTACAAACGAGAGATAAACATCCATTATTCACATTCGAAAAACACATAGACAGTAGGAAAGTCATACAATGAAGGACACATGAGCAATCGAGATTAAAAATTATAAATGGATGTTGCAGTTTTTGTAAAAATTGCTGACATAGGACAGCTAATATATAAAATAATTTATATAAGAAATGGGTTGAACATGTTTTTTGGCCGGCCAACCTTCCGCCTTAATGTAAATAATACTGAGCAAAAACCTATTGAAAGTAATGGATATGAATATCAAAATTCATTACAAGATAGAGGTAATTTACCTAGAAATTGAACTTAAAAATGCAGAGCCCGCGCTAAATCTAAGTGCAATAACATAAGTTATTGCCAGATTATAGACGTTAATGCATATTCAAAGCATGTGAATGGCTGAAATGTAGCCTTAACAATAGTATAAAAAGAATAGAAATAAAAATTAAAAGGAGGGCTTGATTTTTAAAATTAACTCTCCAAATGTCTCTAATAAATAACAAATAGTCGTAATTTTTAAACAAAAATATAAGGAAAAAAAACCCTACTTAAATGATTTCTTGTAAAAAGGGTATCAGAGGAAAAACACAAAATTTCTTTTAAAATCCGTAATTTTTAAGCAATTTTTTAAACCTTTGAACAAAACTTTGTGAAGGTCTCCTAGGACCTCACTTTGAGAACGAGAATAAATAGGAGTCATGTAAGAACCAGTAGCCATTTTTATAAACAACTTTCTTTATTTGGTTTTCTTATCCAAATAGAATCAAAGACTTATTGACAAATTTATCTAACTAGTATTATGAGGTTTTAAAGGTAATATCCTTTAAATTAACTTAATTAATTAATGATCCAATTAATTTATTAAATAACGATCACGCAGAGATTACCACGATAAGAGATCCCAGAATTATATTTAATAATGTTCTCATTGAACATTTAACTTTAATCTCACTCCTAAAACTTTAATGAGACTTTAATTATAAATCTATAATTACCAACGGAATCTCAACTCTTCTTGAGATTAAATTATCTCCAACAAGAAATCTTCAATTCAAATTCACTATAACTTTATGCTTCAATATCTATCTCCTACTGCTCTAACTTTACTATTTCGTTTGACTTAAATACTTTATCTAATCTGCATATAACAAGGAATCCTGTCCGCTTTTTGGAGTTGATTGGAAATAGGTAGGGAATTAAATTTCCCTAAAAAGGTCGACTCAGAAGGTTAGTGATAAAGTTCCGTATAGATTTGTCACAACTTGGATAACATTTAACACTTGGAAAAAAAATTCATGTGATTATGTTTATAAATAACGAACTTATTTAATGTTTAGTTAGAATTTTGAGTATTTTTTGAAAAATCGCAAAAAAATAAATAAAAGTTTGCGTGCTTACGACCACACGATTGAAGTGATAACTCCAAATTTTGAAATGTTGTTTCAGGGATTAGTTAAGTGAATAAAAAACAAGGGGATATTAGTACTGTCCTATAAAATTGTTTATTCACATGTCTGTACTCATAAAGTAATTTTTTGTGAGGAAATATACAATCATGTTTGTGAATTAATTGTATTCTAAGAAGGAAACAATATGTTTATGGTAGCTGAAATAGGTTACAAATACTTAAGATTCAAAATTTCATTTAAATATCTGTCAAAAAAAAAAAAAAAAACTCCGTCAAGCGTTGTTCCGTACTTCCTCGTGCTTTCATTTGGATCATTTCACATAATTAAATTGAATTTTGATTTTAAGAAATCAACCAAAAGTTTTAATTCGTGTTTTGAAAAATCTATTTCAAAATTCCCACTTAAAAATCATAGGTAAATTGTTAAGAAGACCCGATCCGGCTTCGCGAATTTTGGTTGTAATTTAACAATATTCAATTCTATCCATGAATTAATTTAAGTAAAGGGATAGTAAGACTGGTAGTTGTGTGTGTGTGATTGGGAAGAGAGGAATCTAGGATTTAATCAGAAGATTTATATCACCTTATCTCTGGCTTATACTAGCTCTTTTGTCATTGTATGGCAGTTTTGTGCAAATATATCTAGTGATGCTGCAAGGTAAGTCTTCTTAATTACATTTTGCTTTCTTGTATTTGAATTATTTAATGTAACTTTTTCTTAATACCTGTATACTTAATTTTATTATTTTAAATTTTTAATTGTTTTAATTTTCTTTTTAGACTCAAAGAGTATATTTAAGTAATGTGATTAATAGAACTATTTGTTCATTGCTATTCTAATTCGCTTACAGAAATAGATTTTTATTCTTAAATTCACTGCAATATTGCTAATGATAATTATACTATTTATTTAGTTCTATAAAAATTTGCCTTTTTTTCTACATTTTGTTTAATTTTAGTGAAGGATTTCTACTACCACGTTTCATGTCGTTTCGAAGTGGTGGGAGAGGGGAACGTCACTCTTTTTCTCTTTAGGGGTGTGTATATCGCGGACGACCTTGCACGAGCAAGATTTCTGACTAAAGACGAAAAAAGCCGAATGAGCGTTACAAACCCGAGCGTGACGTTCATTCAAGTTTACTCTCCAGCAAATTGCGCCTATAGAAGTTATCACTTCAAAAAAAAATTTGGTATTTCATATTTTAAATCACTGATTCGAAAAGAAGAAAGTATGAACTTTTTAGTGCAGAATTTCGAATCATTATGATGGTAAGAAATTCGTACAGAACGATTGAAAAACTCTTTTCATAAAAACGCATCAATATTGGCTCATTTTAGAAAAAATCATAAGAAATGCAAAACTACGTAATTTTATATATAAAAAAAATTATACCATATCGTGGCGAAATAAGTGATCTTTCAGATTCTGTAATTATTTTTTGTCTAATTTTGGTAGGAAAAGAATTATCGTAATTTTAAAAAAGAAGAAAAAGTAGTCCCCTTCCTTCCGACAACAATTTAGCCCGTGCGGAGAACACAGCGTAACGCATTTCTGTGTGTGTGTTAACGCTTGTAAACATTTCACTCTTCATAATTTTTCCACACCGTGGTCTTCATATGAACATCGATTCTTCAGGAGTAAACTGCAAAATAATAATAAGATCCAGTGAAAACATCGTACTCGCTCGCGACAAAGACTAAAGTGTATAAACAATGTACTGAATGCCCTAATAAAAAGAACAGAAAAACTAAATTTACGAGTGAAAAGTGTAATAAACATATTTTATTTCCTACTTTTCTTCCTTTTTCACCTTTGTATGCAAATTTTACCGTAAAAACAGAATGTAAATAAACATGGGTATGAGATACCCTGCGCGTGAATCAAGGTCATTTTTGTCGCGCGTTAAGTGCCGGGTTAACTAATACAGCAAAGACACATGTTAACTATAAATTATGTGCTCTACTTTTATCTATAAAGCAGATGTGTCAAACTCGTATGATATTACGGGCCACATGGTCTATTTTATTATAAGTTAGGCGGGGCGCATATTTAAGATCTTCAAAAATCAATAAAATACGATTTTTATAACGTATTATGCATTTATTAATGTAAAGTTCAATGCATTGTGTTTTATACACATGTAGTCGTTTTAATTTCATGTTATTTTTTAACTTAATCTATGCATATTTTATAATTTTAATAAAAAAAAAACATGTTTTTAAGAATTTCAATTCAGCATTCGTTTTTAGAAAATATTTGACATCAATTTTTTCACAAAGCAAGTCATCAAAATTTGATTAAAAATACTGAGCTGGTGTAATTTTTAAAATGGTCGATAAATGTTGATTGGGATTAAACTTATCTTTCTGAATACTCACCATTCTTCATTAAAGAAAATAATTGCCCACATAAATAAGTGCTTCCGAACATAATTATTATTCGCATAACGATAAAGTTTAGGAAAAAGATCTACTGATAAATACGAGTATGTATAAAAATCTAGAATTCCATATTCCATAGATTTTTGCTTTCACAAATAATCACATTGGATTTCAACTAATTTATTTGTAAGCTTTCATGAACAATTTCCATATCGATAGATAAAATAAAAGTGCGAAATAATAACTCACAGCTATTAAAATTAGAATTAATAATATTCCGTTTAAAACAATTTAATTTTGTGAGCGCATTATGTAAATTTTAATTTATGGAATTTAATCAACAGATATTGACAGTTTTCAAAGTGAGAATATTTAATATTATCAAATATAGTTGTAACAACATGATTTTTAACTTAACTCTTTATCTATCGACGTTACTTATAAGTACCACTCACTTTAAATTTACACAGAATAACTATTTTTACGAATACTCTGACGATACTTAGCAGGAATATCCTTTTAAATCCACTCTTCCAAGATATATGGCCACACGGGTTCTATGATGAGTATTTTAGCGGGGAAGGCGAATAGTTTTATAGCAGACGTTGAGTTTTCAGCTGATATTTTGGTCGGATGGCGAAGACATATTGTCATTTTTGTTCCGAAAAAGTATTTAATGCTAAATGGTGTGTTATTTTGTGTTATATATATATATATATATATATATATATATATATATATATATATATATATATATATATATATATATATATATACATATAGTTAAGACATTAGAAAACTATTTGACTATTTATTTTGAGTGAACAGTGTATATAATTTATTATTCAGTTGAATAACTTTGTGGTACTTAAAAGTACAGACAGCACACTGGACGTTAGAGTAAGAAATTGTTTTTGTTTTCCTCGTCCGTGTGGCTTATTGTTGTTTTTTGTTGCGTTGTAGAATCATGACTATAGTGCAATCGACATGCTTTTTTAGGCGTTTCTTTTTAGCTTAACTTATTTATTTTGAGTTTTTGTTTCATTTTAACTTCTTCAAAAACTTTTTAACTTTAAATCTGAGCTTTTTTTGTCACACATAATTAAATGAAATATCTATTCTTATTTCAAAAATTAACAACATTTTAATTTTTTATATGAAACTGAGATTTAACAATAACTGGAGATTTTCAAGGTGCTATTATTATTATTATTATTTCCTTTCCTTAGAATATCTGGAAAAAAAAGTTCAGTTTTTTCAAGAGGCTTTGGATTTATTGCAGAATATACCATCTGAAATCAGATGAAGAAGTCCCAGCAAATAATCTGCTGGAATTTTCAGTAGATTCTTAAGACGACGATTAGGAGACTGAACAAGACTCAAGGGGCAGTAGTTTATCTTCAGAAAATAGAGTATTTCCTACCCCAGGATGCAGTGCTTTAAAAAACATTCAATTGAAACCTCATTCAAAATGCACAACGCGTAATGAATTTTTGGGTATAAGTGAAAAGAAAAAGAAACTATTTCTTTCAATATCATCAAATTAAATTTATGCGTAACAAAAGTAAATAAATTTTGAAAATTTAAAACTCTTTAAAAATAAATATTTTGTGCTGTAAAATATTAGTGTTCTCAGGTTATTTAGCATTTTGAAGAGTTAAAACTGCTTTAAAAATAGTCATTCGGTCTTTTTGTATTATGAGAATATTTTATACCTTTGTGGACTGACGGTACTTTAAAGTACCAATTTAATTAGCTCTAACGGATTAAATGTTCCAAAGTTAAGTATTTTATTTATGCATATCTCTTAATTTTCAACAGTGATAAAAAAATATTGTAGTAAATCATAATGCAGTAGATAAAGGGTTAAAGCTTAAAATTAAGTTGATTAAGATGGCTTGTGATATCAACTGAGAAAGTCAGGTCCCCTATCCATTGACCGTCTTTTAATTTAGCACATTCATAACATTTTTATTTTCAAGAAAATAATAATTTCGTCCAGCAAATTGAAGGATCATTTTAAAACTTAACGATTTGAAAGCCATTGAATTTCCCTATAATATGGTAGATCATTGAATTCATTCTCTATACTTCGAGAAATGAAGCAATTTACAATGATTAAGTCTATGTTCTCGAACTTAATTTACAAATTTGGTGACTATTTTTAAAACATGCCATATGTTTAAAACTTGGGAGCACAGTACCTGCTAGTGTATAATACAATGAAAATGCTCAAAATTCTTATTGTCAAGCTGTGCGAATGTTTCTTTTAATCTTGCAACAACTCCTTTAGTAATATAGATCATGCTAGGCACACCATCATGCAAGGAAAAACCAACTTTTCCATTGCTATATAATTTATTTTTCTTCAAAACAACTATAAGTACATTAAAAATATCAGCTCCAGATGTTGTATTTTGTTCATCACTTATTTTTAAATCAACATAGCATCCGTGAAAAAAACCGACTTGTTGAGTGAAATTTCGAGAATATCTGTACTTTCATCAATATTGCAATAAAGTAGCTTGAAATGTTGATATTATTGAATTATGCTGATTTTTCTCAAATTCTCAGCTATTTCATCAACTCTGCTACCAACAATATTTCGACTTAAAACTTACATTTTTAATTTGCTTTGTTTTGTGCTGGATATAATACTTCCACTGTGCTTTAAATAAACACATTAACTAATAAATTCCGTTTCAGTAAACGATTTCGCTCTGCTTGCGAGTTTAAATATAATAATATATAATTTTTACAGTAGCTGCATAGTCTTAACAAATTTAATGAGCATGCTTTATTGTTTCTGAAGAATTGATCACACACACACACAATTCGGACAATTTGTCTTCATTAAGTTTTGCTAAGTATTGGTTATAGTTTGCATCATGATTTGTGTCATGATGCATTTTAAGAATATGTTTCATAACAACTGAAATAGTTTTTAGATATCTAGCATATTTGAATCTTATTTTGAACACAAAAAATATTACTAATGCCCTTTTCTTGAAAATTATGGCGTTCCTTTTGAATTTATCTTTCTATACTCATTGCTGAAATTTGATTGTGCTTTCATTCGCAAGCGATTAAGTATACACTGCCCTTTATCTTAACCATCCTGAATATTTTTTTAAACTTTAAAACACATCTCTGATTGCCACTCCAATCCATCTGCCCGTGTGTTTGACACCCCTGCTATAAATAAAGGGTTTGTATACGCTCGCGCACGCGATGTTGCGCAACTTAGATACGTGCAATTTGGCACATGAAACTATGCATTGTGTGTTCGGAACGGTTCGTGGAACAATTTCATTAAATCTAGGCATGTTTTATCTGTTTTAAATAGATTTTTGATTTAAGTTAGTTATAATTTCTTTCTCGGTTTTACGACTGCTTCTCATCTTTATTTTTATGATTACTTATAGATTTATTTGCATATTTAACTTATTTTTGTTCGGGATTAATTCTAATATATTTTTGTGGTGTACAATAATGCATGCTAATTGCTTAATGGAATTACCACCCATCTTGCAAGGTATTAAAGTTACCATTTTCACTGGACAGGTCACCGGTAAAGTATTTTCCTCCCAAAGATTCACGCCATTCCCCAGATGTTCAATTCCAATTTAAACAACTTCAATTCCAGATTCGTCTCAGCTTTGAGCATTAACAAAAGCTCAAGTGCACTCTCTTCAAACTTTTGACATGTATCTGAGAAAATTTTGCTTCCCTCACGTTGTTGACTAGCTTTATAATCATTTTTCGTTAATTAAAATTTGTGCATCGTTGGGTACTTACTTATTTTCAGAACCTTGTCTTGGTGACTGCATATGGAGTTGTCGCAAACCTGAACATTAGTGATAAAATCAATTGACAATTGTTTTTAGGCAACAATCTATTTGAGGTTAATCCCACGACACAGAAGTAAATTTGTCGGCTCAATAGTAAATAGAGAGTAAGAACTAAATTAATGTACGAATCATTGTAGTAAAATAGTAGAAAAATCTAACTAAAAATATAAAAGAAAAAAAATAGCTAAAAATTCAAATTAATCACTATTAACAGATAGAATATTAGAAAATAATGCCCCCTATTTATATCAGCCACTAGTATAAACTAGAATCCGGCAAATGTTTTAAATGTAGCCATATTTGATTTCATGGTACCTATATTTATGAATAATATGATGATCAGAGATGAATATTATCAATTATAATCCATAAGTACTCATCTTAACACGCATTATCTCCTTTACCATAAAAGGAAAAATACAGTTCACATATTGTTTATTAAGAAAATCTTCGCTGCGAAACTGTTCATGAAGGAATGCACCTTGAAAGAATGTTTTCATATTTTCATTCGCAATTTTTTTTTTAATTCAGTGTTGACGAGATATTTCATCACATGACATCACGGTTAAATTTTGCATCTGACTCACTGTTATTCATGTAGTTTTTTGGAGATCCTATACAGTAGAACCTGTTTTGGTGCAGTCTTTTTTCATGCGATTTGTTTTGTGCGATCTTTTTTTATGTAGTATATGAATTTTAACGGCTTTGACGCCACTGAAATGTTTCCTGTGAATGTACCAGTGGCGATCGGATAATGTTAGTACCCCTAGCAAAGTCAGACTTTGCTTTTAATATTTATAAGTTGGGTAAATAAGTACTTGGCGTTAGTCGGGCCTTGGGCCCCCTAGAGTCCTGCCCCCCCGCGAGGCAGGGGTTGCGGGGGTAAGCGTTACGCCACTGTAATGAACATATATACACTTCAAGACCCTTTGTTCATTTGTTATAAACAGTCTCCCGACAATGCACGTTCAATTGCTTTCTCTCAACGCGCCAACAGCCAGCGTTTGATTGAAGACGAAACTTTGAATGACAATGACATTATCATTAATTTTATAGATTATATGAAGACGGACAAGAAGAACCGGATTCTTTGAGAGCGGATTAAATATATGCAAGAATCCAGCTTTGCATCAAATTGGAAAAGCATTTTCTCAAAATAGATACCAATTCCGAAAGGAGTATGAAATTTCAAAAAGAGCTTCGATTATGCATATCTGGTTATCGTGACATTTATAAGCAACTAACCAACCAACCTTCGTCACAAAAACCTATCTCTTACTTTATGGTGCCAAAAAATAAATCAATTGAAATTGTACCTTCAAGTGACGAAATTGATTTTGAACTTATCATCACATGAAGATGAATGCTTTGATTACGATAAGTGGCAGTAAATTATGTATGTGAATTTTGAAAATTTCTCCAAGTATACAATGAGAAACAAAATGTTTTTAAAATGTTTCCGTGTGTAATTTAATTATTTATTTTGTTATGGAAGTACTTTCTAATAAATTTCGTAAATAATTGACGTATATTCTAAGTGCGACTTTTTATATGCGGTCCCTCTCCATCGTACAAAAAAAAAATTTCCATTGTATTTCGACAAAGTTGTTTGTTATATGTAAGAGTATATGAAAATATTTTCGAATATTTTTTTGTACGTTTAGTTTTATGCGGTCCCTATTTACCGCACAAACACAGATTTTACTGTATACATTTCATACGTATCAATCTCATACGATGTATGTATATATGTATATAAGTTATCAAAACAGTTATTTTATCATTACATTTATTCACTTATTCGTTCTTTTTTTAGCATAATTACAGCTGCCTTTTTCTATGAAATATTGTAAAAAAAAATATTCTTTTTAAAAATAATTCTGTTTTACATCGGTACTGTTGTTGATAGAAGTTTCATTTAACAAAGGCCTATTCTATACGTTTTAGATAGTTTTTTTGACTTAAGTTAATGTCAATTTAATTCGATTTTCAGTTCAGAGCTGCCTGATACATAATACGTATAAAAATGTTTTATGATTTGTAAACTATTTTTTTCTTTTCTTCTATCTTTTTAAAAATCTATTTCAGGCTATTTGTCACAGAGTCAACAGTGTTGAAACTCACTAATGTTGTTATTACTTCTTTACATTTTTCATTCATTTTTCTACATCTTTTTGACATGCTTATTTTCTCTTTTAGACTCAAACATATATTTATGTTAACTCATTCACTCGCTGGTGGCTAAATTGAAGCTCAATGAAACTTAATTAAAAATTGGGCATTCGTTTTAAGAAAATTGTTACATCTTTGGATGCAATGTCTAGCACCAGGTTTTGCCCTCATTTAAAAAGTTATACTTGCTGTTTTGCTTGTTTTTAAAAATTTAACTCGCACAAAGAAAGGGGACACCAGCTAGTACAATGATAATTATATCCAAAAATTATACGAAAAGTTTTTTAAAATCTAAGTTAATTCTAAACCACGTGCGAAAACTGTTAGAACTTTAAACCTACACATTTTGAAGGTATTTCAATATAATACTAATTCAAAGTTACGTAGTATATAAAATCATCCTTAAGTGAATGTACGTTTAACAAAATTCTTCCAATTTAATTTTATGTGTTTTTTCTTTATTATGCAAATTTATTTTTGTTAAGACAAATATATTCCTAAAAATGGTATTCATCGAAACATAAAATAACCCAATCATTAAACATGAGCTAAGATAAAACATTGCATCGAATTAAGACATTTATTACCTTGATAAACAATTCAGTTCTTCCCTCTATTCAATACAAAGTACTCAACCGGTAAACAATTTATGCCACCCCACCATAAAAAAAAATTGATTTTTGAATGAAATTTAATTTGAGGAAGAACAACTGCGCGCGCGCGCTTTCACAACTTTCGCCAAGAATCAATGCATGTGTAGAACACATCTTTCAAAAATATGCCAAGAAATGGAGAGGTGGAAAAAAGTTTTTTTTTATTTTAGGAACTGCATTTCCAGAATGAAATTGGTGGGGAATGAAGGAAAATGCGCACATTACTGAAAAGAGAATTCGAAAGATACACGAAATACTTAGTGGAACCCGTGCACAGTTCGAAAAAAAAATCTCCCCCTCTTCTTTTTTCTCCCTCCTCCGGTATACTTGATTCTCTTTTTCGCGTTTAATATCCCCTCCTATTAAAAAGTAAATAAAAAAAGAGCAAAAAATAAAATGCCGATTGGTTTCAACCGAGAAGTACATTTTTACCGTCGAGTCAATGCAATTAGATCATCCAGCACTTTCGCACTCACATTAAACGAGATACACTCACAAAGAATCCCATTACACGGTCCCTAAAGAAATCTGACCAATTTCATGTGAATTACTACAGATAAACTAAGTAGAATTCTCAAAAATGAACCTCTTATTTAACGAATTTGAAAGGTCTTATGACCCATCTTTCAAGTCACGTTCATTTGCTATATCGCTATAGATACCAATGCAAAATGGGGGGAAAAGCTAATGGACAGAAAGCAAACATTTGAAACACTAACTTTTACAACGCATTGAAATGAAAAATGAAACGCATTTTAAAAATATGAAATTAATGAAAACGTGAAGTTCAATACTTCTCTATCAGTAAATAAAATAAAAAATAATAATGGATAAAAATTTAATAACTTAGGAGTGTTTTTATAATCGTCCAAAAAAGAAAAATTACCGTTTTATGGTATATTCAAATAACTTTTGAAATCATCACGATCAAAAAATATATTTCTTTTAATATTCTTCCCAAATCAGTCTAAAGCAAATAGATAAATAAAAGAAGTAGGAGGAGGGAGTAAAAAAAATCAATTGGGGGGGAGAATTTTATATAACATAAAGCAGTTAAAATAATCAATTGAATTTCGAGTGATGAGATTTGTGATATCATCTAACAGTAATTAGTAGTAACCGTTCAATACATAATCTAAGAACCTTTCAATGTCAAATGATTGAGAGCTAAGGAGTACACACACTTCGACAGAATATTCTTATCAAAATACATAGCAATCGTTACGTATATATATATATATATATATATATATATATATATATATATATATATGTCTGTGTGTGTGTGTCGTAGAAGCCTAATATTATTAAACATATCATCAGCAAATTTTTCATTAGTTTTCTCAAGGATCAAATTTAAAATTTACAAGTTTTTACTCTTACAAAAAAATAGTCCAATCAAAATTTGTCCATAACGGCTTAAAATCGTTGTCTATCTGGTTATGAAATGTGATAAAGTTAAAGTATATGGTAAAGTTAACATTAATTTCTACCAGGGATTAGGAAAAAAGATCTAAAATAAAAATTGAAAACAATTTCTCATCAGGATAAAAAAAAAACCCTCCGACAATATCATTATTTGGAAAGGCAAAAAATAGCGCATTCACAAAATTCTTAAAATAACCGTTACCTGCAGTTACTCCCGTTTCAACACGATCATTTTAATGTAACCCCAAAAGGAGACGTTTTTTTTATCCTAGACTATTCATAAATAAAATGAACGCTCCGAGAGACGAATTCAATGGCATTTATTGTACACGCGACAGCTGCTAGTGACTTGAACAACCGATTCGTCCCAGTTTTTTTCTCTCCCGTATTAGAGGAGTGGGAAGAAAAGAGAAAGGTATTGCCTGCAGGATGAGGGGATCAATGGATAGCAAATGAAATGATGGGACATCAGCAATTTCTATTCGCATAGATTCTTTATTAATTAATAACTGCGAACAATCGCCTTCAGATGTTTCACGGAATACACATAGAAAAATCCTTGTCATTTTAAGAAATGACAGATAATAAGTTAAGTCCTGATTAAACCATTTAACTTTTTAAAAGTAGTGGTAGATGCAAGGGGAAAAAAATCTGAAGGTGAATTTTGAATGCACAGTAAATAATTTTTTGAGCTACATAAAATTCCATTATAAATTTAATTTTTTAGGATAAAAATACATATAAATGACCGACGGCTAAAATAATTATAGCAGATATAAATAAGCAAATCAAAAAATATTTTAATGAAAATGATAAAGGAATTTTAAAAAATGGGCTGATAAAATTCTTGGAAAAAGTACAAAATACAACACGAAAAAAAAAAAAATAAGTTATTTTTCCATTTCAACTATACTAAACATTAAAATACACATACATGTATACTCATAATCCTTTTCATTTCAATAAAAACCGATAAAATAATGTTAGAAACATGTCAAAAGTTAAGTTCATCACTCCTGGCACACACATACACACAAATAATTCCCTCCAATTATTAATAAATATATTATGGTTGATTCACCACGTAATATACGAAATCGCCATGACTGAAATGTACGTAATAATATAACGTTTATACAGGGTGTCCGGGCCATTATTACGGAACTACCCACCAGAATGTAATAAACAGTTCATCCGTGGATTTGAAAACTCCGAGATTTTTTGGGTCGAGTCCGATCGGGCGCATTATTCAGCAATCGCAGACGATAAGCTTTTTACACTGACTTCCTTAGTAAAGATGTGGAGGCGACAGTAAAAGGTGCAATGCGTACTTTGGTTAATGGAATTTAAACCAGTCATGCGCGTACAACAACGTGTTCAAAAAGAATGGAATGAATGTCGTTACTGGCTTGCCTAATAGACTTATCAGGACTCCAACAAAATGAATCACACACACAATCAACAGTGTCTTCTATCACGAAAACTTAAGAATACTTGCCAGTTTGAGATACCAAAGTTCCCGTCTCCTTTAAAGTTCTTTCCCATTGGTGAATAGATTTTGATGTCGAAGGATCGACATTCCATTCTGTTCGAACACGTCGCTGTACACGCGTGACTGAATTAAACTTCGATAGCCGAAGTACACATTGTACCTTTTACTGTAGCCTTTACTAATGAGGTCAGTGTACAAAGTTTATCGTCTGCGATTGCCGAATAATGCGCACACGTGCTACCGATCGGATTAGACCTAAAATATCTCGGAGGGCTTTCCAATCCACGGATGAACTGTACATTACATTTTGATGGTTAGTTCCGTAATAATAAGCCATTACTTTTGGATACTTTTAGCCCGGACACCATGTACATATAAAGTATAAAGAGTGCTTTAACTTTTAAAAATAAAAAATAAAATTACGAGCTTTAAAAAATCAACCTAGTTTCCTGAAGGTCAATTCCTTCTAGATATATGATCAGAAATACCTATCACTTAAAAGAAACAGCATTCCTTAATACGATTGTATAATAAATAGTCGCCCATCCGGTATAGTGGTTAGCGACGCTGACTGCTGAGCCGTGGGGTCTAGGTTCGAATCCCGGAGAAGACATGGATGGTTGTAAATGCATAAAGCCTTCGCTGCATAGGGGTAATCTAAATAGCCGTCGAGCTGTAAGTCCTCTCGTGAAGTTGGTGGAAGGGGAAGAGAGATGGGAGGCCTCTGAACTCCCCAAGATGTTCTCCCTCTAAATTGGGATGGAACCTAGCCAAATTGTACTGTCGTCTGTATGGTGCTTAAAGCTACGGCTAACGGCAAGCGTCACTTAGCCCTTAGGTGATGAATTTCGTGGGTCTCGATCTGACCTTTGCGGATCAGGCGGCATTAGTAACAATATAATAAATAACACTTTTCTTTCACACAAAATGATCGCCGAGGTATATATCATTAATTCGTTTCCAACCGATAAGATACAAAATCATTACTGTCAAAGTCATTTTAATACAACGGAATAATTTGTCGAAGATTCCAATATTGTACATTAACATTCACTTCATGCTAGAGAGCGCACGCCAATCCAAGCGGATATGTAAATTTCCAGTTAAAGGAAAATAAATCATTTGATATACGTAACACTAAACATATAACTTCAGGTTAATACCTCTCTCGAACTCATTCCCGTTATCGTAGTGAAACTCTCCATGAATTGAATTTGTAGATGAATTAAATGGGTTAGAGTTGTGGGTAGCCTAGTGGTTAGAGCATCGGACTCTACATCGGAAGGCCTGGGTTCGATGCCCAATGCCACCAAATACCCTTAGAGTACACATGGAGTACGTGCTCGTTAAATCAGTGGGTCCGAAAATTTTTTAGGCAGTCGCTGCAGAAACCATGGGTGCAGGGGGCTGGAGAATATTTCCCTCCCCTCTAGTTCAATGCCTAAATTGTGGAGGTGGAGACAGGTGGTGTCGCCATCTGTAGTGCAGAAGTTCAACCTGTCTCAGGCTCAGGCATCTTTCATTACTTCCCTTCGGGAAGGACACGACAACAACAACAATTAATTGAGTTGATATTTAGAAAAATATTTTAATAACTGTTTTTTTTTCATAATTTTTAGTAATTGTCTTCTACTTCAAAAAAATTATCCTTAATTTTTCAAAAAGTACGCAGTTGATAGCATATATTATTGATCAATACGAACGGTTAAGAATATCACAATAAGCAAATATTACGAAGCATAAACCAGTTAGAAAAAGATACACAAAACGTTTAACAATCAATGACGGACTTATTAATAGGAATTCATAGATATTTGATAATATGAAAATTCAGAAGATTGTGTAGTACGAAATATTTTCAATAGGAAAATTTAGGAATATTACCCTACGCAATTATAACGACGGATAGATCATAAAGAAAAGGATATACAAAAAGTTTAATAATTTATGGGGGATTTTTTTATAAGAATTCATAAATGTTTGATAATGAGAACATTCAGAAGATTGTAAGCCCTCTAATTCTAAGAAAGAGAATTAGGGAGCCTTAAATTATGCTACTTACAACAAAGGGATTTCTTTTGCTGAAAATGGAAAATCAATGCATGCGGAAGCAGCTAAAAACTGACATAACGAAGAAAAATTCGAAAATTCGTAGTTTCATTAATAATTTAATAAATAAATGTTTTCAGAGTAAATATTTAGCATCTAATTGCAATTCAACACATACCTTTCTTTCAGCTTCTTCGGCTTTTCTTTCTGCTTTTCGTACTTTACCTTGCAAATGACACAACTGAAAAAAATATTACAAACATTTATGATTCCTTATTTATCAACATTAAATACACAAGAGTATGAAACAATATTTTATTTCATACTGAATACTCGAATACATTCTAGACAGCTTCATTTAAAAACATTACAATGATATAAATCGTTTCAGCACACTAAATACGTATTTTAATAATACATTTTCGTACACATGGATTGTGCTATACTATGTCCTAAGTTGCATCGCCATAAAAATTTACAAAACACTTTTTAAAATGTATATATACCATGAGAACATTTTTTATACATTTGGACTCAGGATGAAACTGTTAGACATTTAAAAAGTCGGATCCAAATTTTTATGATCTCCTTGTGTTGTTTTTCCAATCCCGTTCCATGATCTCAATGAAAGTAAGCACACCGATTCGAACCCGATCTTTTTGAGTTTCGTGATTTGTGGTTGGCAACAACTGCAATGCAAATCGAGCGAGTATTTAAACTCGGCTTATGTTAGTTTTTCAAAAAGGAATGAGAAACAGAAATATAAGAAGTGTGTGAGTGGTTTAACTCTTAGAGGGAGAGAACGGCTGGTTGGCAATGCAACTGCAGGTTGCATCACCATTTTAGATTAGAAATTCATTTTACAATATTAGAAGACGGTTCGAATCGGATGTCTCCGGTAATGTTGATTTTTGAACTTATTGTTTTTTTATCGCTCCAGTAACGAGCGCGGTGACTTTATGATTGATTATTAAAGGCCAATTTTAAGAAACTGTTTTTCGTCTTCATGCCTCCTCGACACATAAATTTCACTGCTAGCTTTGCAAAATTTAAATTAGTTTACCAATAAGTGTAACAAATTTGGTTATGGGCCCAGTCCATGTACTGTGTCGAGACAGGCTAAGCAGTTGAACCAGGCCATGAACTTTGTCTATTTAAATACTGTTCCAGTCTAGAACTATTTTTTATGAACTCTGTTGCTAGTACGCTAAATCGAGTAACAGATATGGAGTTTAACAACCAGATATCAGTGTTGACTCAACATAACTGGAACACATGGAAGCATGATATGCAAGTACTCTTAATGCATTATGGTTGCTGGCAGTTTATAATACAGACCAAGCCAGAGCAACCTGATGAAGAGGCAACATACAAGGAAAAATTAGATCTACAACTTCGTAAGGATAGATGTTATACGTTGATCTATACTAACATCAGTTCAGATTTGAAAAATCTGATAACGGAAACAACTGACGGAGTAGCGGCATGGAAGATATTAAAAGATCACTTCGAACCAGTCACGAGAGCAAGAGTAATTCAACTATTAGATCAATTTTTTGGAACAAAATACCAACCAGGGGAAGATGTTGGAATCTTCATATCTCGTGTAAAGACAGCGGCAACCAGACTACAAGAAGCGGGTCATAAATTGGACGACCTGTACATAGGATTTCAATTAATAAGGTGGCTTCCTCAGGAATTCCAGTCTACCGTGCAAAAAATCTACAGATGGAAAGAAGAGGACTTCAGAGTTGTCAAAATTGAAGCAGAGCTGATATTAGAAGCCAATCGTCTTCAGTTGATGAAACAAGATTTGGAGAAAGCGGAGAATGCTTACTTAAGCAGTTTCACTTCGAAGAAGTCGAAGACGTTACCTGGTGCTACGGCTGCAGCTCATGGAGATCCAAATGGCAAGAATGATTACCAAAAGAGAGGTGGTAAGGTATTTAACTGTAAAACTATTAAAAATGTTAAACAATCTATTAAGACTATAGGTCCGTGTTATGTATGTAATAAGTACAGGCATCTTAAAGTAAACTGTAAAGAGTAAAAGTCTCTACAAAAATCTCCTTCAACTGTAAATGAAACTTTTATATAACACAGAGTTTAATATAAATTTAAGATTTTGTGAAGCTGAATGTAGTCTTTTTAGAACTAGATAAACAACGCGTAACTAGTTGTATCTTATTTGAGGAAAACTCTGATAAAGGTGTTTGGGTAATAGATACTGCTGCCACGAGTCATTTTGTAATGACAAGAGTTTATTTTTAGATCTTAAACCGATAACTAACATGAAAATGTCGTTAGCAACGGAGGATAAAAGTTTCCCGTAGAAGGAATCAGTACACATAGATTTCGGGTAAAATATAAGGAGTTTTCATGAAATAACTTTGTCTGATGTATTATTTAATCCTAAGTTGAGGGAGAAATTTGTTATCCGGTTCCAGATTAGAAAGTAAAGGTGCGCATTTAGTGGGTACTAAAGGTAAAATTAATGTTTTTAATAAAGACTGGATAAAATTGTTCTCGGCGACACACCATGAAAATTTGTATTTTTTTAAGCCGGATCGTTATATTATACCAAAAGAGTAAAGAAATTAGTTTTTTTTTAGTGATATAACCGCTAAAACAAAAACGGATCAATAGAAATATGGCATCAACGCTTTTGTCATGTTAATAACGATTACTTGGTAAAACTAGTAAAATGATAGCGTAAAAGGTCTTCCACGCTTAACTGATAATGGTAAGATTCATTGTATACCGTGTAAATTAGCAAAGTCCAAGAGAGTTTCATTCAAAAAGACGGGGCCGTAAGATCAAAACGTCCATTGGAATTGTTGCATATGGACCTCTGTGGTCCAATGCCAACTGAAAGCCAAGGCGGTAATAAATATTTCTTGAGTATAATTGACGATTATTCAAGAAAGGTGACTGTATTTCCCATCCGAAATAAATCTGACGTATTTCATACGTTTATAAGATTTCAAAAACGAGCAGAACGTTTTCTAAGTAAAAGGTAATAGCAGTTAGAACTGATGGCGGACTAGAATTTTGTAATAAAGATATGGATAATTTCTTGACAGAACTGGGTATAAAGCATGAGGTAACAAATTCATATACGCCAGAAATGAATGGGGTCGCGGAGAGATTCAATTTAACCGCTCTAGATGGCATCAAAACATTGCTTAAGTCTAGTGAAGTTCCCCATAAGTTTTGGGGAGAAGCATTATTTTGTTTCACTTATGCGTGGAATCGAATTTGTCACAAAGACAGTAACAAAACGCCTTTCGAAAAATATTCAGGTAGAAAACCATCTCGGTATTGCATCTAAAACCTTTTGGATGTTTGGCATATGCTGGTGTGCCAAAAATCAAATTAGAAAAAAAAAAATTCGATATGCGTGCGAAAATGGGAATTATGATGGGATACGCACAACGTACTAAGGGTTATAGAATATGGTTGATAGATGAAAATAAATTAGTCGAGACTATTAATGTAAGATTCGATGAAAATAAGAGGGGAATTAATTTTAGACAAAAAAAATTAATAGTAACCTTGGATATAATTTAAACCTTCCTGATTATTATGATGAGGATGATTTTGATAGAGTAAAAGATTCATTAACGAGTCGTTTAGTTTCAAAGACAAGTACGGAAATGCCCTCAACATCTGAAAAGCCAGGTGTATCTTCCGATAATCATAACTTGATCCCATGTACGGAGGTTAAATGGATTCGAAATATAGGTAGGAAAGTAACTGGATCTAACGTATATTATAGTATAGAAGGGAAGCAACCCGATTGAAATCTTTTAACGAAATAGAGAGATACTGTAAGAGGGGCATAATATTGAGTATGATCCTAGTTTATTTAATTTTTAGAAAAGATAATACCGAATCCCAGGGATTTTCAGATTTGTCAGAGCAACAAGAAGCTCTTATGGTTGAAGTAACTATTCCTAACTGTTACAAACGGGCGATAAGATCCAGAGACGCATCTAAATAGCATGATGCAATGGATAAAGAAATTAACGTAATGAAGGAACGTAAAGTTTGGGATTTAGTTGATCATCCGGATAATATAAAAATTTTAGAAAACCGTTGGGTTTATACCATTAAATATGATGAAAATAATAAAATTGTTAGATACAAGGCCCGCTTAGTTGCGCGAGGTAACACACAATTACGAGGCGAGTCATTTGACGAGGTATTTAGTCCAGTCATTAACTTTACTATTGTAAGATTATTTTTCACTATCTGTGTATGTTTGTGGAAATGGACGCATATTCAAGTAGATATCACTAATGCTTATTTATATGCTAACTTAGATACTGTAATCTACATGAAGCAACCAACTGGATATGAAATTGATAATAACAAAGTGTGTAAGCTAATAAGCAATATATGGACTCCACCAGAGTGGACGCCAGTGGTTTTTGGGGAATTAGAAAATAAATTAATTAAATTAAAATTTAAGAAGTTAGAGTGGGTTAATTGTGTATATATGTTTGAAGATAATGTAATTTTATTATTTTATGTAGATGACATGATTATATTTGGAAAAGAAATGGAAAACGTAAATTTTGTATTACAATTATTGCAGAAAAATTTTGATTTAAAAATTATGGGTAAAACAAAGAAATTATTAGGAATAGAATTTGAAGAACTAGGTAATAGTCTGTTTATACATCAGAGATCTTACATTCGAAGGTTATGTGAAATTTACGAAAAATATAAATATCCCGTAAGTTCATTACCTATATCAAAAGGTCAAGTTCTTTCCAAATGAGATTTACCCAAAACTAGCGAAGAAATTTTAACAGTTCCTTATAGAAATTTAATAGGATCTTTGTCATTTATTGCTATACGCACAAGACCCGATATTATGTATGCAGTAAATGTATTATCTCAATTCCAAGCAAACCCGGGAATAAAACATTGCAATTGCTTATTGAGATTATTAGGTTATTTAAAATACACTCAAGAATATAAATTAGAACTTTCAAAAGTTAAATCATTAAAACTAAGATGTTATTCAGACTCAGATTTTGCTACAAATAGGGATGATCGAGTGTCGATGGGAGGGTTCATAACTTTTATAGACGAAACTCCAATTTCATGGCGAACTTTCAAGCAAAATCCGTTAGTCTGTCGACCATGGAAGCTGAGTATGTTAGTTTAACAGAAGCAGCTAAGTAATTCATTTGGCTAAAGAATGTAATTAATAATAAAAGTTTAAATTTGTAATTAAGTGAAAATGTAATGTTTTGTGATATAATCAAGCTGCTATAAGTTTTTCAAAGTCACCGGTAGAAAATTATAGAACAAAAACATATCGATGTTCGTTATCATTTTCTAAGGAATTTGATATACGACAAGGTTTTCCAAATTAAATATTTAGGTACCAAAATAATTTGGCGGTCATTTTTACCAAACCCATGGTAAAGGAAAATTGCTAGAATTTTGTAGAAAATTATTTCTTTTTAGAGAATAAGACTTTGTTTCTTTAAGATTAAAATATTAGTTTGTTTATTACAATAAAGATTGTGAATAAAATGTATTTTTTTGTGTTAAATTGTATAACATGTGATTATAGATTAAAATTAATTTACTGATTTGTAAGAGATAATGGTGCGAGATTGGAAAAAGGGGGCCGATTGTTAGACATTTAAAAGTCGGATCCAAATTTTTATGATCTCCTTGTGTTGTTTATCCAATCCCGTTCCATGATCTCAATGAAAGTAAGCACACCGATTCGAACCCGATCTTTTTGAGTTTCGTGATTTGTGGTTGGCAACAACTGCAATGCAAATCGAGCGAGTATTTAAACTCGGCTCACATGTTAGTTTTTCAAAAAGGAAGGAGAAACAGAAATATAAGAAGTGTGTGAGTGGTTTAACTCTTAGAGGGAGAGAACGGCTGGTTGGCAATGCAACTGCAGGTTGCATCACCATTTTAGATTAGAAATTCATTTTACAATATTAGAAGACGGTTCGAATCGGATGTCTCTGGTAATGTTGCTTTTTGAACTTATTGTTTTTTTATCGCTCCAGTAACAAGCGCGGTGACTTTATGATTGATTATTAAAGGCCAATTTTAAGAAACTGTTTTTCGTCTTCATGCCTCCTCGACACATAAATTTCACTGCTAGCTTTGCAAAATTTAAATTAGTTTACCAATAAGTGTAACAGAAACATTTTAGATGAAGTAAGTTTTTGTTAATTACCAAAAGCATGTGAAAACATCAAAATTTTCAGTTTCGCTTTGAGAATTTCCACATGACAGAAATGAGAAAATTTTTCATCTTCATTGGGAAAACTACAATGAGCTTATAAAGTCGCCATTGTGAATACATAAAATTTAACAATGATTTCTGATAGAAATTCTAATAATAAAATGTAATTCTACGTATCTCGATTTCTACATTCACATAGTGGAAAAGAAAATGCAAATTATCTATAATATTGACAATTGAACTAAAACAATCGCGTGCAGAGTTCTTATAGTCTTCCTTCCCGCCATATTTTTGAAATGAAAAGCTGAAAATATTGAATGACATTTATGGAAAACTCAGAAATAAAAAGTTATTGACAGTTTTTATCATGTAATAAATGCTCAATAACTTGATTTCGTAATTTTAAATCAACTGCACACTGTGCTTATCAGTAACAAGAATTATTTTAAAGAAATAAAATAAATGACTGCTTACAAATATTTCAATTAGCAAATTGTATGCATTTATCCCCCCACCCCCTTTTCATAAATTCCAAATTAACTCTACCGCTAATCTGATAATGTCATTTCATTTCTTCAGCCATTATAGAAAAGTTGTATCAAACTAATCTGTATGATACCTATGAGTACATTTATTGCCAGTGTATTCAGATGAGCATCTTTGCAACAAAAACGAGCATCACGATCGGATTAAGCAAATTAAAAATTTATAAAGATGTCGTGCTTTAATTTTTTTTAAGTTAATTTACTGTACAAATAAAAAAACTCGTAAAAAAAAATTCTCCGATGAATAGTGTGTGTGCTTTCCTTCTAGAATAAAGCAAAACAATTTCCTGAAAAACAGCTAGAAGAATTTATTTAAGTACCCAAGAATATATTCAATAAAGAAAAAAAATAACAATAGCATTTGATTAGCTTTAGATACAATTTAGTAATAAATTAGTTGCCCTTGATATCTCGAGTTGTATTACTTGATAACATTCTTTATTTTAGAACTACGCTAGAACATAATTAGACAGAGAAAAAAAATTAATTACTATATTTATGTGTGAATCGTGAATAGAATTTATTTAAAGACAGAATCACCCGAAGCAGTTTCACTGATTCCAATCACATATTCTTAGAGTCTTCACCAATATACCAGAGCTTGAACCAAAAATTTCCAGACACAAAAATGTCTTAATTGTCATGACCTTTTGCTACATTGTCATTCATACATCTGTTGATATAATATAACGTTTGTAAAATTTTCAAAACATTCTATAAATAATTACTTTTTCGTTTTAACGTGTTAAATTATAACTCATTTAGTATTACGGTATAGAAGTAAATTATAGATAAAAAAATAAAAGACACGCTTTTATGTTAAATCGAACTAAAAAGTAAAAAATAATTCTCAAAAGAATTAAATGATTATAGAGAAAATAAATGTCAGTCTGGTAAAAGCGCGGGGTTCTTTGTACTACATTTTTATACTAACTCAGCACACACACACATATTTCGGAATGACTAGTACGAAATTTTAACAATTGATATAGGGCACCCCACGCTTTCACCCCAATGACATTAATTTTCTCTTTAATCCTTTTTTCTTATATTAAGAATTAGTTTTTTACTTTTTAGTTCGATTAAATATAAAAGCGTGTTTTTTACTTTTTATACATATAGATAAACTATAGTTTTTTTTAAAATTTTTTAATTCGATCTACAAGAAAAGCCTGCATTTTTAGTTTTTTTAAACTATCATTAAATGATTGATGAATTAATCTTAAATGCATTATTTTTTTTAGAATCTGGAATACCCATTGGCATACTACTAGTGCGGCCTGGTTTGCAAAATGTAGGATCAGCCACAACTGAAGAAAATCTGGAAGAGCTAAGTTTCAAATATTTCATGCGAAAGAAGGTGTTAAGTCAATGATATTTTTCACTAAAAATAGCTCAATATTCTCTCTGAAGCTTGCTTCAATATTAAATGCAAAAGTACACTTTTTGAATCGAAGAGTTTGTGAGAATTTTTTTAAACCGCTGACCTCTGAATCAATTCTCGGCTGTTTTGGTAAATTGAAGCAATGAATGATGTTTGATTCCCCAGATCAGACAAGAGAATTTAGAAAAATAGACTATGAGTTTAGCAGTTAGAAGAGTGCTTATCAAACTTTCCATATTTGCGACCCAATTTTCAGTCATAATTTTCATCGCACCCCCCTCATACAATAACAATGTATTGAATGCAATGATAATGTACTTCGACGCTAAAGCTACAATGCGACATTAATATTATAAACTGCACATATTATCAATATATGTATTATATTTTGTATACGATAAGCCCATGGAAGTCACTAGTAATTACTAAACTTTTAATATAGTATTAATAAATAAATTATTAAATGCCGCACTCTCTTAACATTTATAAGTATCATATATCAGTGTGAATACATATATTTAATTTTTTATCATGTCAATGTATTCTGCTTTGCTTCCTTTCGGTAAATTAATAATTATTTTACATCTTTTATTTTGGATTTTTCGATATGCTCGCCCCCCCCCATCCCCTTCACAGTTTGAGAAACGATAGGTTAAAACATAAATATTTTTTCTTTAACTTGCACGAGTCTTTTTTTTTTTATTTTCATTTTCAGAAAAACTGGAAAATTGTTTATAATACTTTGGTAAGAAATGGATGACGCAAACGTTTTCGCTATTATAGGGTTGTAACAATCTTTTAGTCGCTAAATCTGGAAATGGGATCTGGAATTAATAGTCAAGTCTGGAAATGGAATACAGAATTAGTCGCCAAATCTGGAAACGATATAATGAATTAGTCACCAATTCTCAAAATCCTAATTCTTGACTATCCTGATCAGGACAATAAAACAAAATTATGAAATTATTGTACTGTCATCGGTCCTTGACAAGTGTGCAAAATTTCGAATTAATCTGACCTTTTAAAGTGGGTTAAAATCGAGTTCAAAGATTCCGTTACGTACAAGTGAAACTTATAAAAGCGTGTTAAAAAGGCGAAACACATTTCATACCTGAGAAAATGGATCAACTCAGATTCAATTGAATAGTATGATAAAATGAATGTTTATCTATAGGATATTGAAGACAGAATATAATATAAATGTTTCAGTTCTTTTGTATCTGAAAAAATATTCCAAATTTGGGTCGTATTCTTTATTACCTAAATTAACTCTCTAAAGAAATATGCAGTCGCAAAAGGAATATCTCGTAATAGTTCAGGCTTGGAACACCGTGTGGCATTGGCAAGCAACGGATGTGTCCACTCGGAGAAAAAAGACATACTCAAAAATGAGCACGTAGACATACTCATTTTGAAATGAGTATATTTGTATCAGATTTGACCGTATGCCTTGATCGAATTTGATTCCTTTCATGTACTCAACCCCCCCTCAATGTTAATTAACGCCCTCGGACAAATTAAAAAAAGATATTCAGGATTACAGAAACTCTTTTAATATACCGGCTACATATTTTAAAAATTGGGGCTCAACAACAAATTTAATTCTCTTAAATTTTCCGAACTATATTTCGTATCTACCACGCTAAACGCGGAGGAACACACATTAAAATGAATACTCGATTCTTTGTTGTTATTTTACTTAACCGATTTTCTCTTATTTGAAAAACTAGAAGTACATTATTTGTTTTTAATATAAGATAAGTTTAATATGTTGGGAAAATTATTAATTTCACTCTTTGTATGGTTGACTGCCAATTACGCGATATGGTAAATGTTTACGTTATTTTGGCGGATTATTTAAAAAGCAATTTACTTGATTCATAAGTCATATTGCTTGATTTATTAGTCAAGTTAAAACTAAACTCATTTCTAAGCAACATTCTTATTAAACCCACCCTGAGTTTCAGTGTAGAATAGGGATGGGGGGAGGATCCTTGGCGAAGTTAATTTTTTAGCAACCGAAATTAGGCGCCAAGCAACTTAATTTAGCGATAGGTGTTAAGATAAATTACTAAGTGGAATTAAATTAAGTTGTTTGGCCATCGATTCCGGTCGCCGAATCCAAAGGGCCCCATATTGTAAACTTTAACCCAGAAATGAAAAGCTTTATCTATGTCATAACACATATAGCCAACTACTAAAACACCATTTTAAATTCTGCTTTGAAAGATGATCAACCAATGAACATTATGTTATATAAATAAAACTATTGTTTTGCAGTAAAATATGCTTGTGTACGAATTGTAGCATTAACATGTTTCAGTATGCAATATGGTTTTACCAATTGACTGAACATGGTATTAAGTTTTTATCAATTAGCATTGTTAGTAGAAGGTGCCTTGAATGTAGGAATAAATACAACTTTAGACAACCCATTATATCCAAATCAATACCAAAAAGATTCAGGATTTTTAATTAAATTTTACAACATAAGTTTTTGTTGACAATTATTAATCTTTTTTAGAGACTAATTTCTTGAGCATTTAAAGTACTATTTTAGCTTACTAATTAAGTTATGGAAAATGTCTTAAAAGTTCTCATACAGAAATTATTTAAGAGTTTCAACAATTTCAATACACTTATTTTACGATTCCTTTCACTCTCATTTTTGAATATTGAGAGAATCAAAATTAACGGAACAGAAATTACGGAATGAGTAAAATTAGTAAGTAAAATTTACAATAATATAATTTAAGAATAATTTTTACTTTTCGGTATTACACATTAACTCTAATACTTATTGGATATTTTGTCTTATTAACAATTGATCTGCATTCTTTAAATAAGATTTACCACAGTACTTACATATTATCACAGCCTTTTGGTAACATTATATTAAACGAAACACATGAGATTGCCAATTCAGCGCACACAGCACATGCGAAATTGGTAGTGCCAACTCGGCGAGTTGTCTTGAACACTGATAGTTGTTACCATATGTAAATACCGATTTATCTTATAACATAGTGCAGAAAGGCAGTGGCGTACAGAGAACATTTGGACCCCTTTGCAAAGTCAGGTTTTGGGCCCTCAAGTTGTATTTCACAAAGAAAGGTACTTGGCGAGACTGTCAGGCATCTTTTTTGCTCTTTACCTTTTGTTATATAAATAGACTTTACAAATAAGTCAAATTTGTTTTGCTTCTGTCTCTTTCTTTACATGAACTTCATTATCCTTAATTTATGGACATGAGTGTAGAATGGTGCATGAAAAAAGGTTTGATTGGATCATCGTATGGATGTCGGAAATGTGGAAAAAGTATGGAATTGAGAGAAAGAACGGGTATAAGAAAGTGAATGATGGTTTTTGAATGGTACTGCAAAATTCAGTCCAGTGTGAAAGAGGATACCCATCGTGTGTTTTTTGGAGTGTAAGGAAAGGGTTTTGGTTTGAATTGAGTAATATGGATTTTTGTGTGTGTGCACCGTTTTGTTAGTGATGGAAAAATAAAAATGTTTCGGAAGCTGCTCTCAAAAATATGCAGTCGCACACTGGTATAACTTCAGTAGGCAACTCATCGTCATCATAAATGTCGGAAAAAGCAGCATTTTTTAAAGGTAAGTGAAATTATTTCCATTTTTAAATACCTAATTTTTGCAACGATTTTCAGTTTCAAAATTTTAAAATGCTATTTTTAAATGATTTTCTTTCCGCCAAATTGAATTTCGCGCTCCGGCGTTGCGTGTTGTGGTAGGGTTGCTACTTCAAAATACAACACGCAAAAACGCGCCAAATTGGCAATTTTTCAAAATTTGGCGGAAAGGCGGCCGATTCGACAATTTCACCAAAAATACCATTGCGCAGCCCCATTAGAGAAAAACATTTTACATTCTACTGGTAAATGCAATGTTTCATTCAATAGTGGGTAGTAATTTTATAGAAATATACATCAAATTCTAGAATGGTTTTAAAAAATGGTTAATAATTTTATAAACATTTTTTTAATTGGAAACTTTAAATGAATAACTACAGATTTCAAATATTTTATCGTATCCTGAAAAATGTAAATCAGAGGCTTAAGATTCTATAATCGTTTATAAGATGACAAAAAAATTATTAGGGAATCCATGGTACTAAATTATTAAAATTCAGCATTCCCTCAGGAAATGACTATCAAAAACAAATAGCCAGAAAATAATTTTTATACTACCAAACACAATTTATTTCCAGTAAAAATATAACCGTCTTTAACATATTTTTTTTAAAATAAGAGTATTTATTTTTGATACAGAGGAATAAGAACAGCTGAATTTACTACTTTACACATGTGAAACGATTTGGGGACAAATAATTCTTATAAAATTAAAATTGTAATAACCGTTATTTTATTTATTTATTTGAATAAAACTGTCAATTCCATTTGTGATAAAATAAACGATGAATTAGTCTTCGATGGAAACAACAGATGGCAGCATGAGAAAAGAGTCAAAACCAAATTTTGTTTATCCCCAATAACCTTTTAAAAATAAATCAAAACATCCAACGTGATTAAAAATTTTTTTAAAAATACTACCTAATACTTTAAAAAACAAAATAAGTTGGTTATGTGTAAGGCATCAGATTTATTTAGTATTACACAGATGTTGCTATGCAAATAATTATAAAATTATTAATATTTATCACAGGAGAATTTTAATCATTTTAAAGGGGAAGAATGTTTATTAATGATAGAGCATAATATTTTTTTTTCCACTGAAATAGACCACCAGTTAAAAAATCGTTGAAATAAGCACACTTGCTTTCTTTTATAAGCAAGATCACTGAAAAAAAACTCTGGGGTACATTAGTTTATCTTGGAATCTTTATCTTTTTTGAAGTAGAATTTTACCCTTTTTACATTTGTTTTAAGTCCTCTTCTAAACTAAATTTATTAAGAGGAAAACAGTCTCACAGAAACTAATGTTAATAAGTTGATTACAATGGTGACAAAGGAAGGTCCTCATTGTATTATTATTAAATAAGAAATTTCAGCATAAGAGAGGCACAAAATAATTTAAAATGTGTGCATCAGTTAAATTAAATTAAGTGGATTAAGAAAACACTGAAAAAATTGAAGGGATGAGGAAATTTTGTGAAAAATCAATCTGTCTAAAATGTTTGTCCACAAAAACTTAATTAAACTAAAAACAAGATGAACCTCAAAAGTACCCAGTCAAAACAAGGCAGAAATATATACATAATTCAAATTTCTATAGAATTTCAACATGAAATATTTTTTATAGATAGTCCACTGAAAACATCATAAAAAAATCACGACTCCTACCCCAAACATTTTAGACAAATGACATCTGAGCTGCAATGGTAAAGAGTAGATATGTTACCGGCAAAGTATGAAATCCGGCATTCTATAGAATGCCTGATGAGAAACCGGAAAAGTATTAAATACATCTCCGATTCGTTTGGAATATTGCGTGGCAAGACACGAGACTTTTAATGCGTGTCTGACTCAGAATTTGTTTGTTGCACAGAGCGATTTGTTCGGGAGTGTCATATGATACTCAATTTTTCTTAAATTATTTCAACAAAAAATTGCTTTCTTATTGTGCTGCATGAAAATGGTGGAACATGCTGTGGTCTGTAGGAGTCATGGTCATGTAGGGAGTCATGGAAGGAGCAGGGGTCGGTAACCTATGCCCACGTGCCACATGTGGTACAATTATCAGCGGTACTTTGCACTACTCAACAAATTTGTCAATTTTTAAATTGTTTCAAAAATGCCCTAATGAGTGGCACGCTGAATCATATCGGTAGACTGGTTTGACAGCTAAAAGGTTGCCGACCCCTAGTCTATAGACATGAAACAACAATTCGACGACGAGCTGGCCAAAATTCGAGTTAATGCTGCAAAAAGAAAAAAAAAACATTTTCTTATCCGAAATTACTAGAAGTTAATAACTGATGTACAAAATGACTACTAAGAAAGAACCTAGGAGCTATGGGTTGCTGAATAGCTATGATGTGATACTTGTGGAAAATAAAAGTAAACTCATTTAACCCGTTAAAGAAGGCTTCATGACCATACAACAGTAGTCCCCAACCCCCTGTCCGTGGATCAAATGGTATCGGGCCGCTCAAAGAGCATTTAATTGTTTCTATTTTATTTACTGGGGTGTATTTCTTTCTTTGTGCGATTTTCCATGAAAATCACTTTATATTTCATGCAAAATCACTTTATATTCATTTTTTGGTGCAACTGAATTTTATTTTCTGAAGGCATATTTAAGTGAAATTAAATAATTAAATCAAAACAATTTAAAATATAAATAATCAACGTCCCACCCTCGGTGGGCCGGATAAAATTATCAAACGTTGACCGGTCCGGAAGATAAAAAGGTAGGGAAGTTCTGCTATTCAGTATTAGGTCACGGATTCTGCGGACGTGATAGAATTCTGAAAAAACTTTGAACCAAATAAGAAAATGTTACACGTTATGATATTAAACTGTACATCCCCCTTTATGAACCCTGCCAGAAAAAGCAAAAAATTATTTTAAAAAAAACATTGTGATGCCTGTGATTTTTTCCCGAATGCCAATATATTGGCACTTGTAATGACAGGGAAATGTTTCTATCAACATGGAACTTCTGAAGGAATTTTAAAACAAGTATATGCTAAATCCCAATTTACTTTGCTTAGAATTAAAAAATATTCCTGACCATGAAATTCTTCACCTACCAATTGGAATTGCTCAGTCCAGAAGAAACGGCTAAAGATTCATCAAATGTATGTGTAAAACAAAGTACCAACACAAGAATTGTCTTTGCGTGAAAAATGTAATGAAATGTAATTTAAAATGTCATTCAAGCCTACCATGTTGCAACAAGTAGGTTAATTTTAATTTCTTATTTTTTTACATGAAAATTTTATTTTCTTTAATAAGAAAGACATAAATTTTGTTTGGTACAGCTTTCATTTTACTTTACGTATTTTGAATAACTTGTTTTAATGGCACTCTCATTATTTTGTCAAAATAAGATTTGTACTTTTAGGAACTCATGCAAAATTGCATTCAAAAGTAATATGCTTACTTTATTTATTTATTTTTAAAATATTTCATTTCAGTGGTTGTTTCAAAAGTGCAAAATTTTATTCTTCGACCAGGGACGTCTTAAGGATGGTCCTTTTCGACTTCAGATTATAATTCGAATCATTACAACGGTCAAATGTTATTCTCGGTTTTACTCTCCGAAAAACTGGGAATTTCAACTGGCTACATGTGATGAGCGTCGTCTACGCACACCATCAAAAAGCGGCAGTCGGTCGAGCCGATTGGAAGTCATGCCCATTCATTTGATTCAGGTGATAGGACGAATATTTGACAAGGTATGCTTAAGGACTGTCTACTTTTAAGAGTCATAGGTGGGGCCTACATTTGCGTAGAAGCCCAGGGCCTTAAGACACCCTGTGGACGACTTTAATATTTGTAAGATGCTTAAAATGGTAATGAACATTATACATAAGGATTTGGAGAAGAGGAGAAAATCCCAACGCATTTCTTCGATTGAATTCCCATCAATAAAATAAACTGTAACATTTAGAACATCAATACATCAAACGGATCAGTAACTTTGCAAGATTATTTTTTTAACAGAAACAATTTCTAAAGAGAATACTTCATTCAATAAAATTAATTATACGTTTGAGGTAAAGCTCCCTTGAAAAGCAGTGGTGAAATCCAGGTAATTTACTTCTCTATATGTAATGACGTTTTGAAATATTTCAAAAATGTCATCCCAATTTATAAACAGAACCCTGGTTAGAAATGCCATTTTAACAATCGTTTTGGTAAACTCTGCAAGAAAATGACGAGCTGGTAGAGAGTTTTTCTGTATACATGTTATATAGTTTGATGAAAAAAAATATATAATTCAAAAAGAAGATTTTTTCATATCTTTAACCGGTTTGATAAACTCTACAAAAAAAAAAAAAAAAAAAAAAAAAAAAAAATTACGAGCCGGCAAAATGTTTCTATATACATGATCTAGTTTGATAATAAATATATATAATTTAAAAGGAAGATTTTTTTTCATTCATATCTAAATTTCTAAAAGATAAATTATAAGAAGTTAAAATCAGAAGACTTTTAGAAAGTGAAATACGAAACATTTCAAAATAGTATGACGGGTTCAAACCATTTCTAATCGCGTGTAAATCAGAAAAGAAGATAACATTTAATTTCAGAGACAAAAATGAAGCATTCATTTCTTATAATGATTCATTTGAAAAAACCACACAATGATTAAAATTATTTTAACTTGCAAAAAACATTATTTAATAAACTAACATTTTTAATAAGTTTTAGGTATAGAAATGCAAAACTCAAAAATCAAGATTTATTTAAAAACTAAATATAAAAGTACAAAAAATACTAAAACATTTGCCCTTGTTTTACAGACACACAGCACAAACGAAGTATTAATATCCGTATATAAATGATTTCTGAAGTTATTAAACCTCACTTTTTAAATAATTAAATGTATGCACATTATTAGAAACAGGTACAATCGAACATTTATGTTATTTTCAATTTTTATTACAGTTGCATTTCAAAGCAACACAAGGGCTATTGGTGACGGACTTCTTGATTCTAAGCTACGGAGAAGATGGCGGCATCTAAGCTGTCACCATCACGTCACGAGAGAGTTTGACAAATCATTTGAGGATCACTACGGCTTCTAGCCATTGACGAGGATACATCTGATCAATTCTTATTTGATTGAATTAATAAAGGAGACTTAACAGTGAATCATCTTTCAAGTGGCGTAGCATTTCATAGGAAATTTCATCAGGACTGGACTTGGCTGATGGCAAGACCCTCTTTAATTCCCCCATGTCAAAGTCATGGCACCTGAAGTAGATAACGTACGCTTCCAATGATTCTTAATCGCTAGTTTAGTAGTGCTATAAGAATCGGACATATTAGCAAATGTTTGATCAATCAAGTTAGTCACAGCAACAGGTGAAGAATACACGGCAGTCGAATTTTCCAATATCGAAATAGTAAAATCCCGATAAAGGTCATTTCCTGCTTTGCCCTTTCTCCATAACTGTTGACTGATATTGGACGATGTGATTGCAGAGACAAACTGCAGCCAAGATTATCTCTGACTACAACGTCGTATTCTACGATCTGAAGCTTTTACACGTTTGAACGCTACGAGATTTACAGTGGCACCACTGTAAATCTCGTACGGTTCAAACGTGTTACCATTGCAAGAGAAAAATAATCACTTTTATGTAAATCCTTTATCTACCTCAAAATTCAACAAGGATAGCAGAGTCGGTAAGCAAAATACTAAATCGGCGAGTGAAATGTCTTCGTGGGTGCATGGAAATACATTTTCTCGTCTTCATTGGGCAAACAGAGACAGCGATCAGAGATCAACAGTTCAATCTGACGCTCACGAGAATTTGTATCATCATAACCCCATAGAAGAATATGTCCGTTAAAACCCACTAAGTAAAATAAATAAATATACGGAGAGCTGGTATTTGACTGATCAGGTTATTCAAATCCATTTGTGACACATCATGTGATTGTAAACAAATACTGCAGACTGTGACTAGCGAGTGGATATGAATTCACACAGTCACAACCTAAAGTGATGTGCGTAGTGTAACGGCATTACTGGAATAGAGATGGGAAATGAAAAGGCCGCACCTGTAGTTAGTGATTCACTGCCATCGACATCTCATCTTATGCAATTATAATCACGCACTTCCTTTGCCATTGTACTCTTCAGAAATGCCTCCATCTGAAGAACAATTCATGCAGGCTGGTGTGTGGATAAAATGGATCTGAGAACGTCAAGTCGAGTCCTGAAACCACAGCAGTTCTAGGAAACAAGGACAGGAGATAATAAGGCTCCTGAAGGCAAATCTTGAATTCCTATATATTTCTCTACTTTTTCGGCTAAACAAGGATTCCTTCCAGTTCCATCGGGGGCCTCTACACCTTGAATTCCTACACTTTTATAACGTGAAAAGCGTGGCACCGTTTCAAAACTCCTGACCAAAGGACGTACCCATGAAATAAAAAGGAGCTAACTGAGGATATAATTGCTTTCTGGAATCATGTATTAACGAAGGAAGAGCTTAAAACTATTTTTAGCTCACTGCAACATCAATCTGAAGCTGAAATAAAAATAAAGGCTACCCTACTAAGCCCAGATAACTCACTACTATCATCAGTATCTAATGAATATCAATAGTTATTGCAGAATAACTTTTTTGAGTTGCAAATATTTGAATTTTATTTTCTGTATTGAATTCAGTATGAAATTCTCTTTAAAATGGTACAAAAGATTTTGCATTTTGTGCAGCGTAACATTTTCTATAAGCATGCAAACATAAAAAACATAACAATTTTAAGAAGTGTCCACAATTTTGGTCACAACTGTCTATACATATATATACAGAGAGAGAGAGAAGCTGATTTTTCTTTGGGAGAAAAATGCAGATACAAATAACAACAGTGATCGACATTACAGATCGCACACTTGCCATTTTCTCTAAAATTGGGGGAAGGTGGAATTCTAGACTTATTACTTTATAGTATATTACATTATATATATATATATATATATATATATATATATATATATATATATATATATATATATATATATATATATATATATATACTGGTGTGCAAAAATTAAGGACGAAGTCGAAAAATTAGCATATCAGCTGAACGAAGAGGCAGAGTGGACAGAAAGACCAATCAGGAGATTAAGTAAGGGGATGTACGGAAGCACATGCGCAGATATGCAGGTAGACATAATGGGGGAGTGTCTGAGTGGTATAAAGCATGTTGTCGGTGTAAGATCAGTATTTCTGGCAAAGAGATTGCACGCCGTATAGCAGTTAAAATCACACCGAGTTGCTGCCTCAGCGAGAAATGGCGAATAATCAATCTGTTAGACGACATCTATATGCTTTTACCCCAGGTCGAATCATTGGGAAGTTGGAGGAAGGCCGCAGTGTGACAAGTGTGGCTGCAGAGTTCGGAATTGCTCACAGCATCCTTTCACGACTTTGGAGATAATTTCAAACTACAGGAACATCTATCCAGGGGTTCAGTAGTGGTCGTCCACGAGGAACCACACCCGCAGATGACCGGTACATTGTCTTACAGGCCAGAAGAAACAGGCGGCAGACAGCGGGAGAAATCGCTAGACACACGACACAGGCGACTGGACGACCGATATCGCGTTTTACCGTGGCCAGAAGACTGCACGGTGGTGGTCTGTTTGCACGACGCCCCGTACGGTGTGTACCTTTAACGCCTGCCCATCGGAGAAGGCGTTCTCTGTGGTGCCGGGAACACCGGAATTGGAGAGACAATGAATGGGGACGAGTACTCTTTACAGATGAGAGCACATTCAGTTTGAGCAGCGATTCTCATCGCATACTCATCTGGAGAGAGCGGGGAAGCCGCAATCATCCCTCGAACATCATTGAAAGGGACAGGTATGGAGGTCGCGGTGTTCTCGTTTGGGGAGGCATCATGCTTGGTAGTCGTTCAGACCTTCACATCTTCGACGCAGGTTCAGTCAACGGGACCCGTTATTGTAACGAGATTCTTCTTCCATATGTGCGTCTTTTTAGAGGCGCTATGGGTCTACAGTTCCTTTTCATGGACTACAATGCACCATGTCATCGCACAGTAGCTGCCGAACAGCTCTTAGAGAGTGAGGATATTGAACGTATGGATTGGCCGGCACGATCTCCGGATCTCAATCCCATCGAGCATGTATGGGATTTTCTAGGCAGACGCTTGGCAGCTCGTACCTTACCACCAGTAACGATTCGGGAGCTTCGATTGGCGCTGCAAGACGAATGGGCAGCAATGCCTCAACAACTCATTGACACCCTCATTCTCAGCATGGGCAGACGCTGTGAAACCTGCCTAGCAGTCAGGGGAGATCATATCCCCTACTAAAGACCGGATGTTTCTTGCTGGACACCCATCACAGGGATGTTTCGGCCTTCAGTCGCATTGCGCTCCATGCTACTTTTTCAATAAAGCTTCTTTTTATCCCTCTGATTTCTCTTTTAGTAAGTGTTGCTTACATATTACACATCTCCTTACGTATTGGGGATCTTACGGTATTAAATGTGTATTTGGAAAGCTTTTGTACAAAGTTATATTGAAAACACCGTCTCATCCTTAATTTTTGCACACCAGTGTATGTATATATATATGTATACACTGCTGGCCACACAAAATGCAATGTCAAGAAGGACCAGAGATATCACAGCGAAATTTATTCGGCAGGTAATATGTTGTACAAAGATCAAACGATTAAATTTACAGCCTCTTGAGACGGTGGATGATGACAAAATCAGTAGTTTATGCAGCCACCATTTTTGGCTATAACCACAGCTACATGCCTCGACACAGAATCAAAGAGGCTTTGGATGTATCCTTGAGGTACAGCAGTCCATGCAGCTTCCACATATTGTTAAAGTTGATCTGGTGTAGCAGCAGATGATGTATCCTGGTCACACACACAGTTGTTGTGCAAGCATGGACCACACGTTTTCGATTGGCGATAAATCGGGAAAACAATTTTAAAAACAACAGAACTTTAGAAAATTGTGTGTCACGTGTGGTCGCGCATTATCCTGTTGGAATATGGCTGATGGCAAGCACTGAATGTATGGGAGGACCACGGGCTCCAAAAGCTCAGAGAGATAGATTTGGCTGTGCAGTATACCGGTAATGCACACTAGAGGGATACCGCAGTAAAATCCAATACCACCCCCAAACCATGATACCTGGTGGAGGACCAGTGTGGCGATGCATAACGCAACAGTTCAGCAGCATCTCCCCAAGGTGTCTCCAAACTCGACTCCGACCAACGTGATGTTGCAGGCAGACGCGGGATTCGTCAGTAAACATAATATCGTTCCATTTCATTGTTTATGTCCGCTGTTCATAGCACCATTGGCAGCGCAATCGCTTGTGGTTTCCAGTCAAGGGCAAACGAAGCAATGGACGCCTTCCGGACATTGCACTGTGCTGTAAACGGCGTCGAATGGTACGAGCGGACATCGAATGATACCAAACAGACTGAATCTGTTGTGCTTTGGTTTGCGATGTAGCAGTGTGATCCATCACTCCCATGCGCACAATCCACCAGTCATCACGGACAGTGGTGCTACGAGGTGGGTGCGATTGGCCCAGTCGATTTACTCCCGCATCCAGCAATGACAGATCCGCATCACAGTTGCTTGGTTTCGTCCAAAACGTTGAACGATTTATCTGAAGGATAATTCCGCAATACCTAAGGGCTCGGTGGAATTCAGAAACTCGGGCAAAAGACGCTCTGTTTTCCACGAGGCATAGGCTTACGGGGAAAAAAACTGCAGTATTTCAAATTGCCAATCTGTTCTCCCCTTATACAGCGCTGGCAGGGACTCTACAGTCACCCGTAATGTGGTCTGCGCTATAATGCTAATTATTTTCATATTTTAACGTCACCAACGCATGATGTAAATTTCACATGGTTTGCATGCTTCCTTCAGGGTGTTGCATTTTGTGTTGCCAATAGTGTATGTATATACCCGCACAGGGTGTTGCCGAATTCTATCGATAAATTCAGAGGCGTGATAAGAGGCATCAAGGGGTATACAAATCACCATCGAACTTGGGGGCCCAAACCAAGTTTAAGTTTACCCACCGCAGATTCTCACATATATTATTATTAACTAATCTGTTAGAAGTTTAAGTTTAAGATCTTAATAAAGTCATATTAAGATCATGGCAGCTTCTAGTTCTTTATTTATCCCTACACATCTAGCTCACAATGATAATCAAGGAGAAAGGCACCCGAGGGAGGCGGCCTTACATTGGCGCCCAACAAAATTTAATTTATATGACCCCGAGGTAAGAAAGACGAAAGGGTTTAGTATTTTTCCAGGAGTGACTTTTCGGGGTTCAAAAATGTAAATGAATTTTTGGAAGGTATTGACAACTAAATCCTATTACTTGAGAAACCCAGTGATTTATCATGTGCTTATTTGAAAGGTCATCTCCTAGGGAGGGCCCAAGATTGGTATCAGATATTTGGATCAACGTTAGTGCAGAATACCGACACGTAACTTGAAAAGTTAAAAGCAGCTTTGTCAAAAGCATTCCTTGCCATACAAAATAGGAAAGATTTAGAAATAAAGTTTTATGCGTCCCAACAGAGAAGGGACCAGGAGCCAACGGATTTTGTTTACGATCTGTTAAAACTGAATAAAAAACTAGAACTGGGGATATCAGAGGAAACCTTGGTAGACCATATATTCGTTAGACTCGAACCACAAGTCCAGGATTAAGTGAAGGTTCGAAATCCACAAAACACGGTTCAAAAGTTGGAGGTCTTATCTAAGTTTGAGAAAAGATATTCATGCAAAGCAGTGCGGGGTTCAGGGATTAGTGGTAATGTTGAAAGACGAGGTTGGAATGAGAGTAGGATGTCTAACGCTGATGATAGTCGGAGAAATTGCAGAAATTCGGAAGCTGTGCGTAGACCGAGTAACGGCATAAATGATTATAGGGGTAACTACGAAAATGGCCGTCAAGGAAACCAGTGGTTCGACAGATGGAATAGATTTCAGAAGGATGGTCGAAGATTTAACAATAGAGGATGCCAATTTAGAAATGAGAGTCAAAAGGACGATTTTAGTAGAGGGGACCGCAGAAATAGAGGTTCGAGTGAGAATTTTAGTCGAGTCGTTAGGAGGCAAAGGGGACGATTAAATGTTTTGAAAGTTAGTGACAAAATGATCACTCACACAGTCGGCAAATTAGGTACCGATTAAACTTTCTGCGATATGCATGTCTCACGTGGAACTCCCATATGTTCCTATTTTGTTAAATGATACTTTTACGAGAGCGTTATGGGACACTGGCGCGGAGAATTCATTTATATCGGAGGAGACATACCAAAAATATTTTTTTCACAAGCAAGTAAAGAAATCGCGTGCTCAGGTGATCACGGCACAGAGAGCTAAATGTCAGAGTATTGGAATTGTGGAATTGAATGTTCGAATAAGGGAATTTTTGAAAAGCCATGGTTGTTACATGTATTGGCAAATTTGGAATACCCATGTATTCTCGGGGTAGATTTCATAAGTGAATCAAAGATTATTTTGGACTTAGATAGGAAATCGTTGGCGATTCCGGATTCACAGATTGATACAGTGATTAAAACGATTGAGGAAGGAGAAGCAGAAAAAGATCTTTCGAAGACAAAGTTAGAGGAGAAACAGGAGTTGCGAGATTTGTTTATTAGTTTTCAACGATTATTTTCAGATAAACCCGGACTTACACATGTTTATTATTATGAGATTGACACGGGAGGTAACCCACCAGTTGTTTCTCGTCCGTATCGTTATGGCAGGGTAAAACAAGCGATATTTGATTATCATGTAGACAAAATGTTGAAAGAAGAACCATAATTCCCATTCAATTCCCGTACGCGTCACCAGTTCTGTTATGTAGAAAAAATAATGGGTTACCGCCCGATAATCCGGAAGCGTATAGATTTGCTGTCGATTATCGGAAACTTAATGCGCTTACGAAGTACCCCCGTTATCCCTTACCGCTAATACACGATTTAATAATGAACATACCACATACAGCGATAATGTCGGCTCTCGACCACAGATCGGGATGTTATCAACTGACAGTAAACCCCAAAGATACAGTTAAGACTGCGTTCGTCACAAAGAATGGCACTTACGCATTTCGCCGTATGCCATTTGGCTTGTCAGAGGAGGCCCCCAATTTTCAGAAGGCAAATGATTTAATTTTAAAACCGGTGATAGGGAAGTTTGTGAATGCGTATATGGACGATGTTATCATATCCTCTCCATCGTTCACTCGCCATGTTGAACATCTAAGGGAAGTTTTTCGATTATTAGAAGAGGCAGGGTTAACCTTAAATAAAGAAAACTGCAAAGTTGGTCGTGAATTTAAATATTTAGGTTTGATTATTAGTAAGGAGGGAATTAAAACGGATGAGACAAATGTTCGAGCTATAGATGAAATGAAACCACCAATAAATTCTAAAGAGGTATCCAAATTTTTAGGTATGTCCCAGTGGTACGCGAAGTTTCTTAAAAATTATGCTGATCTGCGCGAGCCCCTTTATAATCTTAAACGAAAACTCAAAAAATTTTGTTGGTCAATAGAGGCGCAGAAGGCATTCGACGCAGTCATGGCGGTAATAACGAAAACGCCACTTTTAAGATTGCCGGATTTGAAAAAGACTTTCGAATTATTTACGGATGCCAGTTCAATAGGTGAAGGAGCGGTTCTAAATCAGGAACAAAGACCAGTGGTATTTGCTTCTCGCACGATTAATAGTGCGGAGAGGAATTACACTGTAACAGAGAGGGAGTGTTTAGCAGTAGTTTGGGCTCTGAATAAATTTAGAACGTATTTAGGTTCACTGTCGATTAAAGTTATTACGGATCAAGCTGCATTGACGTGTTTAACACATGGTAAAAATATGTCAAGTGGAATGATCAGATGGGTTCTTAAGTTAGCAGAATTTAATATAGAATAGGAACATCGTTCTGTAACTCAAAATGCGGTGGCTGACGTGTTGTCGAGGAACCCGGTTAAAAGTATAATAGGGGAAGAAGTTAATTTTGCAATAATCAGGGATTTGGTACTTTCGTCAAGAGAACAGTTAATTGAAGTGCAAAGAAAATATCCGCAAATAGGTCATATTTATAGATATCTAAAAAAACCTAGAAGATAGCTCCGTTAATGCGACAATATGTGAGAATTGGTCCCGCGATTTCCGTTTAATCGAGGACTTGTTGTTTTATGCGAAATACGCAACGTCTCTAGGTGAAAAGCGAGTATACATTCCAAAGCCTTTAGGGAATTAAATGATGAGAGAATTTCACGACAACCCATAGCAGGTCATTTTGGACGCTTTAGAACTTGCCATAAAATAAGGGACGTTTGTTATTTCCCGTATATGAGAAAATTTATTGATCAATATGTCTCTACATGCCACATGTGCAAAGTTAATAATTATAAAAGCGCGTTACCAGAAATTATACCCTTAAAAAGGCCTCGGCTGGAGTAATAGCGGATAATTTTTGATAATTATCTATCGCGTTTTGGAGCTCCAGTAAAATTAATAAGTGATAATGGTCACCAATTTATATCCGATATTTTTGAACATTTAAGTGATAGATTAGGCATAAGGCATGTGAAGACTGTTGTATATAGACCTTAAGCAAATAGAATCGAACGCGTGAATCGCGATCTAGTGTAAATGATTGCAAATTATGTGAATGATCAACACGATACATGGGTCCAGTTCTTACGTGAGTTTGCTTATGCTATTCGTACAGCAGTGAATGAAACGACGGGAAAAACCCCTGCAGAATTATTTTGAGGTCGAAAGTTGATTACTCCATTTCAGAAATTCGCGATGGTATCAGACGGAACAGAATTTGCAGCAGGGGGGAGATATTGAGAAATTGATTGATGAAGCTAGACGAATCACAAAGGCTAAAGATGAAAAGTGGGGAAATATTCTAATAGAGAGAGAGAGAGACGCAGGCGCGATGTGCAAATTAGGTGAATGACTGGGTCTTGATAAAAACACATCCTTTAAGTTCAGCAACAAAGAAAATGATAGCTAAATTTAAACCCAAATTTGAAGGTCCGTATAGAGTGTTAGAAGTAAAACAACAATAATGTAGTGATATGGTGGTCGGGAAAAGGTTAACGGTCAATGTTGATTGTTAGAATATATCGTCACATAGGAAAGGTGACGAAATGGAAATAAAAACTGGTAGTTCAGATAGCAATAGTTCACGCAATAAATCGAGTAGTTTTGAAAGAGTACAAAGGAGATCAAATGAGTTGCAGTATGGTAGGAAGAAGGGGTCAGGTGTAAAGCATGAGTCAGAGGAAAAAAGGGTAACTTTTACGAAAGATCAGGGTGAGAGGCACACAGGTAGACCGATAAACGCGGACCACTTATCAGATCACCACCTCTGGCTCTTGGACAGAACCCAGTAGAAAGCTTAAAATGAGAAGGAAAGAGACAATTGGGTATACACGATCGCGTGACTCTGGGTCTGGAGGATCAGAAAGGAAGCAGAGGAAGGGGCAAAAAAATCAGGGTGAAAAAAGATAGTTAACTTTTAACTAGTAATAGTGAATTACAGGGCCCCAGAAAGAAATATAGAGGAGATGAAATAGTGATGCCCAGTACAAGTGGGTATAACTTCAGACCAAGAAGAGGGACAGAAGTGGAGTCCCGACCAACCATTGAGATGAAGACACAACAAAAAGGACCAGTTCGAGCCAGGAAAAGCCGAGAACATCACTACAGCCCCTACATCAAAGAGCAAGCAAGGTCAAGCAGCAAGAATACCAGAAGAAGTAGTCTACAATAGAATTACCAGGAAATGAAAGAAGGAGCGAACAGCAACAGATCCATCTCCCTGGAGGTCCTAATAGGAGACGTCAATTACAACTCATAAAAATTAGGTTGTATCGTTTCATGTTATATTCTTTCAAACAAGTGGTCGGAAGAATTATTGCACAGAAGCAAGTCACGTCTATTTATTTAAAATTTACCTCGCCAAGCAAAAGTTGACACTACAATGAGTGCATTTTTCTAGAAGATGAAAAATGGGCTTTTGACTTGTAAATTTTTTATTCAGAATTATGGAGAAAACAATTGTAAATATGCATTAGTTTACTTCTATGTATAACTTCGCTGAGATGCGACAACTCTTTTGGTTGTTTGTTTTAAAGGTTTATTGAAAAATGTATGTAATTTGTACAGTATATATATATTAGTTTTTCCACTCTAGCTATATTTCTCCCTTTTGGTTTGTAAAGGTTCCATGTTCTTGGTTCTTTCGGTTTGTTCTTAAGATGTTTTAGGATTTATTAGTCTTCTTTTTAATTTATTTACTGCTATATATATATATATATATATATATATATATATATATATATATATATATATATATATATATATATATATATATATATATATATATATATATATAGTTTTATATTAATGCACATCTGGTTTGGGGAAACGCGGCGTAGACAGTTTACTAACAATAACAATAACAGCGCTGCGCGATTAGAGGGAAGTTTATTGGAAAAGCCAGAGCCAGATGAGGTGTATATATGAGAAATAGTTGAAATTTAAAGGTAGTATATATTGTGTAAAAATTGTGAAATGTAATGGTATTATGTGAAAATTTGTTATTCCAAGTGACTAAAGAGTTTTTATTTAAGGGTGACAGATCCTGAATTCTCGACAGGAAGCATTAATCCAACAAGATGGACATAAACTTAGATTAAGACTGAAGAAGATTGTAAAAAGAAACAGTTTTCATTGTAAATCTGACAAGATGGAAGTGAAGTGTAATGAAAGAAGATTGTAATAGTTCTTAAGTAGCATTAAGTAGAATTAAGTTAGTTAAGGGGGGTGCGGCCCTCGTTTTTCCAACTAAGATATATATTGTTTTTTCCCGGGTCCGTTGCATGGATGGGGCACGCCCATTTACTTTCTAAAAGGAGAATCTACCGTGATTAAAATACATAACTGATAATGTTGGTCTAGTTAATTGTGTAAAATTTGTTGTGGCTGTCGGTTGATTGATTGATTGAATAAAACGTCGCACTGTTCAGCTACACGAGGGCTTTTGGCTACAGACCACGTAATTTTAAACCATGGTCAAGTGACGTGGACGACACCTGAGCTGGCTACCCCTCTCCTAACTACCACACCACACCAATGGAAAAATGTTTCAGCTCTCGACAGATTTAACGTGTATCGCTGCACTACACGGCGGGTCTTTAGTGGTACTGGGCTCGAACTCGTGACCAGGCAAGCCACGATCCGATACCTATACGACTCGGCTACCGCGGCCACGTTGTGGCTGTCGGAAATTCAAATTAGAGAGGAATTTTAAAAATTAAAGTTTAAGTTGAATATTGGAAATTAATGGTTAAAATGACTATTCGAAGTTAGAATTTAAATAGAGTATTGAAAGTTAGAAGTTCAGAAAAATAAAATTTAGGCACGTAATTTCTTAAGGGTCATTAAGACCCTGGAATAAATAACGTTTTGCTTCTTGGAGGGGATTGTGACGGGCTAACGTGTCTTTTCATTAACATATCCTTTGGGTTCTTTGGTGCCAGAATTAATGGCAACTCTTTTCCAATCAAACCCAAGAAGCGAACCGTGAAGAGAAGATTCAAATTAGGAAGCTTTTAAATATCAGAAGTTAGAGTAAGCTAGGTAGCAATTTTGAGGAATGTTGTGATAATCCGTGATTCAAGCGTGAAGAGGTTTTGGAAAGTTTAAGTGACAGCCAACAGAAGTTATACGTGATAGGGAACCCTTAGAACAAGGTGCATACCATTGCACTCTTGTGAACCGCAACTTCAACTAGGATTATATTGATCGCCACTTCATTAGACATTAAGGTAGGAGTGACTATTTAATATTCAGATTTGTGATAGTCTAGGAATTGAGCTTAGGCGAGTTAGTATTGATTACGTTATTTCGGTATTAAATATACACTCAGGAACATTGAAAATAGCGACCCAAGAAGAAAGCATCGGATTGAAATGAAATTTAATACACATAATGACACAGATGAGAGATTCACTTGATCTCAAAAACAGGACAATTAAACGAATACAGGGTGTGCAACGACACAAATACTGGGCAACTTCAATAGCGCGTTGGACCACATCCAGCTGCAATATATGCCGCCACACGGTCCGGCATTGAGTTGATTAGACACCTTATGTTTTCCTGAGGCAGATGGGCCCACAAATCTTGAACAGCCAACTCTAAATCATTTACAGAGTGACACGATGGCATTTGCCGTTTTAGCTGATCCCACACGTGCTCTACAGGGGACAAATCGGGGGAGCGGGCCGGCCATGGAAGTACACGGTTATCATCTGTTCCCAAAATAAACCGGGATTAATCACTAAACACAACCTTTTGCCAATCTTTGACATTCTACATTGATCTGGCTTGGCACCACTGTAGACGCAGTTGCCGATGTTCCAGTGTTAAATGGAGTGCACGGAAAGGGCGCTTGAATTTAAAATTCGCTTTTGCAAGATGTTTCGAAATTTTTTGTAGAATAATTGCTACGCCTACGTATGCCCGTATCGTTGAACGAGTCACTCTGGGGTCCACAAGGACTTGCCGCACGATCCTTCGATCCTCTCTCCTCGTGGTCTTCCTGGTCGCTCCAGAACCGGTATTACACGCGTGGGTACCTTCTCGTGTCCACTGCTCCCAACAATTTCTAACAGCACACTCCGAACGATCCACCTGGCCCGCAACACGGCGCGTCGACCAGCCTGCAGTTTTCATCCCGATGATCAGGCCTTTCTGTAACTCGCTTAACTGTGAGAAATGTCTTCTAGCACGTTTACCTGCATGTTTCACTTACCAAATTCTTCCTACAATCGGCGGGTAATCGTCACGTTTATGAATCCTCGAATTTGCGCTGGCTTATATAGCACCCTCTTCCTGATTGTAACGCCACCTCGACGTGTATGAGCATGCGCATTGGCACAGAACTTGGATCATTTGCATATTGCATTACGCTGGACTTATTTGCAAAGTTTCGCGATTGTACTTAGCTTCCTTCTTTGGTCGCTCTTTTCAATGTTCCTGAGTGTATATTGCGTGCTTAGCCACCGTCTCACATCTAATCTAATCTGTTAGAAGTTTAAGATGTTAATAAAGTCATATTATGATGGTAGTTCTTCATTTCTTTCTACACCTGTAATCATTGCGCCCGAGGGGGGCGTCCTGACAACTTCACTTCTATGTCCATGGGGAGTTGTATTTTCGCTTTCAAACACACACACAAAAGTGCATTACACTATTTTTAATGGGCATTTTAATTAATTCTGTAACGTAATAAAAAGATTGGTTACGGAAACGAAAAAATGATATTTTACAATGATATAAAATGTATGCATGTGATTAAAAATGAAAATAAATTAATGAAACATCGAATAACTTTTTATTGAAAAGAAGCTTGCTCCACACTGTAAAATTAACATATGTGTCAGAATTTTAAACACAATTTTAAGTATGAAATTATGCATTTACTCACATATGTAGCAATAGTTTTCGTAAACATGTTAAATAATTCGTACATTAATGCTAAATGTAACTTTAAAGCAAGCAATTCAACTAAAAACTGAATAACTAAGAAGAAAAACTATGTTCTAGTTTGAATGTTCTAGTTAACTTATGTAGTGAAAAAATTCTAAACAAGTCTTTCAAATAGAAAAGCACTAAAATATTCACAATTTATTCAGGCGAGAAAGGTAAATTTATATAAAATCCTAAATATAAATATCACGCATTAAGAACGCATCTCGATCGATTGTTCCTTTTACAAACTGGTAATTCGAGGCAGAGAAAGTTCCAACGGATTAATCAGCATATATTCAAGGCAAGCGAAAGTTAGGATTTCGATTTTAACTAGGATTTTAATTATAGAACTTCACGCTTCGCAAACTTTTTGAAATCTAGTTTGTCGCGGACTATTATACGAGGATGACATTTTATGCTGATCTCCTCATTCAAACGAATGAGCATGAAAGCTGAATGAAATTCGGAAAATTGTGTCTGTTCAGCAGCGGAAAGGATTCGTAGGAGCTCATTTGGTATGATTGTTGAGAGAAGGACACCGACACGGGATAGTGGGATAGTAAAAGATACTTACAATAACTTCTCTATCCTCAAAGCTATGAAACTGTAAATCACGGAGAAATAGCAGATTTTTTTCCGACAATCCAAAAAGCATTGAAACCTTCACCTACGAATTTCACAGCATTATCTCTAAAATTGATGGATTATGTTTCAATCTATCATAATAAAAAAAAAGATTAATTCAATTAACATCCAGTAGTAGTATTGAATGTCTTTAGTGAAAAGTACAACTGTAAATACAAAAAACAGTAAAACAATATCTAAAGTGATATCACTCCACAAAGTAGATGATACAAATTATTTTCCATAGATTATTTCAGAAAGAAAGAAAAATGTATAAGGACAATCCATTAAAAAAAAAGGTAGTTTCGTAGGCGCTGATTTTATCAGAGATAGTCAAGCAGAATAATGCGGGCAATTCACGCTGAATCCAATTGGGTTTCAAAATCAACAAGTAGTGGAATGGTGGAAGTTAGGAGAGAGATGCGGCAGCTTAATGCCAATACTTAGAATTACAAGATCTGTTATATCAACATAGATCTAGGGCAACGTTCATATAAAAACGAGGTTGTTTAATTTTAATTACACATATGAGGGAATATAGTTTCAAAAATTTGAAAAAGAGGATCAGTTATTTAATTAAAAAGAGAAATAAATAATATTGAAATGTAAAACGACACACACAAATTATAGGGAAAAATTATATAAGTAGTTACAAGAGATTAACAGGTCAACTTATTAGAATGTCTGTAATTCATTGTTACAGACGTCTTGGGAATATCACAGTAAAAATACGACAAATCATATCAGCTTAAGGCTGTCTTCGGCTAATGTTAATGAATATGGACCGAATTCGGAATATTTTTTCAGATATAAAAGTACTCAAACATCAGTATTATATAATCTGGCTTCACTATCCTGAAGAGAATCACTTATTTTATCATACTACTCATTTTTATCTGAGTTGGTGCATATTTTATTTATAAAATGTGTTTCGCGTTTCTTTTTTCCTATACCGTAATGCTAAATGAGTTATCCCTTTACATGTTAAAAGGAAAAAATAATTATTTATGAAATATTTTGAAATTTTAAAAACACTATTTTGTAAACAAATAGATGAGTTACAACGTCAAAATTTTTTATAAAAATTGAATCTGTCCGAAAATATGCTCCGCGTCGAGTTCACAATCTCGTACAAATGGCGAAAACAGTCTTAAAGAAGCTTTTAACATATATCTACGTTCATGCAAAATTAAGATTGAATAGTCGTAGATATTCATTATTATTGCGCTTACTTTATATTTCCATGCTAGTTTTTTTTCCCTCTTCATATAAGAAATTACAATAAAAACAAATTTTTAAACTGATTGGTCAACTTTATATAGAATAGGTACTTAGAATGTGACCAATTTTGCATTTCTAGATATAAAATGAATAATTCTAGAATAGAAAATGCAGTAATGGTATGCCTTCTAACGCATCGTTGCACTGGAATGAAGACAAACTAGTAACTTTTTATACACATACTGAATGTTCAGTTGAACGAGAAAAAACATAAGTAGAACGGTTTGAAAAAGTTGCACAGATTGAAAAGCAAAAGTTTTCAAAATAGACTAGTTTCTATGTAATGCATGGCTATCGTAACATTTTCAAAAAATAAAACAAAAAGTAAAGTGAAAAAATTCGAAAAATACATTGTTTTTCATAGAAATACATGAATGTGATTTATCAAAATAATATCATTTACATCTAAAATGATACTTAACAGAGAAGATGACATCATCACGTAAGACTAAAAATAAATATAGAGCTTATCCAAAGGTACAGTTGAAGTATACATTTACAGAACGTCATTCTATCATAAATTAGGCACGAAAAAAAGAACTGCAAAAAACTCTGGATACAAATACAAATAAATAAATCTCGAAGTGTAAAAAATTTAATTATTCCCTTCAAGAATCATTACCAGGATTGAGAAGCTGTTTAACTAATTGTTAAATAGCACTGTTAGATGTTTGTGATGCCATTTTGTGCGTACAGCCTAATTCAAATAAAGATTGTCGAATACCGATATTATTGTCAAAACCAGAAAGACAGCATTGATTGATGATTTTAAAACAAGGTACTATCATGATGCGGGAATGGGCTGATTGTTTTCATTGTTTCAGATGTGGGTGTTCTTCATATATATGTTACCGTTAAAGTGTGAAATCCGTTATCTCATACAATAACTAGCTATTTCATGAAATAAATAAACAAGTCAATTGAACTCTACAATTTCAATAGGTTTTCTATACCATAACGATTACTTGATCGTTCTAGTATGAAATACGGCTCTCGAAAGTTCTTTGGACTGGTTCTAGTTTCTTTTAATCAATTTTGAACCCCAATTCAAAGTGTCATCACAGCAATCCTTGCTCTAATAAATAATGAAAAGTAAAATAAAAGGATTTCATAAAATTTAAATTAACATTCTCCAACAATTTTGTTTGAAAAAATTTACACAATACTTTTATGAAGCAACAGCTTTTCTTCCCGGCATGTATTTTTATGCATATATATTTAAATATAACTGTTTCTGTGTGCAACATCATTTTCATTAATCCTCCTTAATAGGGATAAAATGTATTTTTTGAGATATTTTAGCTATTTATGATCAATTAAGTGATAAAAAAAAACTTTGAAATTGTTTATTTCTAACTTTAACGGTCTATTATTATTTATTTCATAGAATAACTACTGAAAAGAATGAAACTTTTCACCTATTATATACTTTATCTGACTTGTCTAATTATTTCATGAAATACCTAGTTATTCTATGAAATAACTCTATTATACACTTTCTACTGCCGCAGAATGGGCAGACCTCGTTAGTAGCCAGGCCAAACCAGTGGAGGTATACTCCCAAAAAGTAATGTCCGATAGTTAGGCTAAAGCGAGCAACAACCTCGGTTTTTTCCAGGTGCCTCGGGATTGGGCCCACAGTGGCCAGAGTTTCCCATGGCTTTCCAAGGCTCTTGGTCTTTTGAGTAACGATAATATATTTGTCAATGAATGTGGAAATAAAGCTCTTTTCTCTTCTGAGAGTCAAGGGGACTTCCAGTAGGGATGACTTGGCTCCCTGCTTGGCTTTTTGTCGGATCTTTCATTGCGGAGGATTCCAACATGACTTGGGACCCACTGTAAGGCCGCAGTCCAGCCATGTGAGATGACCTCCACATATTTTGTTCGGCACTGAATTGTGTTAATGCAGTCAGTTGGTGTATTACTGCTTATAGCTAAAATCTATGGATTCTATGAAGATAACTTATGCAGGAACTAGGCCAGCAGCTAGTAATTGTGTTGTAGCTTCATAGACAGCTAAAACCTCTCCATCGTAGTTGGTGGCGTTTTTTCCCATGGCCAATGAGTCCTCAAAACCCAACAGAACCATCCCGCACCGGCTCCGTTTGTTTCTGGCAGGTGTAGATATGAAGTCTGTCATTCGCTGGATATCTTTGTTCGATCGTTTCCAGATCACAGGATTGTAGCTCTTCAGGAATGGCATCAGCCTTATTTGATGTCATATTAGTTAGGTTGAGCCGTTTAGATGGAAGGGCAGTAGCGACTGTGGAGAACTGTATAGGAGCACGGCGAGTCATTAGTAGCGGAAGTTGGTGTTCCTTCATAAGCAGTTCTGCATGTGAAAAACGAGGTCCGAGTATTGAGTCTCTGTGTTGCACATCTGTACTCGTTCCAGTACCTGCAATCTGTTCTTCTGGCTGTCACCCAAAATTTGAGAGTGAATTTGTCTCTGCGACTATCAAGAGGTTCGATGCCGGTCTGGAGTTGCATTGCTGTAATTGGTAATTGGAGTTGATTTGGCTTCACCAATTATTATTCTGAGGGCGCTGTTCTGAACGACGTCGTACTTTTCAAAGTTGGTTGTTCTTGCACGGGTCACAACTTCACAACCATAGTCCAACACTGGACGGGCATAGGTTTTATAAACTGTGGATAAACATCTTGGGTAGCTCCCCACTTAAGTTAATGTCAGTGTTGTGTTTTTCCTAGTCACGAATCTATTTGAATTAGCCGTATCATTTGCTGACTGATAAAACAAAAAATTAAAATAAAATCGGAGAAAATAATTATGTAGTAATGTAATGAATATATTAAGGAAAATAGATCTGCATAAACGTAGAAAATTAGAAAGCAGAAAAGTAGCAGAGCTTATTTATTAAATATGTTAGTTTTTTGCATGAAAAGATAAGAAATCAGTTATTTCATTCTACAAACATAACGTTATTTTTTCCAATTAAGTTACGTTATTACAAATTACGGTTTTTACCAATTATCCTATTCATTCACCACCTATCCTTCAATAGCTCATTATTTTTTTTCCAATTATCTTTCTCTGCAGTAAAAAAAATGGAATTTTAAATACAATGATAGTGTATTTAATTTGAAAAATCTATATTCCGTCTATACTTTGACGACATCAAGTTTTTAAAACTGGTTTTGGAACACTTAATTTCGAAAAGCAATTAAACGAGAGAGAAAAAGGGTCAACTACAATACTAAGAATAGCAATTTAATCTTGCCATGATGGATTAATTGGCAAGTAATGCTACTACTTTTACTAGTTTGGAAGGAAAATAAATGCACAATTAACTAAAAAAAAAAAGAAAAGACTTAAGTAAAGTAATTATTTTTTAATTGTCTAATCATTTTAGATTTGTAACATTCAAGAAAAAATTACTGTATCTTTTTATTTTAACTCAATGATACCTATTATATTTGGAAGGACTCCCGGAAATAGTTCCTTGATAATGATTCTTATTGAAAGCAAACACTTTAATAATAAAATCTCTACGAATTAAAATTAAGGAAACAAAACAAATGACAAGTGTATTTAGTTTATACAATTGTAATTATAGCAACTTTTTTTCAAAGTATTAAGAATTTTATTCCTTATAACATTTAAAAATCCAGTTAAACATACACTTTACTCTTTTATCTATATGTATATACATAAGGTTTTAAAAAATCAATCCAAAATAAAACCACATTTATTTATTTTTTTTACACGATGAATGCATTCTAACACGTTGTAAGATCTCAGATTGTTCCACGAAAGGATGAGGACGAAATTCTACAACTGATAGCAGGTTTAATTTTTTTAAGGGCTCTAAACTGTGCTCAAGGGAGGGAAATATGACTGAGTAGTGAATACAATTAAGGAATATTTTGAAAATGAATAAAAAATTCTTTCGTAATTTCACAACATAATATTTTTCTTTAAAGACACTAGAAATTCGATTTTAAAATTTTAAATATTACACATTTAAAGGAAAAATTTATTAAGAGAAATTTTTTTAAAAACTTAAACACAAAAGAAATATAAAAACTTCTGTGGCACTTGTTCTCACTTCATCCAAAGCTTCATTTGTTTCCACTCAAACAAAGGTATCTTATTTTAGGCGTTGACGCATTAACCTTAATACCCGAAAAACAAGGATGGAGAGATACAATTGTCACCCAACCCTATTACTACAGGTGGATGAGAACTAATCAAGTAAAGCACCTAACACATTAATAATCCTTAAATCCTACATGACTATCAAGACATTTGTTAGCGGAACAAGTTATGTTTCTGTCATTCACAGATAATGCAATGCATACAATCAACCCTGCTTGAATAGAGAAAAGGCGAATGTGCGCGCACGTGTGTAAGTGTGTGCTCACATTTAACTCGGAGAAAAATTTTGAACATTAAGTCATGAAAAGTAATGCGTTCAATTTTACAGTAAATATATATTTCCTGAGGATATTACTTCACGTTTATGAAGTTATTTCAACATTTGTATCTTACATTTGCCTATTGTTAAAGTATCGTTAGTTTATATTGTACTAAATTTTTCATTTATACGTAAATTACTTTCGAAAGAATAATTTATAAATTTCCTTTCTTCCAAAAATAAAAAAAAAAAACATCATAGTTTTTTTCACTCCATTAATAAAGCAAGTAATTTAAGCTGCTACTGGAATAACAAAAGAAAATGCAAGTAATTAAATTAAGTCGTAAATATTCCAAGATTCCCTTAAGTAAGATAAAACACGAGTCATACATCTATCATAAGACTAACGAAACACTCAAAATTATCTTTTTCTAGATTAATATTTTATTAAATCATAATAATTAGAAACGTTAATATTAATGATGGAAATGTTTTTTATGTTAACAACTTAAAAATAAAGAAACGAAAGAGAAGATAAAATATAAAAATAATCAATTCAAATGCTAATTAATTAATGGCAAATAGCGCAAGTAGTTAAAAGCTCCACGAAAATAATATCAAGCATCGCAAATTTAATGAGATTTCGTCCTTGTTCTTCACGATTTCATTGTAAAAATAACGTATATGTATACGTCTATTGATTTTAACAGCATAGTCACCGTAACTCGTAATCTATTCATTTAGGATAATTCATTTTATTTAACAAAATTATAGTAATTCTCTAGCTTCAATTACAAATGTATTTTGCTTTAAGAGAGATGGTGAGTGAAGAAAGCAAATAAAATACACACTAAGTTATCAAAGTAATAATTTTCTTATTCCAATAGTCAAAATTTCTGTGTTACACATTTTCAAATGATCTTTTTTTTCATAAATTTCACATTACAGACTAACAGAAGATAGCATGTAAATTAATTTCATATGAATGAAACACAGATAAATTAATGAAATCTCATTTCTCTGAAAGCCACTTTGACCTAAACATCCTTAATTTTTTGTTTTTGTTTTTGAATGGTACAAAACCAACTTGATATTTTGGTGGGAAAAAAAGTTTTATCAAAAATGTGCGAGCTGAATTTTTACCCAAGAATGGTGACGAATAATGGAATTTTTAGTTTGTTTTCGATTTACAAGGCTTCAGGGGAAAAAAGAATCTGCGATTTCGATTTAAACGGTTTTTTATAAGGAGCCTATCTATCTCAAAAATTAGAAGATAGGTGAACCCTATTCAGGGCACTCGTTCTCGATGTTTTACTCTAATGCAGCAGTTCCATCTCCCCCTTTTACGAATGAGCCTGACATCACGGACCCCCGAGATTTTGAACACCTCTCCCAATACAAGAAGGGATTGAAATCATTGTAAGGCTGTCTCTCTTACTTATACAGACCTTTTTTCCCCTTTAAGAAAAAGGTGAACATCTAATTTAAAGAAATACGTTGTAATAATGGCTAAGTAGTTGCAAACAATAAAAAAAACTGAATTTATATTCATGATCGAAATACATGTTCCAGTAGTTTTTTCATTGGGAGCAATTTAGTGATCTAGTCTAGGATGGCACATGTTTCAATTTTTCCACGAGGCCTTTCAGTCTCTAAAAGAGGGAAATAACAATAAATGAGAGGTCTTTGCGAACCACCTAGAAAAGCACTGAGGACCCACGCTGGTCCGCGGACCACAATTTAAGAACCGCTGCTTTAATGGACCATTTCTACTGAGGGCATATAATTCATATGATCCCAAAGTGATTCTGGTTTAAAAAATAATTTTATCATTTAAAACTTGAAAATGGGAGTTTTTGGTATTCATATTGCAATATTTTTCTGTATTAGTTTTCCAATAATTTTCAACGCTGTACATCGCGTTCAAACTAACAAAATTATTTTTTGTTCTCAATACAACACCAAACCAAGCCCAGTCCGTCGAGGCAAAACAAAAAAAAGGATAACTCTCTTTCCTTTTGACATATTTCAGTCCAGCGCTAAACCCCAACGGAACTTGTCTTTTTCGTCCCCTTACCGATTCTCTTTACAACTACCAACCCTCCCCATCTGAAGTGGAGAACTCAATAATGCGACTTCAACCTCTCTCTTTTAAAAAAATATTTTATCCAAAATTCCATAAATCAACGAATCTGTAAAAGGATTTCTGCATACATTAAACACCAATACAATAGAGCTATTTTTTTTAAACAAATCTTATCATCCAAGTAAAATTCCAGCAGCAAATTCTACAAATAAGTACACATTCCGATGGAATTTCAACAAATCTCCATCCCACCTGACTCAAAGAACTTTCCTGGTTCTCTAAATCAGAGATCTTGAATCGCATTCGAATAGAATTCTGTGTGTGAATTATTTATAACATACTTATATGCAGAAGCACGGAAGACTGACAAACAAAAACAATTCGTTTGTGAAAAATCTAAATCAACCAGAATATTTCAAACGAGGAATAGAAAAATATAAAATTTTTATATTTATAAGATTTTTATTTTTATTGTTTTCAGGTAATTATATATTTCCATTCATTAAATGATTTAAGACTGAAACATGAATACCGAAAATTTTATTTCATGATCTCAATAGAACATGCAGTTAAAAAAAACTCTGGAAAGTAAATGTTATTTATTAAGTCAATCCTGGATAATCTTTTCAAGTAAAAAATAATAAAAACTGAAAGAAACTATTATGAGACTGTAAAACAGTGACAATAATAAAAGAAACTTATGCTATTATAACGATGTAAGATGAAAACAGTAAGGAAAAAGGATTTAATAAAAAATTAAAAGAATATAAAATTGCAGTTCTGCTGAAAGTAGACTGTTATTGAAAACAATGATGCACAAGCTCTTCGCACTTAATTATTATTTAAAACACGTTTCAGGTTTGCAATATAAGAAAATTACTATTCGGAAAATTCTCCTATATATATATATATATATATATATATATATATATATATATATATATATATATATATATATATAAATCATTACCACTTCTCAAATATTAAATCAGATACCTAACAAATGCTTACATATTTAAAATGAAAATTGCGCAAATATTTCCCATCTTGAACAAGAAAAGAGAAAAAATTATTAGATGCTCAGTTAGAATCAGAGCCACGAACCGGGACTGAACAGAAAAAAATATCTGTTTATTTCGGTTCGATATACCTTCAGTCATTTTATTACTGTAACCACACACACACACAACTAATCGATATTTTCTAATTTAACATCAACTATACAATTATCCTCATTCCATGAACATTGCTTCTCGATTTCCTGTTTGGATGTTCACTAGTGCTTTTCTGTTTTAGCTTCGCTGGAAACTACTTGTAGAAGGCCGATTTAAGATAAGAAAAAAACGTAAAACCAAATTATTCATTTGGAACTGAACAAAAAAAAACCAGAACTGAATCAATATATATATTTTATTTCAACAGAAACGAAAAAAATTACGGTTTGAAGCCCTGGATAGAATCACTCTCAATAGCCTTTTGATGTTCTTTCAATTCCGTGAAAAAATAACGAGAAATACAACATAAATAAATAAATTTTGTTTAAAAAAAATAAAAAACACCCATTTATAGTTAATCAAATTAGGTTGTAACTTAATCTTTTAATCGCCAAATCTGGAAATGGGATCTGAAATGAGTCGCCAGATACGGGGGTGGGATCTGAAAATGGAAAATCGTTCATCCTGATCCAGACAATGGAATAAAATTATTAAATTATTGTAGAGTCATCGGTCCTGGGAAAATGAGCAAAATTTCCAATTCATCTGACCTTTTAAAGTGGATAAAAGTTGAGTTCAAAGATTCCGTTACATACAAGTGAAGCTTATAAAAGGGTGTTAAAAAAGACATTTCGCATATGACTTCACACAAAAAAAAATGATCAAGTCGAGCAAAATATTTTCTGTAAAAAATATACAGCAAATGAAATGGATACATAAAAATTCTTTAATTTTAAACATAAGAATGGAGGTTTATTCAGAAGTAACTTTTTTTGAGTTATTATTAAAAAATGCCATTTTTCAATTCAATACAAATTTTTCATTTATTCGTAAATTAATGTAAAAATAAATTATTAAAAAAAACTACAGAAAATGTAAAGGAAAAAATATTTTTAAATAAATTTCTTAAATATTTTTTTAAAATTTTTAATTAAAAGAAAAATTAGTTGAATTTGTAAGATAGTATGAAAGCTTAGTAAAAAATAGTTCATTTTAAAATGATTCATAAATAGAAAGAGAAATCTAATTAAGATTCAACAAAAAAAGAAAGCCATTAATCAGGATTGAAAACATTTTTGAAGAAAATTGTGTTCTAGCATTCTGTTTTTGCTTTTACTAGGCTAGATGCTTTATTTTTCTATGGCAAATCTTAAATTTTATATGACCATTGCATTCAAGTTTGTTGGAAATATTGCGGAATAGATATGCGTGATGTGATAGTAAAAAAGTTTAAAAATATTTTTAGTCTAATACATTCGTACAAATAAGGATATCAAGTTGCAAAGAACTTTTCTTATAGGTGAAAGCAAAATGCTTTTCAGAAGACAGACATGAATATACATGCTAACATATGTCATCTCTTTCCGGACCTTCGTATTTCTTTATTTATCATCACCAAGAGTTTACTTTTAAAGTTTGAACGGCTTGAGGTCTAAGTATTTCCTGGTCATGAGTCGAACAAATTTAGAGCAACTTGTCTTGAGCGACTTTTCATCAAGGATTTCGTTCAAGTCGAATTTTTGGGAATTCGAATGATTTCGAGCTATATATATATATATATACTTTATTACCTTCGAATTCGGGCAGTTCTTTTACAAAACGCAGCTTCATAAGCGGTTTTTTATCTGCAGCGCATATGATAGGGGGCTTGCGACCAATAAATCTTACAATTATAGCATCCTGCTGTATATATTGATTTATTTACTAGTGACTTACCTGATTTCTATTGATAGAGAAGATTCAATTTTTTAAATTAATAAAAACTAAATAATACAAAGGTTTTCATTATACGAAAATAGCATTTTTTTTCCCTGTTGCTTTTGCCAAACATCTGGCCTTAAGAAACGCAATAATGGTTTTAAAAATCTTTTTCCTTATGCATCAGGATCTAATTAAGAAATTTTTATTCCGATATTTCACTAATTTCGTAACGTTTATCTCCCCCAAACATTTTTTTAACAAAATAATAATAATTTATTCACAACAACAATAATAATAAAACCTGCATTTTTCTTCAGGTGCTTGTAAGTGCAAAAATATTTAAAGACATTTTACGTTATAATTGTTTGAACCTTTGCAATATCAAGAGCGGTAACGGTTTAAAAATACGACATGCTTTCAGAATTAAATTCGACATTTGAAGAAAGTTCCCTTGATTTACGTCTAGTAATAATTTAAATGTATAGAAAATAAGACTTTAGAGGGTTCTAAGATTATTCTAGAGATAAAGTATTCAAACTATTTTAGCATAAGAAAAAATGGCACTGAATTTGAAAAAGTTAGAAATGTGTAGGAGTAACTTGGATAATATCGACTAAACATACTTGCATTTTACCAAAACTGCACTGATAGAATTTTTATTTATAAGGAAATCAGTGCTTAAAGTAGCCATACACTTGAAGATAAATCATCATATTAACCATGATCATAGTCAAGTGCATGAAAATAAGCATATTGAGAAAATAAACATAATTATTAAAATTAGAATCCAACAAATTATCCCTTTTTAAACGTAAGGAAGTCATGTATATTGACAGTTTAACCTGAAATTAATATAACAGTTAATGATACATAATTATGCACACGAGACATTAATTTAATTTTTATCACAGTTTGGATGTAATGTTTTGATGGAAGAGATAAATATATTTCCCTTCTACAGAAAAAAATCCCTTTCAAGACAAGTGGTCAAAAGATAGTTCCCGATATTTACTTTAATCTCGGTTATATCAAAACTTAGAACAGCTTCAAAATACCATACACTTTTTAAGATTAATTGACATTTGAAGAAAAACTCGTGAAAAAAATCATAAGATATCAATAAATATGATGAACATTCAAAAGAATGATATATAATATTAAAATTAAAAGTATTTTAATTTTTACCACAGGGTAACATAAAACAAATTTCTTCCAACCTAAATTTCTCTTTGACATACAAACTATCTATAGAACAGGGGAGAGGCCATTTTAAGCTCATTTCGGGCGCAGAGTTCGCACTGGCAGATCAAAATTTATTATCTGTTCAAGTCCAGCTTATCCGGGCCCTTTAAATCCCTTCTGAGTCCCCAATGGATAAACCGGCACTGGGGAGAAACACGGCGGAGTTGTAACAGTGGCACGTGAACACTTATGGAAAAATTAAAGAATTTAAAAACATAATAAGAAATACCAATTTTTTTACTCGTTTATTGAAATGCGAAAAACAACAACATTTACTTTAAATGCACTTCATTGAATTACAATAGAAAATTCTAATGTTGAAAACACTCCTTCCGTGTTGCTTTCCATAGGAAATCCACTGGTGAGATTTTGGAATTTGAGGGAGCGTGTTTTAAAATATCTGGAAGAAAACAATGAACTGCCCAGTGAGTGTTTGCTAATCAAGAATGGCTTTGGAATTTAATTTTTCTTATTAATATTAAGAGACATTCAAATAATTTACATTTAAGACTACGAGAAAATGATGGTACTTTTCCAAGCTTGATTGATCATATATCTTCTAATGCGAACAAACTTAGGCTTAGTTAATGGCTTTTCTTCTATTCACATTATAACTATGTCTAGGTCAAAACTTTAAAATCTTTTTTTCTCACATTTTGAAGCGCTCAACTGAGCTGAAATTTTCTATACAAGATTGTTTTGGATATAACAATGCTATGCGATTATTTAATTATAATTAATAAAATTAAATGTTCAAGACTAAATATTTAAAGAATACAATTTTACTCATAACACTAATTGTTTACTAATTGAAATAGTTGAATATTGAAACCAGAAAATTAAACTATCCCCACGAAAATTTTTAAAAGATAAGAAATACGTCACGCAAAACTTTGTTATCTCGAGCTAAAATTTAAGGTATAAAAAAATTATGTTACAAAAAAACTGAAGTTTGAAAGAAAACAAATGTGTAAAAAACTCGATTTTTACTGGTGTTTTGTCTCGATTTTGGAGAAAAAAGATTAACACATTTCACATTAATCAGGAACTAGCTACCAAAGTTAAGAACTCTCCAAACTATCTTACATTTAAGAATTTAATATCCATTTGACAGGATTCATTCAGTTTGATGTTGGATGATTTTCAAGATAATAAAAAAAAATGATGATCTTTTCATACATCTTTTTTCATTATTTCTCTGCAAGATGTTAATTATTAGCCACCTGATATCTAAATTGGAATTATTGACCTAAGCTGAACTGACTTAACTGAACAAAATAAACTGAAAAGCAAATAAAAGGAATTTATTTCAACTGCAAGGTATCCGAATAATGTGTTGAATTTTGAAAAGTTGTACCGAGAGAGAGACAAGCAATTTTCTAGGTTTACACGATTTGTCTGTCAGATATTGTTGTAGATTTGGACCAACAAGTTTGTCAACAAATGTTTTCTATTATGAAATATAATAAAATCTCAAAATGTCGTTGAAAATTAGCTGATACACACCTAAAAAAACCTAATTTTTTTAGCATCTTCAAGAACTAATCTAATGTAGATTAATTAGTAAAAAAAAAGTACAAATTCTAAAACATCATTAAGAAAGTATTAACTGCTTAATAATTATTTAGAATTAAATGTTTCAAGTAACTCAACTTTATTTTATACCTAACCTAATTGATTGAACTTGTTAAAAGTTTATAAACAATAAAACCAAAGTTCGTACTTTTGTCTTATTTATTATATTATTTTTAAATTTTAACTTAAAAAATGAGCTATTTGTGTAAAACTTCCATAAGCCTATAAGAAACAATTTTTGACCTTTTCATATTCTTTTCATTGAAAAATTTGGAAGTGGCACGCAATTTTTTTTTTTTTTTTAATCTGTTAGTGGCAATCTTCTGATAATGGCCTCTCCTGCTACAGAGTTGGCAGAGAATGGCACGAATACTTCAATAGAATGATAGATTCTCGAGGTTTTCTTTTCGTAATTATATCTTTAAAAATCAGAGAAAGATGACTTGTACCATTACGAAATGAATTTCTTGACACATACCAGAAAAACAAAATATTTGTACAGACGGAGTAAAGGCTCCAACAAGGAGAATTGTGAGTCACACACACACAGTGGGTGTCTTACATTCTAGTCCTCAATTGAAAAAGCGGAAACGAGCTTCAGCACCCTTATTAAGGGACAATAGATGCTGTCAACAATTGCACTGCGTTCTATCTTAATCTTTTATTTGGATGCATGTTATTCACTTTAGGCTTTCAAAAGATACAACAATGCAAGTCAGTCTGAATAGGTAGTTTAAAAATTAAAACTTATCAATAACTCAAATAAAGTTTGTAAAGTAATATTAATGACTAACAGCAGTGGAAGTTGAAGTAATGAAGAGCTTTAAGTATTTATACCGAAGTAAGTTGCACCTTTTTTTCCCAGCTGCAACAAGGTGCACTATTTCCGATATTTCATTTAATATTTTGGAAGAAAAGGCATGCGGTTTGTTTTAGACCAAATCTCGTTAACTATTCATTGATCGAACTATCATAAATTAAAGTGCAAAAAAATCCAATTGCCGTCCCTTTTATCCCATAACAGACTATCGAGTCCAATACAACTTTCGATCTACATGCGAGTATACAATTAATAACTTTTGTAGTTCAATTGAGATTGTAATTAATAACTAACTTTTTGTACTCTGTATTCCTAGTTCTGAAAAACTCAATCAGTGTCACTCCACTCAATCAACGATTTTACAATAAATTATGATGCATATTACGCATCTCAGGTCGAGCGATTGAATGTGTTGACGAATGTCCAGAAAGAAAGATGAAATGCAATTTGAAATCTCTTCTAGTCTTCATGCATGGGATATTTCACATATTACTATTATTATTATAAAATAATAATTATAACAAATAATATATACACGTTATAACAAGAGGAGTTTTAATTGTTTCACTGATGATGAGGACGCATGAATTTGAAAATCTTTAGAAGAAGATTTTACACATATGTATGTGAGCAAAAAGCAAGGGCCGATCCTAGTGTGTCGGCCACCCACGTGCAAAGACCTAATGGGCCGCCCCTCTAGAGAAATTTTCCTATTTAGACTAATACTTAACGCTGACGCTATAAACTTATCTTAACTAACTCAGTGGCGCAACCGCCCATGATGGCCAAGGCCTACCGTGTCCAACTCAGTAAAACGCGACCTTGGGCCCTAAGGCGCATGAGCAAATATTCCGGTCAGGTGGTCAGTCTGACGCCAAAACCCCCAGTGTTAAATTCCCAAGCAAGCTTGGTACTCATTTATCAACCCACTGAAGGGATGAAAAACCTTGCCCAGCGCGGAGTTAGATCCTCGGACCTGTGGTGTGGAGGCGAGATGCACTTACCACTCAACCACTGGGTTAAACTCATCTACCTGTATTAAAGTAAAACATTAATAAAATGTAAATACAATTCTAAGAGCAGAACCCTTTTTTTTATCAGCTAATATGTCATAATAGCGACAAAATACTTTAATTAAACAATAAACATACAAAAATGCTACATTTGAAATAAAAACAGACATTTCATAATTAAAAATGCAAAATAACTGTATTTTTACTCAAAAAATATAATCCAATAAAAAAGTACTAAAGCATAAATCTCGTGAGACGAAAAGTATATAAATCAGTTCTACAAAAAGACTACCTAATAATTAACTATAAAATAACTTTTCAGGCTTTTTTGAGAACCAAGTTTGTAAATAATTTCATTTAAATCCTTTTTTTTTAAATTTTGGATTCAAAAGAGATGATGGCTGAATCTGAAAGCCTTTCTTGTGTCATATTATTTCTTGAGTAATTTTAAATAATTTTTCATTTACAGAAGCTTCTTTTCCCTGAAGCTAGAGAAATAGGTAAGATTAATATATTCTTATTGCTTGAGCAAAATTTGGAGATCATTCTTGACTATAATTTCTAATATCTCAGTTGGTTGTTTTAAGCTGGAAAAATATCTTTGAATCAAGTCATTTCATTCAAGGGTCGTATGCCGTCTAACCTTTCACAATACTTCCTTCCTCCTGTACCTGTAACTTAATATTCAAGTCCATTTAAAGCTTTCATGAGATCATCATCAGAAATGTTGTGAAACTCATACAGAAAGCAGAATATAGAATAGCACTCAGATAATAAGGAAAATCGTCCATTTGCTGAAGAGATCACGAATTGTGCTGGAAGGAATTTGAAGCTGGTTTATCTCATTCCCCTGATAAACAAATCAATAGACCTTTATCTTAAGCTTCGAGATGGGAAGTTCGGGATCAATACCTAAATCTCTAGCAAGTCTGAATCAACACATCCCTAAAGGATATCATCAAACCTATGGGAAACTAAACATTTTTTAAGATTATCGAAACCTTCAATGCATTCCACGATGTTTAATTTAGGATTTTGAAGCAATTTACTCAATACATCGATTCTTGATAATAAATCAAACCAAATTTAAATTGAACACAAATTTAAATGCTGCAATCCCCCTGTGTCTGGGATGGTATCTTCAATTAAGGCATTTAACCCTTTATCTGCAGCATTATGATTTACTGCAGTTTTTTTCATGCAATATTTTGTTTTATCACTACATTGAAAATTAAGGGATATACATAAACAAAATACTCAACTTTAAGAAATTTAATCCGTTAGAGCTAGATAATTAATTAAAGATATTCAATCCACTGTAAAATTAATTATATACACTGTTCACTTAAAATAAATAGTCAAATCGTTTTCTAATGTCTTCATTAACATACGAAAAAATAAGACACTTAAATTTTGACATTAACTATTTTTTCGGGACAAAATGATAATTTTGCAATTCGCTGAAAACGCAATTTCTGCTATAAAATTATTCGCCTTCCCCGCTAAATTACTCATCATAGAACCCGTGCTGCCATATATCTAGGAAAAGTGGATTTCAAAGAATATTCCTACGAAGTATTGTCAGAATATTCGTAAAATTGGTTATTCTATCTTATTTTAAATTGTACTTATAAGTACCGTCGGTAGATAAAGAGTTAGTGCGGTAGTAATTTTTTAGGTCTTGTTTAAGAGGTCTAATAGCATTGATACGACTTCACATCTTGATTCCCTTAAAGGTTTTACAGTTAAGACTTTTCCCGTGTTTTATTGGTAAATACCATCAATCATGGGGACGTAGAAAAGTAATTACATATACTTCTTGTACCATATATATATATCTATATATATAAAAATGTTGTGTTGGTTTGTGTATGCCCGCATAACTCAAAAAGTTCTGCATGGATTAATCTAAAATATTGACACAACGTTGCATTTGAATCCGGTTAGGATCGTATGTACTTTTAATTCTCTTTAAATTTTTTTTAATTTAATTTTTAAGTGATCTTTTGGTGTTATGACGTCATACGATGTTCGCTCTGAATGCGAAAATTTAAACTTTACGCTTAGATTTTTCCAAATTATTGTATAACTCTTCTATGGTTATGTTTATTGGTTGTCATATTTATCAATTTTTTGTCCTTTGATACGTAATTGGGATTATTTTTCGAATAAATATTTTTTAAAAATTATTCTTTGAAGAACTCAAATTTTGTTTTGTAGGTTTGGCAACAGTCGGATAGCATTATCGCGGTATGTTTACGACTTTGCTTAAATTCTACATCGTGTTTTTTTTCTGTAATTTTAAGCTAAATTTATTTCTCTTTATTAAGCGAAAATGAAACTAACATAATTTACTTCTGTACGCTACTTATTTTTCTACCAAATAGTTTCCGTCAACCATTTACCTCAAATAAAAAGACGTAGCCAAATGCCGCGATATAACACACACACACACACATTCAATGTTTGGAAACAATATTTTTTTCCCACTTGGAGACATTTTAATTTGTCGAAATTAATGGACGGAGTTTTTAATAAAAATGTGTTTTCTCTATTTTAGACAACTTTTTAAACTTCATTTGATTCTTACGTATTATCGCAACAATCGCTGACATTAATGATAACTCGCAAAGTTGGCCATTCCATTTTCGCAGTTGTTCTACGCGCGGAATTGGCAATCGTGCTTCGTTTTATACAATATCGCCAATAGGCTGCGATAATACGTAAGTACCTTTCATTTGATGTTAGTATTGAAATACAAATGTTAAAACTAAGATTTTCTGATTTTGAGTCATCAAAATATTGCACCTTATTTTGTTTTTCATTGCTTTATAAGATTATACCTTCTTAAACACATTCCATTAGTAATTTGTAAAAAAATACTTGAAGTTATTATGGTTTGCTTTTGTCAGGGACGTAGAGCTACCGCTGTATCAATGATGCAGGAGCCCCAGCGAATGTTATTATAATTCCACTTACATGGTGCTCATATCTGAAAAAGGGCCATAAAGGAATTCAGATACAAGGCCCACTCAGAGCTGTTTTTTAATTTCATATGTTTTTGTTTAAACCTTCACTTTAACTGCAGTCAATCGGCTTGAGTACATAAAATTGTATTGCAGAAGCTCGAACTTATGTCATCATACTGGCCAAGGAAACGCAGTGCGAGGGATAAATGCTGATCAATTTAGTGTAGGCATCAGTGAATGAGCAAAACAGACAGAGGTCTCAAATACATGTTGAGGAAGCAGGTGGTCATAAGTTTGTAATTATTTTTTCAAATTATACTTTCGCGTTTATAAAGATAGTTCAGCTCTGTTTATGTCAATTACTGTTAGTATTGTATATCATTTTTCAATTTATTTTTAAGCGCAGGATATTTACTTTGGATAATTTTTATATATAAAATACTAAATTTCATTATGTACACTATGTATGTGTTTAGCGAGTAGCATACCGATTAAAATCTTCCACCTACCGTGAAATCCGGTGTATAACGCGCACTTTAAACACAAAAAATAAGATCGAAATTTACGGGTGTGAGTTATATGCCGGATATAAAAATGAGGGCTTTAAAAATTAAAAAATAAATGAGCATAAAAAAGTTAAACTTCTAAATATTTCGAAATACTATTTATTTAAAAGACATGGCATGCTTATTTAACTTAAAAGGTGGTAGTTCTAAAAGTATACTGTTTTTGCAATTGCTTAGATAAACACCTCGATTAAATCGCTTCTAAACATAACAGCATTGCATTTGTACATTTCAGGTTTCTTCGAAAAAAAGACGTGAGCATGTATCTATAGCGAATGTATCTAAAATTTCAAAATTGCAGCCTGAACGTATGGGTGCGCGTGATATGCGGGATTTTACGATATTTTATCCAATGAATCTAAATTAAATTAATATATAATTTTTTTGGGTACTTATATTTTTTCTTTAGTCGGCCATTTACCTAAAATCAAAAGACATCGCCAAATACAGCAAAATGCATTCAATAAGGGAAGAACATTCTATGCCTGTTTGTGCACAATAATAATACTTTTTTGCTCTTGGTAGTGTATTTTTCCACGATATAGTTATTGAAGTTTTTAATAGTTGGGGTAATAACATTAGACTCACAAAATACCTATTTTGTGTAATTTCAATATTTTATTAGGTGTTACTGTGAAATATAAATGGGAAAACTCTAAGATTTTCAGCTGTATATTTTGTGTTTGTTTTGATACTTATGTATTACCACAACCATATTGGCAACATTAGCACATAATTGCCAATTCACCGTGTATGATGCGAACAAAATCGCGGTTGATATCGTTGCAACAGTACCCAAGTACCTTTTGTTTGCAAATTTTTTTGGTGATTTTATCAAAGTGATAATTTGATGTTAATAATTGGTTTTTGATAGCTTTTTATCATTTAAGTTGTTATAACTACCTGTACGCAACAATTTTTTTTCTGTGGCTCAGTCTGGTTATAAAAAAAGAAAAGAGAAAACACACATTTCTAATATCTTTAACCGCTTGCACTTGATGTATGATTTTTTTTATAAAAAAATGTGGAAATATACATTAACATAATTTTTCTAAACAGACTTCATTTGTAATTTGTCAACAGAATACTCCCAAGTTATTATGGGTTTTTTTTTCATGTTATGAATCTAAAATTATTTGCATTGTCTCCATAGAAGAGGTGCCAAGTTTGAAAACAAATTTAAAATGACCCTTCTTGAGGTCAAAGGGTTAATTTTACAATGCTTATGAGTAGACATTTTGTGTTGCTTCATTTTCTGTATACATACAGAAATTGTCTGCTGTGCCTACTTTACAGTAGTAATTGCCATTTTTCAACACTTCATGAACCATTTAATGTATAACTTTATAATTAGCGTTTCACTAATAGAATTGACATCTATGTGGTGGAGCACTATAGATATATTTACGTCTTTATTTAATCTTCTATGCCCTGAAAATAAGCTTCATGAAAAGTAACAATAAACAGACTGAAGTGTTTTGCCTACAATTTTCCAAAAATTGGTTGAGGTTACCAAAAATCGCTAACCTCAGGAATTTTGTTTTTTTGTTTAGTTATTTCGGTAACCAAAAGCTTTTAGTAAAGAATAATTCATGTTCCATAATGTGTTATTTTGTTGTTCATCTTTTTTTAAACTGACTCTTTATAAAGAGTATAAATTATTTCCCAATTTTTCTGCATACCATCCAAAATTTTTCACGCATTACCAATTGGTGACTGTTGCTCTGTAACACACAACAGTAATTATGTATTAGCATCACTGTAACAAAATTGGTGCCATGTGTATCGCGCGTACCTTAATATCTAAACAACAAAGATCCTAACATTTTTTTATGAAAAAAGAAATGGAGGGAAAATGTTCCGATTTGCATGGCGGTAATTTGGCTGAGGTGATGCTAATATTTAAGTACACAGATAACAAATAATTGTCCATGTGAAAAGCTGTCTGTGTCTGGATATAAGCCACTCTGTTTTAAAGATAGGCTCTTAACTTTGTTGATAACAATTGCTAATGCTAATCGAATTGTGAATTGTAAAAATACTCCATCATTATCAACACTTAGTCGTAGTTTTCTGCAGCAAAAACCATGTTTATATTGGAATTTTCCGGGCGTATTCGATTAAAAATACCTTCAGCCTCTCACTGTGTTGGATTTCAGCTGTGTCAATTGATGCACGTTTAAAGTTAAATATTTCATTAGCAGTTTTTATTTTTTACTTTCCTTTTTGTTCCTGATTTTTCTTCTTTTTTTTAATGTTTTGAAATGTTATATGTTTTTGTTTTAATTTTCTTTTCTTTTTAAGTGTAGTTTTAAGTTTTTAAGAAATTTTATATGCTTTGTTTGATTTTTTTTTCTTTTTAAGTGCACTCAATTGGCTTCACTGGATAAAACTAATGCCTTGCGGGAAATCAAACTTAGGTTGTCATACTTGCAAGGCAAAAGTACTACAATGAGTGTAATTGCACATCAAACTGAGAAAGAATGGATATCAGCAAACGAGAAAGCAGACAAAGATGTCACAAACACAGACTAAGGGCGCAGTAGAGCAACATGCAGCTAGACTTGAGGATGCACATTTGCGAGCACATCATTCGTGTTTTACAATATCAGAAAGTTGTTAACCAGAAACAGCACATTTGCGTCAAACATGACTTTGTGGTGAGCAATCACACAATAACAGTCACCTTGCATTCCGGTACAACCCAGTGGAAGATTCTAGGTTCAGGCAGCATGTTCTCATCAACACAATTATGGACGTGTATCCTTATTGCAATGCTTTGAAATTTAAGTGAGAAACAAAAGAAATGTTTTGTACCCCTGAAAAATTAAACTGCCTCAACTCAGAGAACCACACAGCCATTATAAATTTTGCTTGCTAGATATACTGCGGAATCAAAACATTTTCTGTATAACATCAGGAAATACAATTCATGTTTCCAAGTGACATTGTTTAAATAAATATGCATTTGTGAACACACCTCTGATTTAATAAAAATATCCATAAGCATTTTAAAACTAACCCAATTCTCTCAAGGAATCCAGAGTAGAGACATTTAAAATTTATCTTAAAACTTGAGGTCTCCACTTTAAAGACATTGTAAATAAATTTAGAGTTTCATAACATGACATAAGGACAAAAATAAGCTGTAATAACTTCAAACATTTGGTTAACAAATTATAAATATCAGCTTAGGAAAGTTTTCCGTACATATATTTATACATTTTTTTATAAAAGATCATACCTGCAATGCAAATTATTTAACATGCTGAAAATAAGTCCTTCCTGTTTAACAAGACTGAGCCACAGCAACGCGCAGCAGGGTACGCTAGTATATATATATATATATATATATATATATATATATGTGGGAGACAACAAGGGGTCCAAGACGTTGGTCTTTCTTCTATTTTATTTTAACATTAAACAAAAATTAATTAAAAAGGTAGAAAAGATTTACAGATAAGATTGACGATGATTTTCAGAAGGTAACGCCTGCTCGCGCACCTCTCGCGTTCTCCTTCGCTGCTTCTCTCTTTCTCTGCTCTAATGTCCAACAGTTTCAGTTTCATTTCAATGCGCCTGCGCGCGAAGACTGCGTTGCTTTTGGCTGCATTCCACAACGGCCATTCTGACCGTACGCTGTCCGCAGCGGTATTTCCATGGAGACCAGAGGAGAATCTGAAACATACAAAAAAAAAACGGAACAGACAAGGACTATACGACAATTATATAGAGATTAAACATATCAAAATTTTTCTGAACTAGACAGTTTCTCCATCATGTGAAGGCACCTCTTCGACATCCGGAAGGTTCCACAGGAAAACACATTGTTTCACAGGCATAAGAATGTCTTTTTCAACAAGTTGATCTTTGGTTGAACGCATCGATATTTTCCTCTGTAGAGTTCTGGACGTCTGTTCGAAACGATTTCTCTTTTTCCTTCGTTTCCACTGCCAGGGCTGGAAGATCCTTCGAGCAACACAAACCGAAGATGTTTACTCTTCATAGGTAAAGGATTAGGTGAGCGGGAGATAAATTCCACGGAACTCGTTTTCATGGCACCATTGGCTTTCTTACACAATACTATATCAGAACATTTTTCTCTTACAATACTCAATTTTAACTTAGTAATCTTAATTTTATTACATTTATAATCCTTAATTAGAGAACTCGAATCATTCCTAGTATTAAAGTTCTTAACATATGGCAAATCATAACTACAGTTTTTTATCACATTTGAAACAGAAACATTTGGAAAAGAAACACTTGAATAAGCATAAGCATGAGCACCTAAATCTGCACTCAAAGAGGATTCACTTTCCCTCAATAAAACATCGCTCTTTGCGTGGCCTAGTTTTTTTATTTCAGAATATACACTGGGATGTATAATAAATTCTTCGGTCAAGGTCGGTGATATCGCCGTTCGCACACTTAGGCTAGGAGACTGTTGATTAAGAGAAATATTTATGGGTTTAACTTCTACTATACGCTGTTCGCCAAAACATGAACTTAATGTTATGATCTCTTCGGAAGGTGTTTGTACTCTAATTAGTGAGGAATTTAAAACTGGGATCTGGCAACCTGAATCAATCAATGCTGTTACGGGCTGATTTTCCACAAAAATGTTTACGTATTGAAGATTTGCGCATTCTTCGCTATTTTGTTTTTCGCTCTCGACTTTCAAAGTATTCACGTTTATTTTATTATGGATGTGATCATTAGATTCTTTAGGTTTAAAACGCTTCTCACAGTCTCTTGCGCAATGAGATGAATCACCGCATATAAAGCAATTTTTATTTTCTCTTTCATGATATTGGGGATAGTTCTCTTTAACCTTTGGTTTAAAGTTTTGTGATTTATTTTTAAAGGGGTCTTTGGTATATCCATAAGTAATAGGAATTTCTTTACGTGATCCGTTTCTAGATGAAATATAAATATCACACTCTTTAGCTAAATCAATAGGCCTAAACCAATCTTCTGCTTCTCGAATGCCAATATGGGTTGCGGTTTCCTTATTTAAAGTTTCATATAATTTATCAGAAATTATAAGATCACATAGAGATTCAAAGGAATTAACTTTTCTTAACGAACAATAATATTGGAAGTTTGCCGTCAATCTTGCAGCAAATTGGATGTATGTCTCGCCTGATGATTTTACAGCATTTTTAAATGAGTTTAAACACTCGCGAGGGGTTAATTGGAATTCTCTGAGTACTATAGATTTTAGTTTTTCATAGTCATTTAATTCCTCTTCTTTAATATACAGTAAGACGTTATGAGCTCTTTCGCCCAGAAGATTTATTAAAATTTCAGATTTATATTCGTCATTTATTTTCTTGGTTAAAAATGCGCGTTCTAATGATTGGAAGAACAGATTAAAATTTTCAGATCTGGTGGGAACAGGAAGAGATAAAGTTTTTATACTTTTTATCATATTTTCTATGTTAGTTTCGAACTGTTTTTCTTCGACTTTAGCTGCAGGATTTAAACTTAATGCTTTATTTTTGGCTAATTGAAGTTCGACTTCTTTTCTAATTTTGCCAACTGAAGTTTCGCGAGCTCAATTTTTTGTTCTGAAGTTACCTCTCTTTCGTTTTGCGATACTCTCTCATCTATACAGTTTTGAATTAAAGTTTTAACGAAATCTGGATCACTTTCAAATGTACTACTGTTCTCAATTTTAGTCTTTAGTTTAACTATAGTGTCAGTATTCTCCACAGTACCGTTTAGCTTCTCAACAACTCTTATGAAATCCTCTTTAAGAGCGTTTTTATACATTTTAGAAATGGAAAGATCCTACCTTTTTTTTTTTCTGGCTCCCTTGTTGCTCGCACGTACGATGTATCCAATAAAAACGTTGATTCCACTGATTTCACCTCTTCGCAGGTTATATCGTTGAAATTGTAGTTCCGGCCTCTACACAGGCGGATTATTCACACTGAATTAGTTCCAACCTCTACACAGGCGGGATTTTCGTCGATGGGTTTTCCAACCTCTACACAGGCGGAATATTTGTCGATGGTTCGTTGAAAAATTCAACCTCTACACAGGTTGAACGAAGTTTCCGAAAAATGGCGGAGCGTCTCCTTCACGGACGCTGTTGTTCATTGTCCAGACTTTGGTTCAAAATCGAAATTTTGTCGATCGCGGCCGAGCCCCCATAATTTGTGGGAGACAACAAGGGGTCCAAGACGTTGGTCTTTCTTCTATTTTATTTTAACATTAAACAAAAATTATATAAAAAGGTAGAAAAGTTTTTACAGATAAGATTGACGATGATTTTCAGAAGGTAACGCCTGCTCGCGCACCTCTCGCGTTCTCCTTCGCTGCTTCTCTCTTTCTCTGCTCTAATGTCCAACAGTTTCAGTTTCATTTCAATGCGCCTGCGCGCGAAGACTGCGTTGCTTTTGGCTGCATTCCACATATATGTATAAACTGCTGTGCAAAAATTAAGGACGAGACGGTTTTTTCAATAATAACTTTGTACAAAAGCTTTCCAAATCAACACATTTAATACCGTAAGATCCCCAATACGTAAGGAGATGTGTAATATGTAAGCAACACTTACTAAAAGAGAAATCAGAGGGATAAAAAGAAGCTTTATTGAAAAAGAAGCATGGAGCGCAATGCGACTGAAGGCCGAAACATCCCTGTGATGGGTGTCCAGCAAGAAACATCCGCTCTTTAGTAGGGGATATGATCTGCCCTGACTGCTAGGCAGGTTTCACAGCGTCTGCCCATGCTGAGAATGAGGGTGTCAATGAGTTGTTGAGGCATTGCTGCCCATTCGTCTTGAAGCGCCAATTGAAGCTCCCGAATCGTTACTGGTGGTAAGGTACGAGCTGCCAAGCGTCTGCCTAGAAAATCCCATGCATGCTCGATGGGACTGAGATCCGGAGATCGTGCCGGCCAATCCATACGTTCAATATCCTCACTCTCTAAGAGCTGTTCGGCAGCTACTGTGCGATGACATGGTGCATTGTCGTCCATGAAAAGGAACTGCAGACCCATAGCTCCTCTAAAAAGACGCACATATGGAAGAAGAATCTCGTTACAATAACGGGTCCCGTTAAGTGAACCTGCGTCGAAGATGTGAAGGTCTGTACGACTACCAAGCATGATGCCTCCCCAAACGAGAACACCGCGACCTCCATACCTGTCCCTTTCAATGATGTTCGAGGGATGATTGCGGCTTCCCCGCTCTCTCCAGATGAGTATGCGATGAGAATCGCTACTCAAACTGAATCTGCTCTCATCTGTAAAGAGTACTCGTCCCCATTCATTTTCTCTCCAATTCCGGTGTTCCCGGCACCAAAGAGAACGCCTTTTCCGATGGGCAGGCGTTAAAGGTACACACCGTACAGGGCGTCGTGCAAACAAACCACCACCGTGCAGTCTTCTGGCCACGGTAAAACGCGATATCGGTCGCCCAGTCGCCTGTGTCGTGTGTCTAGCGATTTCTCCCGCTGTCTGCCGTCTGTTTCTTCTGGCCTGTAAGACAATGTACCGGTCATCTGCGGGTGTGGTTCCTCGTGGACGACCACTACTGAACCCCCGGATAGCTGTTCCTGTAGTTTGAAATTGTCTCTAAGGTCGTGAAACGATGCTGTGAGCAATTCCGAACTCTGCAGCCACACTTGTCACACTGCGGCCTTCCTCCAACTTCCCAATGATTCGACCTCGGGTAAAAGCATCCAGATGTCGTCTAACAGATTGATTATTCGCCATTTCTCGCTGAGGCAGCAACTCGGTGTGATTTTAACTGCTATACGGCGTGCAATCTCTTTGCCAGAAATACTGATTTTACACCGACAACATGCTTTATACTACTTAGACACTCCCCCATTACGTCTACCTGCATATCTGCGCATGTGCTACCGTACATCATCTCCTGATTGGTCTTTCTGTCCACTCTGCCTCTTCGTTCAGCTGATATGCTAATTTTTCGACTTCGTCCTTAATTTTTGCACACCAGTGTATATATATGTATACATATATATATGTGTGTGTATACATATATATATATATGTGTATATATATGTATACATACATATATATATATATATGTATACATATATATATATATATATATATATATATATATATATATATATATATATATATATATATATATATATATATATATATATATACCGGGTGTCCATAATTAAACGATACTACTTCAAAATTGTGTACAGACGAAACTATTGTTCAGAAAGTTGTAAAATTCTGTGTACGACATAAAGAAGGGATGGGAATTTGTTTGAGCGAATAAAAAAAATTAGTTCAAAATTTTGCCACTAGAGGTCGCTTTCGAATGAAGGCCACATTTATGACCGGTTTTCTATTTGTATTTTATCGCTTTTTTATCCACAGGACACGGCAACACAATAACTGATACTCATTAAAAAACACAATCTCTAAAATGAATTGCAAACTTTTTTTTTCGACGACACACAGCAACTGTTATAAAAGCAATAAACTTTCACGGGAGATTAGTTTATTTTCAGTGTGCTCGGTATTGCTAATCAGAATGTGATTACGTTTACCAGATCGAGCATTGTTAGTAAAGTTATTCTATCAAAACGATAATTCCGCAATAGTTGCTCTACGGAAATTTCGGACTTTAAAGGGGATGCGAAAAGGTCCATTGACACAGCTATAAATCTTCAATTCATGGTAACCAAATTTGAAGAAACAGGATCGTTGAATGTTCGTTCTGGAAGAGGAAGAAAACCTGTTTCTACGGAAGCAATAGAGAAAGTTGCACTTCAGGTGGAAGAGGACAAAGCGCCCAACGTGCAGGTTAGTACAAGTGTTCGCCTTGTAGCAGAAGCATTGGATCTGCCTTGTTCAACTGTCCAGAAGATCAAGCGAAACATTCTCCGTTACTATCCATACAAGCTTCAACTTGTGCAGGAATTGCTTCCACATGATTTCGAGACTCGACATCTGTTCTTACTGCAGTTTCTTGCTCGTTTGGAAGTTGATCCAGAATGGCCTTGGAATATCCTCTGGTCAGACGGAGCACACTTTCATTTGGACGGTCCAGTGAATACTCACAACTGTCGAATTTGGGAATCAGACAATCCGCATTCCACCTCATTCGTTTTGCTACACTCACCAAAAGTAACGGTTTGGTGTGGGTTTTCCGCGTCTTTTATTCTCGGCCCGTATTTTTTCGAGGAATTAGGTGATGGGGGTCCAGTAACATGTTCTATCACTGGACAGCGATATACATCGTTATTACGGAATAAAATTATTCCGGATCTGCAAGCACATCAGTGGCTTTCACGCATAATTTTTATGAAAGATGGAGCTCCTCCACACATTACACGTTATGTTAAGGACGTTCTTAAACATCACTTCACAAAAAAACGTGTGATCAGCCGCAAATTTCTTCATCTGAGGCCTCCTTGATCACTTGACCTCAATCCATATGATTTTGGGCTTTGGGGCCATTTAAGACAGCTGGTAAGTTGTGATCAACCAAGAACTTTACCTGATCTCAAAGACAGTATTTCACGGCATGTTCTTAACATGTCCCAGAACAAACTGCAGTCAACGGTGGAACATGCTATCTTACGATTTCAAATAGTAGCTGAAAATGATGGTCATCATGTTGAGCCTTTATTGTTGTAACAAAATTTGTAATCTGTAATAAATGTATACTAAGTATTAATGTATGCTAAATATGATCTCCATTAAAAACGCCCTCTAGTGGCGAAATTCTGAACTAATTTTTTTTATTCGCTTAAACAAATTCCCGTCTATTCTTTATGTCGTACACAGAATTTTACAACTTTCTGAACAATGGTTTCGTCTGTACACAATTTTGAAGTAGTATCGTTTAATTATGGACACCCGGTATATATATATATATATATATATATATATATATATATATATATATATATATATATACACATACCGGTATATAACTATATGTTTATTTTTATATTTTTGTTTATATATTTGTGTATATGTATATATATGTATAAATTTATATATATGTGTATGTATATGTACATAGTTATATATTGAATTTTTTTATATTGGATTGATTATATATATATATATATATATATATATATATATATATATATGTACTAGAAATTTCACCTTTGGAGCTGGTAGCATCAATAACGAAGAGATTTAATGTATGAGTTGCACACAACACACACGTACATATAAGATAAAGTGAGGGGTTTTTTTGTTGCTGTTGTTTTATCAGTGCAACATAGGTGCTGATTAGGGATTGCAATATAGGACCAAAAGTTTGTGACAGGCTTTCATTGCGATTTCCATTAATGTCCTCTTGGGGTTCTTTGGGGTCAGAATGGCAATTCTTTCCAACCAACTGCAGAAGAAGAACGTGTGTATGTAAATTAGGAATCTTATAAATAGTAGAAGTTTAGCGTTCGCGTGGTGGCTATGTGAAGTTTCTATATGGTAGGGATGGCGAACCTTTATGGATCGACGTGCCATTTTTTCTAAAGAAGTGTTTAATGAGGTACAGACGCGCCGTCAAGTAAATTTGACTTCTGATTATTGGGAAAATAATAGAACTAAGTACTAATTACTCGAAACTTTTTATTTAATACGAAAAAATACCTTTTATACTGTATAGTTGTAATTGTTTTAGTTATACATGTAATTCAAATTATAAAGTAATATTAGTATAATATTGCAGATTGGATGGCAAATTACTTATACTTAGGTTTGTAAGATGTTACTGTTAGTAAAATGTATGTCGCATTGAAGTTATCTGCCAAACGGGTTCTAAGCAATTAATTAGTTTTGCTGTGTTTCACTTTTTTGACAAGAGGATTTGCGATTGGTTTCAAAATACCGTTTTACAAAAGCGCGCGCGCGATATGTTCTGCATACCACTGTCCCAGAACATAAAACACAACCACTTTGTCGCCTGTACTAAAAATGCCATATTTCTAGATTCACCAAGTTTGAAAGTCTCTACACTTACTATCTTGCCTTTTTGTTCTTTTGCTGAACTAGCCATGCTAAATAACAGTTAAAAATCGTAAACATAACACAAACAAACTTTAAAATATAGTTGCGTCAACGAAATTGACTTTGCTATGCGCAGACAAATTTTACATTAAAAGCAATTGTAGTTCACGACGTAACTAAGGTACGACAATAACAAACGAGTATGCTCCCCGCCACCTATTACTCGAGTTTGTTCGTAATACTTCATAGTGAACTTAGTTATTTTGAAATAAAATGCAAAACATTTTGATCGTTGACGTGCCCAAAATATTGTGCCACGTGCCATTGATGGCACACGCCATCCCTTCCATATGAGGTATATGTTTATGATTAGAAAAGCTTAAGTTAAAGTTAGAGGAAATTACAAGTTCAAGAATTAACCTACCCGTACTTGTGCCTTCAATATAAAGATGGATACCATTCCACAAGGATTAAAGCCACGTCAGTACGACCAAGAGAGTAGCTGTTACCTAGAATTTAGTGGTAAGCGTCTTCAATTAAAATATAAGGAACTACGTGTATTAAGGAAATTAGCCGTAATCTGTAAAGTTAGATGTAGTGGTCAATTACGCGATTCTTTTGTAATACGAATTGTGTCTTCTCACTCCAGATCCGCTTTCTATAATTATTATTACCATTGTGTATAGTGATTAATTTAAGATCTTAATAAATAGATATTAAGATAAACAATATGTCTGATTCTTCGTTCCTTCCTACAGATACAGATCGCGTAGATAACGTAGAAAAGGGGCACCCACGGGCCTACGCCTCACAAGTTCAATACCGGTATTCGATATTTTTTAGATCTTAATACCGGTAGTAGAAATTTTAGGAAAAGAAAGAAAATACAGCTTTTTCTTTGTTTTATTTGCCAGTTTTATTAGAGAGTGTAAATATCACAAAAAATTAATTTGAAATTTTTAAATTATAACAGTATTATAAAGAACCATAAAAAAGTAAAGGAACATCTAAATCACAAAAAAGTGTAAATATCATTATTCAGTCTGTGGTACTATTATAAATTTTTGAAATGTGATCTTAAAAAAACATAATGCATTAATTGTACTGTCATTAAGCCTGGAACGTAATTATGTACAAAAATTACCAGCTATCGAAAACGCTCTTTTGGATATCTACGCTAGTTGATGGTATTATTATTAATATGTGATATAATTTTTCCACGTATTTACATGTAAATCTCTCGTCGGATGGTTTTGGATATAGCTGATTTCTGTGTGGTATTTTAGTTTTTTTGAAATTCTTTTAGTCATCACTAATTCTAATTTTTATTCAAGAGACAATTCCTTTTCACTATCGACATTAGTGTCCTAATCATCTTCGATAACTGTACCGAATTCTTCTAAATGTAGATAGGTTTGTGGGTAAAAAATTTAAGAAAATTTACTATAAACTTAATCAAATTTGAATTGGTTTTTTAGTCACTTTTCTTCTTTTTCATTTTCATTTATAAAATCATGATGACATGTAAATAGAAACATAATATGCAAATGCAAAGTGAATAACAAATTCACCAATTTAAAAAATATCGAAATATTACGTATTTTCTTCACAACTATAACCTCAGTTTTCACAGATACGAATATCAGACAACGAATTGAATATGTTTGGCCCTCCTACTTGGATAATTCACATATTTTATCCCTTCTCATGATTGTACGATACAACTTTATATTCAAAGTAATTAATTTCGCCCGTTAGGGAGACATAAAAACACACACACAGAAACGTATACTATTTTACAAGGTTGGCGATCCCTGGACATATAGTGGAGATAATTTTAAAAAATTTTAGTAAATACCGAAAAACCGGTATTTAAGCTTGTGAATACCGGTATTACAAAATTGTACAAATGGCTCAAAATACCGGTACTCGCGGTATCCCGGTTTACCAGTATTGCAATTCCTAGTGATGAGGTAGTAAAAATTTTTTCTCGTGTTAATGACTTTATATTTACTAGCAAATATTGAAATGGATTATAGCACGTAATATTAAGAGTGCATTTGTGCGATATTTAGAATAAAAATCCTTATTAAAAAATCCATTTAAAATTCACAAAAAAAATGTTTTCTTACTCTCCTCTACGTTAATTTAAAGTGATTTTTCATACTTTGATAAATGGCACTTTACTTTTAATATACAAGAAGTAAAAATAATAAAACAAGAAAATAATTTTAAATAATTTTTCATTAAAAATTAGTTTATGTTGCAAATTACACCTATGTCTGGAAAGCAAACTTTTAAATCAAAACACCAAATAGTATTTCAGAAATATGTTGAATTGAAATAAAAAAAAAAGTTGACTGTATAAACAGATTATTTCCTTCATATATATATATTTATTTATACCATATTTCTAAATGCGGAAAAAAATATTTTTTAATTATTTTTAAAAAGTATTTACACCTGTTGTATGAATAAATATATCTGAAATTCTTAGTGCAACGAATAAAATAAAATAATGATCTGATCGTATACAAAACCGACAGTAATAGACAATTTTGAGACTTTAATTTATAAATGAATGCATCAGGCTAAATATTTGGAAACAATTAAACAATGCTTCATCAATTCAGTCTTAAACGTGACGTGTACAAATGTTATGGTGAAACATTGCATAGACAAATTCTACTAATAAAGGGTGTTTTTTTTAGAGGTATAGAACTTTAAATTGCAATAAAACAACGATGTATTATTCGATTGACATGAATTGTTTTTTATTCAAAAGATAATCTTGTGGCATTACATTTTAAATATGATTTCTGGCATATGACTGACACGGCTGGCTCGGATGTAATCCAATCTGGACGTCCAATTTTCGATGACTTTTTCCAACATTTGGGGCCGTATATCGGCAATAACACGGCGAATGTTGTCTTCCAAATGGTCAAGCGTTTGTGGCTTATCCGCATAGACCAATGACTTTACATAGCCCCACAGAAAATAGTCTAGCGGTGTTAAATCACAAGATCTTGGAGGCCAATTCACAGGTCCAAAACGTGAAATTAGGCGGTCACCAAACGTGTCTTTCAATAAATCGATTGTGGCACGAGCAGTGTGACATGTTGCGCCGTCTTGTTGGAACCACAGCTCCTGGAGATCATGATTGTTCAGTTCAGGAATGAAAAAGTTAGTAATCATGGCTCTATACCGATCACCATTGACTGTAACGTTGTGGCCTTCATCCTTTTTGAAGAAGGATTCCACCAGCCCATAAAGCGCACTAAACAGTCAGTTTTTCTGGATGTAACGGTGTTTCGACATACACTTGTGGATTAGCTTCACTCCAAATGTGGCAGTTTTGTTTGTTGACGTAGCCATTCAACCAGAAGTGCGCTTCATCGCTAAACAAAATTCTCTTATGAAAATCGAGAACAACGGCGATCTCGTTTTGGGCCCATTCGCCTTGCTTGATGATCGTTTTGATGAATTGCCAAACCAAACTGAGAATAAATCACTTGACAGCTGTTAAATCCGTCGCCATCTTGGAAAGTAATGCCAACTTAAACTTCTATACCTGGAAAAAAAACACTCTTTAGAACAATTGCTACGCCTACGTCTGCTCGTATCGTTGAACGAGTAACTCTGGAGTCCACAAGTGCTTGCCGCACGATCCTTCGAACCTCTCTCCTCGTCGTTTTCCTGGTCGCTCCAGACTCGGTTTTCCGCGCGTGGGTGGGTGGTTGCGCGAGCATATTGAAAAGTCGAAAACAAAAGATTACTTAAAAAAAAGTTAATTTCTGAAAGTAAACAAAACAAATACATTTTGACTTAAGAAATAAAATAAACATTTACACTGACACCATACACTTATAAATGCATCAGTACTACACGATGTATTTTATAATTAATTTAACAATACTAAGTAAAGAACAAACGTTTAATAAATACCATGACCCAATAGATTTGTCATATATAAAATTATATACAAACATTAACACTTATCATGATCATTTGTATGGTCTATATTTATTTCCTCAACTGCCGATTAAAAGTGATGTGATTATCTCCCCAATGCCACCTTTTTTCCACAAAGGCACGCGTATGTGATGGATTGGGGAGGGGGGAGAGACATAAGGAATGTACAGAAGCAAATGACCTAAAACAAGGAAATCCTTCGCAAACACTGTTAAGGTCCTTTGCTTGCATTCCAAAGCCTTTGGAATAATTTTATGGATATCAGTGCACAAAAAAGATCGTACTTCGGAAAGACGTATATATATGTCCGTGAAAATTAACGATTTGGTTGAGCGAAAGGTTTATATACGCCGGTGGCACTTTAGAGATGAAATTCGTATTGTAGCTTTAGCGTCAAAGTATAGTATTATTGAATTCAATTGAATGGAGGAAAGGGGGGGAAGCGATGAAAACTATGATTAAATATTGGGTCGTAAATGTTGACAGTTTGAGAAGTTCTGGGCGAAGTGGATAAGATTGCATGAAATTACTGTTCAAGTAGGAGATGGGGTATACATAGAAGCGGGTAGATCTATGTACAGTGAAAAGGGTTTAACAAGAAACTGAGGGGACTGAAATATTTTTTCGTGGTAACAGAATTTCATTTTAAAGGATAAACAAAGGACAAAACTCAATCAATTACAGTCACTCCAATACCTACTGATATGAGGTTGTAGCTCGAAAGATCTGGGTACTCACATCATCCACCCAACCATATTTTAGAAGATATTGCAAAAAAAAAACATATAGTCAACAAAATTAAGCTTATTAAAGTACATTTTATTTACATAGATATGTATATATGTGTGTATTTAATAAAATTCAATGAAAAAAATCATTTACAAGAACTTAATGAAATTTAATACAAAATTTTCAACTTTTTTGAAAAACAAAACATTTGAGTTTTTGGAAAATAATCCGATATTTTTCTTTGTGCATTTTTTTTTTATTAAATTATCCAGAAATTGTTGGATGTCGTCCATTTTGTTATTCATTTCACCAATGGAATGTGCATCTAAATAACTGCTCATACTTTTTTCATGATGTTCCTCATTTCGGATTACCTGGGAACAGGAGATGCCTTGTCCATTTAATTTTCACTGTGAGAATCTGTATTAATGATATTTTTGAACTTTGAACAAACTCCAAAATGATTTTTCCTGTCATGATCGGGGCTGTACACACAATATCATCATGAACTGTAACAAATTCTTCCGATGATACAGTTCAATAATACAGAAAACTATTGTGAAATCATCTCTCTTTCAGTTCACACCCCTCTGGTGTTTTCCATATTTTCTTCATTCCCAGAAGGGAAATCTTTTCCTGTTAAGATGGGGGAAATGCACGAAAATACTTATCAGTTTGTCGGGACCGTTGCATTATTTCGTGCTATCCGATTTTTCACTTAAAGCGTTTTCGTGTAAAACGTATTGATTGCCCCGTAGATCATGATTAGCTTTTAATATGTTTTCTTTTATTATTGTTTTTAGTGTTATATTGTGAATCTTTTGATTCGCTTATTTGATTATATGGCATCTTGTTACATTTAGGGATTTTTTAAGAAAACACATAAAACCCGCAATTTTTTTAATATAGTGCTAAAGTAGCTACAGCATAAAATAAGATTTAGAACTTCGGTAAACTTCGCTAACATTAATAATACTGTGTGAATATTGAAGTGTTTTTTAAACAGGCTATGTAATGAAAATTATTTAATCAAAACGACCTGCAAGATTTTCTCTCAAATATTTTTATACCAAATATAATTATAAGAAACTACCTTTTAATAGAAGCATAATATTTTTACCAAAAAGGAAAATGGGCGCTGTTAATGAACGCTGTAAAACCATAAGCAAAAAAAAAAAAAAAAAAATCACTTCTTTCCTCTATTTTGGTTTTCTAATTTGTAAGGCTATTATTAAATTGAAAACCTTTAATTTCCTCCAATGCATATTGCACGTATAAAAACTCCTATGCCCCTTAGGTAATATTAACTATATTAGATATTTTCGTAAAGCAGCTTTCGCAAAAATCAATTTTGATACATCTTAAGTTAAGTTGAGAGTGTTAAGTATCAATCTACAGTGCACAGTGCATTGCAATCTAGTGTCGCTGATAAGTAAAAAAGAAAAAAGAAAGAAAGAAAAACCTTTTCTATATTGTGCGGTATAGCCAGCTCTGTCACGAACTTTGCTATCAAATGAAGGATGCACGTAAAAAGTAGACATTAATGGACAATGTCTGTGAACCAACACACTGTGCACTAACATTCTGTTTTTCTTAAACTATGATATGCCCTATTGAGTAATCGAGAATTATTGTGATTTTTCAATAGCTATTTAAACTGCAGCATATTTATTCGACGCATTATAAGTTTTTTTTCCTTTCTTTTTTAGAAATTGTACAAAATTTTGCTAAAATGATAGAACTCTATGCGGCCGCTCCTTGTTTCCGCCACCCTTGTGCGCTGCACACCTGCTAGGATCGGCCCTGCAAAAAGTCATTCGTTGTTCCTTAGCCTTAATAATCAGTGTGTATATAGTTATAAGCCTTAATTTTTTTTTCTAGAAATAGTACAGGAAGCAGTCGTGTATAAGAAGATTTCACAAATGCGAACTACACTGGTGCGCAAAACTTAAGCAACAGGTGGGTTTATTGCCATAACTTAACGAAAAATCATCTGCGGGACATGAAATTCAGAAATGAGGGAGAGTATTATGTACGTAAAGGATGACGAAAGCATCGTCGCTGAAAAAGGAATACAATGCATACGGTATGGAATCAAACAAAAACAAGCTTTATTGAATGCATAGTATCGTGACACATGATGGTCTATCCAACAGGAAGAACAACAAGCACATGTTCCTTAATATGGTATATGCCCTCCCCTCACTGCAATGGTTGCTTCGCACCGTCTCCGCATACTCAGAACCAGCTGGTGCAACATTTCTTGCGGTAGGAGTGCCCATTCTTCAATCAGCATCGGTTTAAGTTGTTGGGTGTTCTCCGGATGATGCAAGCGTGCTGCAATACGTCTCCCCAAAGCATCCCACACATGTTCGATGGGATTTAAATCTGGGGAGTACGCTGGCCAATCCATTCGAGTGATATCTTCACTTTCCAGCAGCTTCTCAACAGCAAGAGTCCGATGTGGCCGTTCATTGTCTTTCATAAAAATGAAGTCTGGGCCAATGGCACCTCGGAACAGACGCACATGGGGAAGAAGTACCTCCTCACAATAGCGATCCCCGATTACAGACCCTCTGTCGAAAATGTGGAGCTCAGTTCGCCCATTCAGCATAATGCCTCCACAGACAAGAACTCCAGGAGCACCGTAATGGTGTATTTCCTTGATATTACTGGTATAAAACCATGTCCCGATCTCTCAACAAATAAACGCGTTGAGGATCGCTTCTGGTACTGAACCGACTATCCGTAAAGAGGACACGACTCCATTGACAGTTGTCCAGTTTTTGTGCTCTCTGCACCACTGTAAACGGTGGCGTCGGTGGTCAACTTTCAACGGGAGGCAGCGTTAAGGACGGCGGATGAATAGGCCCTATTTGTGAAGGCGTCTGGCCACAGTAAACCGCGACACTTGTCGCCCCGTTGCTGTAGAGAGTTGCTGAGCAATGACGCTTGCTGACTGCCGTCGGCCTCTTTTCGCCTGCTGGATGATATATCGGTCATCCCCTGCAGTTGTCGTCCTCGGGCGGCCACCACCAACCTGTCTAACAGCTCTACCTGTGGTTTGGTACGCTTTCCAAGCGCGCGAAACGATACTTTGGTTGATTCCGAACTCTGCAGCTACACTGGTGACGGTACGCCCCTCCTCCAGCTTTCCGATCATTCTCCCACGTGTGAAGTCGTCCAGGTGATTTCTTCTAGCCATATTTCACGAACTGACTCACTGGCACTTGCAGCGAATATGTTGAATTGCGTCTGCGTCCTTCATTTTATTTTACTGTTGAACAGCACGCGCCGACATCACGCGTTTTGCGTACGCTCACGTCGCTTCTGACGTTTCGTGCCTGATATTTGCATACGCATGACGCTTCTACTGACTTACGTGTTCACTGTACTGATCACCAAACCTCCTTTTCTGCAATTTCATGGTTATCTGCTTAATTTTTACATAGTTGCTTAAGTTTTGCACACCATTGTAGTAAGTTCACCATTAACCCAAACGATGGGGAAAAAAATTGTTGCCGTTGAAAAACAGCGTCAATGACAGTACCACTGTTAGTTGTCAAAATATTTCGGTTTGTATTTATTTTGAGCATTAGTTCTTCAGTCAAAAAAAAAAAAATGGTGTGTGAAACGCCACGCGATACAAGAGAAACTTCTTTGGAACATTGATTATTTGCTCTAATATTGAAAACTGACAGTGTACATGTCTCAATCGCCTAATTTGCAAGAAAAGTATTAGTGGCGAATTGAGTCTTTTTGATACCAAATCCAAACTAGGAAGATATGCTTGAATTTCAGGGTATACAAAACTATTATATTTTGATAAATTTCGTATACTTTTCCTACTTAAACTTTGTCGGCAATTGTAACATTCTTTAATGTCTTCTAAATTAATTTCCAGTTAAATATTTTTCTACTTAGCAACAGGCGTTCTCAAATAATCTCTAAACCATAATCTACCACAAATAGAAAACCCGTAACCTAAAGGATTATCAACGAATAGCTTTAAAAATCTTTATCAGCATTTTTATGGGTGAGTGAATATTAATAGCGCACTGTGTTCAGCTACACGAAGGCTGTTGGCAAAGGACTTCGTAATTTTGAACCATGGTCAAGTGACGAGGATGTCACTTGAGCTGGCACTCCCCTCTCTCCTTACTACCACACCAACGGGAGGCCGTTTGAGCTCTCGACAGATTTAAGGTGCATCGCACCCCTATACGGCGGGTCTTAAGTGGTACTCGGCTCGAACTCAAGACACGCCAGCCACGATCTGATACTTTGACCATTAGGCTACCATGACCACGCATTTTTATGGAAATCATATTCTTTGTAACGTAAGATAGAATTAATTATCGATTCACATGCATCATTTCCAACACGCACTAGACTTGTTGACGGTTCTGTAGTTGACGGCACAGGATGGTTCACAAAGTCCGTATTAATGTGTGTTGTCATAAGAAGAGTCTCAATAGCATTCCCATCCCTTAAACTCGGCATTAAGAGAGTATTTTGCAATGGATCTTTTTCCCCCGTGCTTGATATTCTCTCATGTACTCTGATCGAGATTTGGCAGTAGCACTTGATGAATTTGCATTATTTTTCTGGGGGGGTCACTTTTTCGACTGTTCTTGTTGCTAGTTTTTCTTTTATTTTTTTCAACAAACTCTTTTCCACTTTGTTCATTTGATTTAGGCATTCTGACTAGAATTAATAATAATGCAACGCAAATGAAAATTAAAGAAATAAATTAGCCACCGAACACATCGCCATGTAGCCAACAATCTAAAGAAAATTTCAAAAAAGCACGCTTTTGCTACGAAAGCTATTTTGTCTACACCGTAATGCTCACACTGCAACTGATACGACCGCTGATAATATATGTTCCCAGGTCTAGGGAAAAGGACCCCTATTTGGAAGGTGGGCAAGTTAACCAGTCGGAGACGTGGGCAATTATCCAACTTTTTCACCGATATGACACAAGTCACGCGGAGTCCCCGTTCCCCCTTTTCCTCCTCTGGCTCTCTCCTTATCATGACGACGATTCGGGGGGATGGAGGAAGACTACTTCCGTTCGCTTTTTCACTGTTACGCAAAACTCGGCTATTTTCTCATTCACTCTCGAGCCCAAAAAATTTTCACTTCAAAAAGCTATGGGCGGCTCAGCTTGTGGCAAACTGAAGTTAACGTTGATATCACCACTCAAAATCATGGGAAGCGAGTGATAGTTTGTTTTTAAAAGAGCAGAACCATCTTTGGTTTCTGGTAAAAGTACAAAATGCAGGAAATCTGTAATTTTTTTAACCGTTTGATTCGAAGAAATATATATGGCCACCGAAATCCCTGTTGGTCCATTTTCAAGTCTATTGCATCCACTCTTCCCCAAATTGAACAAGGATAAATATTTTTGATAAAAAATTGCATTACTCCTGGTGTTAATCAAATACAATTTTTTATTAAAGATATAATATTATTCGATAGAAAATTATTTCCAATCATACTTGATTCATTTTTTCAGGATTTAAGTTACTATTGCGTATTTACCACGATAACATGTCAGATGTTATACAACGTATACGACTACTGTAAAAGGCTCTCTCTCTCGTTTTTTTTTTTTTTTTTTTTTTTGCCTATAATTTCGCATACATTCTGCTTTGGATTTACCCATCTCTGCAAATCACAAAATCATGAAAATTTAATTACGCTTGGTAAATGTTTAAAAATTAGAAAGATTAGAGAAAATCAAAATTACCCGTGTAATTAATAAGTTAGTTTTTTTAGTCGAGAAAACTTTTTTTCAACACAATTAAAAAAAATTATATTGACAGCGACAGAACTTAACCTCAAAGTATGAAAAAGATACACACTATAAAATATTTATTCAAATAATTCAATATTAAGAATGTTCAGCTTTGTCAGATGCTTAACAGTAAATATAATTATTATAATTAAGTTTACACATAAAAAAAACATCAGATTTCATACACAACGTACCCGGAGACTTTGACAATTGAGCCTAAGGATCTAAGTTTATCCTGAATAAGACTTGCTGGTACTTGCGAAGTGCAGTAAGAAAACGAAATCGAGATTTAGAATTCGAATCTTTTTGAATTGCGCTAACTTTAACAATATTAAAAAAAAAAAAACCTACTAGAGTTTTGATTTCGCACATATTCTGCTCTGGATTTACCCATCTCTGCAAATCACAAAATCCTGAAAATTTAACTAATTTGATAAATGTTTAATTTTTAATCGAGAAAATTTTTTTAATCACAATTCAAAATATTATATTGACAGCGACAGGTTTTAACCTTAAAGTATGAAAAAGATACGCACTCTAAAATATTTTTTCAAACTTACTCGTATTTTCTTAAGAATGTTCAACTTTGTCAGACGATTAACAGTAAATATAATTATTTAAGTAAGTTTATCTTGAATAAAAATTCGAATCTTTTGAAATGCTAACTTTAACAATATAAAAAGGAAAACACACACACACATCTACTACATTTGGACCCTATGCGAGGGTAGTAAAAAGACACCATCAAACAAATTGGACCCCTATGCGAGGGTAGCAAAGGCATACCATTACGCGTGCTCATTGGTCATATCAAATAGCGCGCTTACGTCACTTCCTGTTACGAATTTCCGTCCCCTTTCACGAAAATGACCCCGACAAATCTTCGGTAAGCAAGAGGAAAGATGTTACACATGAGGTGTTGTGTTGATGGTTTCTATCGGAGCACCTGATCTCCTATGAGATCTTAATCTCCTATCGGACATTTGGGGGATAGCATTGAACTCTTTACTTGCCCTTGTTAAAATTAGAGTAGAAATAATGAGTACTGGATTGCTACATAATCGGGGCCGCCGTGCGACCGAGGATCAATTGGAGTGACTTGCTCGACCAATGGCCGAGGGTTTCCCGGCCAGTGGGCCGGCAAGCTTTCAACGAGTCTTTGAGATGGGAGGTGCCGGGAAGGAATGCGATCTGTAACGGGAGAGGAACTCTCTCCATTATTCTCGCTCGGTTTAAGGAAATCGTAAAATCTTAAAATTTGGAGAGGTATTTGCAGTGAAGGGAGCTAAGATTTAGGCCTTTCGATCGTGATTTTTAACGAGATTTTGATAAAAAAATATCAATCCTCTCTTCGTCTTTTGCATATCTAAAGTGTCTTCCCATTTCTAAGAGAAAGGGGTAGTCGAGGAAGAATCTTCTTAATTCGCTGATGGCGTCTTTAAAACCAAAGTGATTTTCATTGTTTTTTCCATTAATTGTAGGGGCTTCTTCGGGGGCGGCCGAAGTTCCGGGAATATTATTTTTATTTGGAGCGCCCGAGAGGGCGGCTGCGAAGGAGAGATTTGGTGTGACCGGTTTGGAGGGTTTGTTAGTTTCTGTGATGGTGTTACGATTGCGAACCGTTTCACCTTTTTTCGGTTTTCCTTTAGGAAATTCTTCACATTGGCTGCAGTTGGCCATGTGTCCTGTCTTGTTGCAATTAATGCATACGGGGTTCGCTATTTTTTCTCTAATGGAGCAGTCACTGGTTCGGTGAGATTCACCGCATTTTAGGCACCTAGTGCGCATATAGCAATTTTTTGACGAGTGGTTAAACAAGATACAATTGTAACATTGTGAAACCCTCGGTCGTCTGTTAAAAGTGTCGACTTGCACCGCTAGGTAGCAGCACTTTTTTAATTGAAAGATATCTGGGGAGTCTGGGTTCCGATCGAGCTCGACCATAAAAATGGGGAGCGGGGATTTTGTTTTCGATCTGGTGAGCTGGGCCACCTTTTCGACACAAAATCCTTGAGAAGTTAAGTCTGCTTGAATCTCGCCGATTTCGGTGGAGACCGGGAGTCCTTTGATGACAATTTTCAGGGGGCGGGAATCTGGCGGGTCAATCACGTAGAATTCCTCGCTTTTTTCTTTGAGGTAGGCCGTTACAATACGATGCTCGTCGGGGCTTTGTGTGAAGATTTTAAGGTATATTCCTGCTAACTTTACGTCGCAGTTGGGGAAATCTTCATTTAAGTTTTTGATGATTATTTTATAATTATCTTTTTTATGTTTGAACATAATTGGGGGGACTTTAGGGCGGGCGGTAATTGGAGCCGTTGTTTGATTTGAGGTCGGGGGTTATTTCAGCTTCCTTTCCGGCAAGACTACTGAATTTATTCTGAACGCTGACAGGCTGACTGGTCCCGGCAATGGGATCAGAAAGTTTTAATTTTTTCGCAACTTTTTTTTTTTGGGGGTGAAACCACCATCGGTATTTGGGTTTGCTATTTTCTTACTATCGTAGCTCATTTGACGCGAGTGTTTTTTCACATTAGTTTCTGGCGGGTCATTTTGCTTGATAGAATTATTAGCATTTTCCGGGCAATCCAGTACAGGGCAAGGAAGAATCAAAGCTAACTCACCCAATTTGTGCTCCTTCTGGGAAGAGAGTTCGTCATGTTCTTTTTGATATCCGACGAGGGCGTCATCGTCAGTGAGGTCTGGGAATTCCTTTTCACTTTTGATGCAGTGCTCAAGGAAGGAGAGTCTACCATTCGTCATCTTGATAAGTTTTTGAATCTCCTTGTGGTGACGGCATTTGTCACTGTCAGTTTCTTCTGGAGGAGGCTCGGCGGCTTTCTTTTTGGGTTCTTTTTGCTTTCGGTGCTTATCATTGCCCTGAGCGGTTTTTCTGTCGAAATAACTCAATTTGAGGACAGGCATGAATCTGTCACTCATACCATCGGGTGGTTCGGTTTGCATGTCAGACATCGTAGCAATCAACGATCTTCCTGCGTTCATGCGTTCAACGATATAAGTTACACATGAGCAAGTCAGGATTCACGCATCACTTTGTTTGTATATAAAATTGCTCTTTTTTATTAGTTTTAGTTAGCGTATTCTGATTTAAAACTGTTTTCTATGTGTTAGATAAAAATTAAAAGATTCTCTCAACGGTGTTTAAAAAAAAATCTGCATTGTAAATACAGTATTAAGAATTTGTGAAGAGTGAATTATAAATAACTTATGAAAATTGTGATTATAGCACGATTTGAAGGTGCAGTGAAATATATATATAAATCTAAAGTGTATATTTAAGTAGTAATAATTTTGATTTTGCTGAGTCAAAAGAAATATTTATGACTTCTCTTTTACTGAGAGGGAAAAAAAGCTGACTCATTACGTTTCAGAATTTCTCAAGGTTAAATGTATAAATTATGTAGCTATTCGAATCATATAAGAATTTGTTTTTTATAAGTTGTTCAGTAAAATTTTTGTTTCTCTGGATTCAGAATACTAGTGGAATTATTTTACTCTCATTATTGCCCTATAATATTTTTTTGTTGCGAATAGAAGTGTTTGGTTATTCTGAAAAAAAAAGAAAATCTGTTGATTTTATTTGAATGGTGTTCTTTGAGTTAAAAGTGGTCATTATATTGAAACATTTTTTTTAAAAAAAATTTGTTTGTTTTTGCAAATACAAACATCTATTATTATTTTCGAGTTAAGGGTGAAGTTGTAGAATTTCTATAGGTAGAATTTTTTTTAACATATTTGCTAGCATTTGTTTGTTTTAAATTGAAAATAAATGACAATTAATGAGTGACAAACTAAATTTTGAAGAGACTTTATGAAGAGATAATTTCGACTTAAGGTGTATGTTATTGTTTTGCATTGAAAAGTTTTTTATTTTTCTGCTTGTTTGATTATTCTGGTATTGTGTAGTTACGTAAATATTTTAAACACTTGAAACTTTTGAAAAATAGAATTCGAAAGTATTCAGTAATATTCGAAATTATTCAAAAATATACAGATTTAACTGTATATTTTTGCATATTTTGGTACAGTGCAAAATCGATAACTACTTTTAGTTAAATAATATGTCAAAAAATAAGTTTCTTACTCGTCTTATTTTAATTTTCTTTTTGGAAAGCATTCTGATCTTGTTAGTCCCTAAATCATGGCATGTTTAGCTTAAGGTAATAAACCTGATATTTTGTCAGTATGTGAGGAAATGGGGGTTGAAGTAGATCAGTCCAGCAAGGTGGTAGATATAAAAAAAATTGATTCTAAATAGCGAACTTTATGCTGAAGAGGAAGTGAAGATAATTCTCGACAGAGTCATTAGTGCTAGGAAAGAACAAGAAGTAAACAAGAAGAAAAAGAAAGGGACGAATGAAGTAAACAAGAAGAAAAGGAAAGGGAAAGGGAAGAGCGAATGGCTCGAGAGGCCAGACAACACGAATTAGAATTGAGAAAATTAGAATTATCACAGCAGAATCAACCATTAAATGATGAATCTGGAAGAAGAGTTGAAATTGGACCTAAGATTCAATTGACACAAATCACAACTAAATTTGAAGAAAAACATGATGAGATTAGTTTATATTTGATTAATTTTGAAAGAAAGGCAGAATTAGCTCAAGTACCAAAGAAGGATTGGGTGGCCTACTTGTTGGCGGTTTTACCAGCAGAACTCTTTAATATGCTAGCTAGAGAATCTATTGAAAGGGCAAATAATTATGATTTTGTAAAATATCTTATATTGAAGAGGTACAGGTTGAACAGCGAAAAGTTGAAGCAATGTTTTTACAGACATCAAAAATCAGCAGAGAAGTATTGGAGGAATTATGCTCATGAGCTGAATAGTTATTTTACAGAATGGATAACTGAAATGCAGGTTAAAACTTTCGAGCAACTGAAAGATCTATTAATAACTGAACAATTGAAGTACCGTGTTCCAGCTGAAGTAAAAGAGCATTTTCTTGATGACTGGATCAAGTTAAAAACTCCCTATGAACTTGCAGAGAAATTAGACGAATATGAAAGCATCAAACAGAGTTTCAGAAGAAAAATCCCTAAGAAAAATAGTTACAAATTTCAAGGTGGTGTAAATTATAGTGGTGCCAGACCAAAAGAAACTCCTAAAGATTTCAAGTCCAAATTTCAAATAAAAAAGGAACCTGTGCATGAAAAAAAATCACGAGAAAGACTTTGAGAAAAGAAGACAGCTTCGATGTTATGAATGCGGGTCTTAGTCACATCTCAGACCACAATGTGATAAACTAAAGAATAATTACGAAACAGTCGCGTCAAATGAAACTGTTAGAAATGGTACTCATGTATTAGCTCCATATACAAGTTTAGGAACAGTGAATGGAATTGAAATGCCTATACTACGAGATACTGGTGCAACTCTCGATTTAATATGTAAAAAATACGTAAAGCCTTCCATGTTTATAAATGAAACTGTGTGCATTCGAACTCCTCTGGAGGAAACCGCAGTGTGTCTGCCAATGGCTGAAGTTGAGTTGGACTGTGTGTTTGGTCATGTGATTACGAAAGCTGCTGTTTTAAGAGATTCATTAGATCAAGGAAAATATTTTTTGAGAAATAAGACTGCTGCATTGTTTGAAGAAGTGAAGAAGAATAAAGAAATACAAGTGTATATGGTGAACGCTGTTGAAACACGTTCGCAGAAGAAATTGATTAAAGAGAGTAAACAAGATCTTGCATGTCAGAAGAAACTATTCCTGAAAGTAACGAAAAAAATAAAGACTCTCCGGACGAACTGGATGATATTTTGCCTTTAATTCAACCTGAAATTTCTGAATCAAATCTTACAAAATTATCTCATAAAGATTTTGCAAAGGAACAAATGTAAAGTGCTGAATTAAAAACACTGTTTAAGAAGCAAAAAGCGGGTCTTCAAAGAGAAATCATTATATTGTCGAAAATAACTTACTATTTTTCCAAAAAGAAGATAAGGATGGCACTAAACGTAAATGTTTGGTTGTTCCCGAAAAGTATAGAAAAAATTTGATGACGATAGGTCACGAGGCGGCTGAGTTGTTCATGTAGGAGTAACTAAAACGAAAGATGCCAGATTCAAAACATTTTATTGGCCTAAATGCTTTAGTGATGTTGAGGACTTTGTAAAGACATGCGACAAATGTCAAAGGGTGGGTAAACCGCAAGATAAAAAGAAGGCCCCACTAAAAATTGTTCCCGTAATAACTGAAATTTTCACAAAGATTAACATCGATGCAAGTGGACCTTTACCAATGACACCGTCAGGAAATAAATATATAATAACGGCGTTATGTATGTCATCAAGGTATCCTGATGCCATTCCTGTAGCAAACCTTTGCTCAACAACTGTTGTAAATTTATTGTTGCAGATTTTTAGCCGAATGGGGTTCTCAAGAGAATTACAGACTGACCAAGGCACGTCATTCATGAGTGCCCTAACTACGGAATTTTTAGAAAGATTTGGAGTTAAAGTAGTTAGAAGTTCTATTTATCATCCACAAAGTAATCCTGTGGAAATAATGCACAGAACATTGAAGAGGATTCTTCGTGTCCTGTGTCTAGAGGCAATTCCAGATTGGGAGAAAATTCTTCCTCAAGCCTTCTTTGCCCTAAGGACTGTTATACACGATAGTACTGGATTTTCACCAGCTGAACTAGTTCACGGGAAAAATCTAAGGACTCCTGTGATGTTATTGTACGAAAAACTGACAGAAGAAGAGCATGTAGAAAGCAGTGTTGTGGATTATGTATTTGAACTCATTAATAGAATGAAAAGATGTCAGGAATTGGCAATCCTACACATGGAAGATGCCAAACAAAAACAGAAGTTGTGGTATGATCGTTGGACCGTTAAGCGTCAATTTCAACTGGGTAAACTGGTTTTGGTCATAGCTCCATCCAGGCCTAACAAGTTATCTGTTCAATGGGTTGGCCCTGGAGAAATAGTGCAATAACTCTCTGAGACAAATTATGTGGTCAAATTCCCAGAGAAGGATAAAACCCACGTTTATCATGTTAATATGCTAAAACCTTATCACCAACGAGAGTAAAATATTATCTTATTGTGCATTAATCCTTTAAAGCATGACGAAGAAGACATACCTAGTTTGGAACTTGAAAATGAATGGTCGGGATGGTCCAAAATCATCAGCGAGAGAGAGAGATGTGCAGTTAAATTCAAAATTATCTCAAATTCAACGAGGACAGCTCAAAGAACTTTTATATGAATATAGTAATCTTTTTTCGAATATTCCTGGATATACCGATTTAGCTGAACATGATATTGAATTAGAATCTGAACGAGCAATTGTTGCTAAGCCTTATCGTATGTCTCCTCGACAAATTGAAATTCTCAAATCAGAAGTTAATAAGATGTTAGAACTGAAAATAATAGAGCCAGGAGAATCTGATTTTACATCTCCATTAATACTTGTTGAAGCTCAGGGAAAGGAAGCAAGGGCCTGTATCGATTACAGAAGGTTGAATAAAATAACTCGGACACAATTCTTTCCCTTGCCTAATATCGAAGAACTTTTAGAAAATGTATCGGCAGCTAAATATATCTCTATCTTGGATCTTGCTCGAGGGTATTGGCAAATATCCCTGAGTCCCCGAGCGCAAAGGTACGCATCGTTTGTGACAACATTTGGAACTTTTAAACCATTGAGGTTACATTTCGGTCTGAAAAATGCGCCCTATTACTTTAGTCGACTTATGGCTAACTTATTAAGAAATTGTGAAGACTTTGCAGTTCCCTACCTAGATGATATAGCTATCTTTTCACTAGCCTGGGATGATCCCCTAAAACATCTAAAAGATGTATTTGATCGCCTACGCTCCGCTAAATTACATATCAAGCCATCCAAATGTCAATTTGCTCAAGCATACGTTAAATATCTTGGACATTTGGTAGGCCAAGGTTTAAGAACACCTGGAGAATTAAAGGTTCAGGTCATCAAATATTTCCCGATTCCCACTAACAAGACGCAAGTTAGAGCCTTTTTAGGATTATCTGGCTATTATAGAAGATATATTCCCGAATTTTTTTTCAGTAATCTCAGCTCCACTGACAGATTTACTTAAGGGCCGAAATAAAAAATCAACCGATGACTGGAATAGTTCTTGCCAGAATGCATTCGAGCAGCTCAAGACAAGACTATCTAAAAATCCAGTTTTAGACAGCCCTGATTTCACAAAACCCTTCGTCACTCAGTGTGATGCATCCAATCTTGGAATAGGCGTTGTGTTGTCGCAAGTATGTGAAAACGAAGAACATCCCATCATGTTCCTGAGCAAAAAGCTGTCGCTTGCAGAACAAACTATAGCACTACGGAAAAAGAATGTGCAGCCATTATTTTTGCTGTGCAAAAGTTGAAATGCTATCTTGATGGACACCAAAAAATTGTCATACAAACTGACCATAATCCCTTGGTCTCGTTAGAGAAAAAAATTGGGACTAATCCAAGACTCTTAAGGTGGTCCTTAATTTTGCAAGCATTTAATTATGAGATTGCTTATCGGAAGGGAAAACAAAATCAGAAAGCTGATAGTTTAAGCCGTATCCCTTAAGACTTGAAAAAAAATACTTGTAATGAAAATTGATGGAAAAATAAGAATTTCCTTTAAATTATTATTATTTTTTGTCTAGAATGATTGGTATTTGTATATTAGTATTAATATTTGATATTAGTATTTTAATTTTTTTGATATTTTGTATTTGTATTTTAAAATTTGATATTTTGTATTGGTATTTTAAAATTTGATATTTGGTATTAGAGAATTTTAATTTTTTTGATATTTTGTATTGGTATTTTAAAATTTGATATTTGGTATTAGAGTATTTTAATTTTTTTGATATTTTGTCTTTGTAAAGGGTGTTTTTTTTAGAGGTATAGAACTTTAATTTGCAATAAAACAACTATGTATTATTCGATTGACATGAATTTTTTTTATTCGAAAGATAATCTTGTGGCATTACATTTTAAATATGATTTCTGTCATATGACTGCCACGGCTGGCTCGGATGTAGTCCAATCAGGACGTCCAATTTTCGATGACTTTTTCCAACATTTGTGGCCGTATATCGGCAATAACTCGGCGGATGTTGTCTTCCAAATGGTCAAGCGTTTGTGGCTTATCCGCATAGACCAATAACTTTACATAGCTCCACAGAAAATAGTCTAGCGGTGTTAAATCACAAAATCTTGGAGGCCAATTCACAGGTCCAAAACGTGAAATTAGGCGGTCAGCAAACGTGTCTTTCAATAAATCGATTGTGGCACGAGCAGTGTGACATGTTGCGCCGTCTTGTTGGAACCACAGCTCCTGGACATGATGATTGTTCAATTCAGGAATGAAAAAGTTAGTAATCATGGCTCTATACCGATCACCATTGACTGTAACGTTGTGGCCTTCATCGTTTTTGAAGAAGTACGGACCAATGATTCCACCTGCCCATAAAGTGCACCAAACAGTCAGTTTTTCTGGATGTAACGGTGTTTCGACATACACTGGTGGATTAGCTTCACTCCAAATGTCGCAGTTTTGTTTGTTGACGTAGCCATGCAACCAGAAGTGCGCTTCATCGCTAAACAAAATTCGCTTATGAAAATCGGGAACAACGGCAATCTCGTTTTGGGCCCATTCGACGAATCTGCGCCTACGTTTTTTTTTATCTGTATTTGATAATTTTTTAAATTTTTGATGTTCCTCTGAAATATGAAAGAAAGATTTTCTAATATATATATATTGTGTTTGTACGAAACTGTTTATATTGATTTTATCAAAATATTGAACCTTATTTTATTTTTGATATCTTCTTAAAATTTAATTTTATTTTATAATTAGCTGTGGCTCAGTCAGGTTAAAAAGACTGGTGCACCACAAGGTAAATAATAGTCAAAAATTGAAACAAATAAAAGAAAGGGTTCTCATATATTATTGCAGCAATCACCAACTCTATTATAATTCGCCAAGTTGGTAGCCCCGATTTCCAATGTGTTGAATTGGCAACCAAATGCTTCATTTCATATAATGTCGCCAATAGGTTGCGATAATGCGTAAGTACCCTTTGTTTTTGTCAGGTACATAGCTACTGCTGTATCAGCCGTACCATATCTGAAAAGAGCACCTAAAACAATTTTGATACAGGGCCCACTTAGAGCTCTTTAACAATTTCATGTCTGTATTTTAACCTTTAAGTGTGTGCAATTGGCTTCAGTGCATAAAATTGCTTTACAGAAAATCTAACTTGAGTCATCATACTGGCCAAGTAAAAGCAGTGTTGGTAGTAATAAAAATCAAACTGGAATAGGAATCGGAGAATGACCAAAACAGACAAATGGCTTAAGTACCTGTTAATGAAGCAGGTGGTCGTAAGATTGTAATTATTTTTGGTACTTATGTACAATCACTAACACGTTCAAAATAACTTGCCAAGTTGACAGCCCCAATTTCGCATGTCATGTATGTGCTGAATTGTCAATTATGTGCTTCAATTCATATAATCACTTGGTTGCGATTATACGTAAGTACCTTATCCTTTCAAATTATTCTTTTGCATTGATAAAAATAGTTGTTCTTTTTATGTCAGTTAACACGTTAGTATTGTACTTCAGTTTTCAATTTATTTTTATGCTTGGGATATATACTTTAGATCCAGGGTGGGCATTACGTTGATAGTGATCGACCGGTGAACCGGCAAGAGATTTTGGGGTGATTGGCTGAAGGTTTTAGCAATTAGAGTCATTATATAAGGAAATATTCAAGATTAGCTGACAATATACAAACTACATATATACGTCTTCTACTGACTTTAACAACAAAAACTAACTTTAGATAATTTTTTTTAAATTTTTTAGTGTATTTTTAGTTGTTTGATAATAAAAACATCACTTGATATATAATTATATTTGTGACTATTTTATTATGTTTGTGTATCTTGCGTTTTGCTCTAAACTTGATTTCCAAAAGTGTTAGTTTTTTTATTTTAGTTAGTAGGTAAGTACATATATTATATATATACGTGTTTACTATCGAAATGTAACTTCCTTACCTCACCACACCTACGACACTGGGAAGTGGCACACGCAAACATTTTTCTAGGGGGAGAGGGGGCGAGGATTTTAAGTCTACCATTCTCGTTTTATCCCCCAATACACAACCAAACATTTTTTTTTTGATTTTGCAAGTTATTGGAAACAAAAAACAGTAAAAAATAAGTTGCTGAATAAATAATTAGCATTAATTAATAAAAAATATTGATAACAAATACTTAGTTAAATTTTTCTTACTATATAAATGGAATAATCAATCGGAAAAAAAATCAAAGGCTATGAAGTAGGGTCTGGACCAGTGCCCCCTGTCCTAGTGTTCGCAAATGACACTAAGTGGACCGCAACATATTGAAAAAATTAGAAGTAGCCCGCACCCTGGAAAAGTCTGCCCACCCCTGCTTTAGATGATTCTTTTACATAAATTAGTACTTACGTATTAGTACTTATAATTTTAATTTAGTACTTACGTATTACCACACAATCGCCAACATTCAAGATAACTCCCAATCCCAATTTGGGATGTGCTGAATTGGCAATCATGTGCTCCATTTCCTATAATGTCACCAATAAGTTGCGATAAGTACCTTTAATTCTGTACATTACTGTAACATTAGATTGGCCACAACACACCATTTTCGCGTGATTTCAAAATCATGCCAAAAATGGGTAGCCTACCAATATGAAATTAATATTTTGAGTGTTATTTTAGCCTGTTTTGTCTTTCTCTCCAGTAATCCTTAATTAATTCAAAATAATTTTTGTTTTTTTATATTTTAGTACTTACATTTTATTTTGCTGATTATGTACCAACCACAAATATTTTTTGGCACATTGCGATGCATTTGGCTAAATTAATCAGCGGGGTTTTTCTTAAATATGTTTTTATCTGTTTTTGAATTTTTTTTAAATTTCGTTTGATGTCTATCTGAAATACGAATAGCAAAATAAATATTTTATTTTTTTTATATTGTATTTGTACGAAAATGTTTACATTTTAATTTAATCAAAATATTGAGCCTTCTTTCATTTTTGATATCTTTTTAAGATTTAATTTTATGTTATAACTAGCTGTACCCAGCTACATGTTGCTGTGGCTCAGTCAGCTTAAAAAGACTGATGTACCATAAAATATGCCATGATGCTTACAAAAGTAATAATACACAAGAATTCAAGCAAATAAAAGAAAAGGTACTTAGGTATTATTGCAAGAATCACCAAGGAATTATTGCAACAATCACCAAGGTATTATTGCAACAATCACCAACTATTAATAACTTGACAAGTTGGCACCCTTGATTTTTATGTGTTGTACACGCTAAATCGGCAGCTAGGTGCTACATTTTATATAATACCACCAATAGGTTGCGATAATACGCAAGCACCAAAATAATTTCAAAGTACATAAATAAGTTCATAAAATAATCAAAAACATATTATTGAGGGGCAGTCTTATACCGAAAAAAAATTACTACATTAATTTGAATCAAAAAGCTGTCTTAAACAAATAAAATATACCCAGATTTGATGAAATGGCTCTGAAGTCCATGAGGGCAAAGGTTTAATTTTACAATTATTATTATTATTATTATTATTATTATTATTATTATTATTATTGTGTGATGTATTGCATTGCTATTGAGCTGTGTCTTTTTTTTGTCAATTTTGTGCGAGTATAGTTGATTTTTTTTTCATTGTTCTTCATTTAGTTTTTAAATTGTTTTTCAAAATTTCTTAGTGTAATTGGTGAGAATTCTGTTCTGTCAATTAATGTTCATTTGAAATCATGGTGAAATTGACCTATTTGGAGTGATTTGTTCAAGTGGAATGAAATATTATGTTTCTCGTTGCATCAGAATTGAGTATATTGATTGATTTGCATTTGAAGTTAAATATTTTGTTAGTATTATTATTTTTTTCCCTTTTTTTATGTGTTTTACAATTTTATATTTTTAAATTTAATCTTCATATTTTTAAGTCAATCAGTTTCCAGTGTCTGTGCATTTTGAATGAGGGCAGTCACCTTAATTATTTTTTTAAAACATTTCATTGCTGTTGTGTGAGCTGTGTCTTTAACGATCGTGTTGATTTTGTGCAAGTATATCATAAAAGTACAAATGTCCTAATTTTTCTGCGGATCATGCAAAATTTTTTGTGAACCATCAATTTGTGACTACTGTTCTAAAACATGTGGAGACCACCCTGGGTCTCACCTTGGACACCAAGATTAATTTGAGGCAAAGAACCACTAACAGCCATTTTGAATAATAATAATATTTATTATTTTCAATTTCTCAAAAAAAACTCTAATAACATATAATACTTTTTATGTTACGTCAACTAAAGGGATTTATCTTTATATTAACTTAAATTACGAATAATGCAATTAATTAATAACTGAGCTCAAGATCAAGTAAGGTCTACCGAAATAGGAGATCCGAGAAATACACGCGTACTCGAATTCTTAACTCTCATTAACTTTAACTAATTCGACTAAACCAACGCTTCTTTTAAGCGTAAGTAGATTATATTTACCGCTGGCTATATCAGATTTTTGGTACTTCCTTAGAATCACAGCAATTCTTCTGCACTGTTCTAATATCTTGGAATCCTCTAATATAGCGGTTCAAGTTGCTGGCTCAATAGCCTTCCATCATCTACCTTGCTAGCTTACAACACTCGACTTAAATACCTTATCTATTTTGCATATCCCGTTCATCTTTTTGGAGTTGATTGGAAATAAACGAGCATTTGTATTCCCCAAAAAGACGCCTAAGAAGATTAGTGGAAAGGTTCCGTACAGATTCGTCACATACTATACTTCCCATATATGATATAAATATTTCAGTTATCAGTATAGTTATTTATGATTGCATGTACTCATTTGTTTGTGCTCTTTGTAATAAATAGAATTACAATTGCTAATAGAAATATTGCAAAAAAGTATTGTTTGAATAATTAATTTTTAACAACATTTATTGTTTGTATCATTCAGTACTGTTGTTGATTTTAGATTATTTCAACAGGGGCCCATTTTAGATAGATTTTTTACTTTAGTTCATACTAACTTAATTTTTTTTAGTATTGAATTATAACTAATACTTTATATTAGGTATATTACAGAGATGTTAGATAGTGTTACACCATTCCTCATGTAATACTAATTTAATTTTTGTACTGTTGATGGCATCCTAATATTTCTTATTTATGATATTATTTTGTTAATGTTTATTATCATTAATATTTTCTTTTGGTTTATCTATTTCAGGTAATTTCACCCATAGTTCAATAGCAGAAACTTAATACTGCTATTACTTTTCTGATATAATTTTTATTTCTATTCACATTCATTCATTTCTGTTAACTTTATAGCTTGGTAATTTTCTCACTTACATTGAAATATTTGTTTTTGTTAAATTATTATTTAATTTCAGACCACAAATATAGAAAAAATATTTTATAATTAATATAATAAAAGTAATATATATCTTATATATTGATTTAATTATTTTACAACCTTTTTAAATATTAAATAAGTCTTTATCAATAAACGAGATTTTTCTTTTACAGTCATTTTTTAATATAAGGATATGTCACAATTAATTGCTCAATGAACATTTTTTTAATCAGTTTTTTTATTTCAAAACCTGGAAAGGAAATTATTGTTATAAAAAAATGATTGAGTAAATGAGAGAGAGAGAGAGAGAAAATACCAAACCCCTTTTATTATTTTAAGCTCTAAGAAAATAATTATTGTTAAAATAATGAATATGTTAGTTTTGTATAATATACTTTTTTTTTCGTCAGATACATGTTTAAATGATTTACTAAACACAGTGGAAAGAAAAACTACAAAATTGTAATAAAATACTAAAATATTTTTATCAGACAGTATTCCTTTGTTTTTGAATGTTTTTTAGTGAATGTAAACTAGGAATATAGACTTTTCACCATATATATGTGTGTGTGTGTGTTTTTTTATGCTTACATATGTTTAAACAAACATTCAAACGATCAGAAAAAAAAATCATTTCAATAGCAATCTAAGATTTTTTAATTCGTCATTTATAAATAATAGGGGGGGGGATAGTTCTACACTCAAAAAAGCCACTGCAATGCCAGGCTCTAGAGAGATAAAAGAAACGTGTCTAACAATGGAAAGCTGTGGAAGAAATTTCGAAAAAGGGAATTATAATGACGTTAATATAGAAATCATGCACACACAAGAGGAAGTTTTAATAGCTGGAGGAGAAGGGGAATTTCCATGATAATATGTTATACATTCAAAAATGTTCGTGCAACGCAGGGGGTAACTGAAGATGAAAGAAGTTAAAAAAATTTCGAAAAAGGGAATTTTAATGACATTATAGCAATCACTCGCATCGTACGCGCACACACCCGCACAAAAGTGCTGGCGTCATGAAGGAAAGAGGAAATTAAGTTACACACTTAGTAAAAGCCCAGGCTTCAGCGGAGGGGAAAGAAACAAACAAGTCAAAGTGGTTTCGAAAAAGAATAATGGAAGTGCTGATTTTGTGAAGGGAAGGGAAAATATATAAAAGTAGAAGAAGCCCGTGCAACGCCGGGCCATGCAGCTAGTATGTGAAAAAAAAAACCTAGTTTTTTCAGTTGCTTCTGAAAAGATTAGATGTTGAGCGTTTTTTTTTTTTAAGCTAACACTCCTTGGATGACTTACACCAGAAGTTCCCAAATTTTATTGCCTCATAGACCCCTTACCAGGTTTTGGAGTTTTGAATAGACCCCTACTATTGAATTTTTGCAAATTTATCAACTGAAATGAGATTGTGACAGCTAGTACATATAGAGCTGCTTACCTTAAAAGATTTCAATTTCCAGCTGTAGTGAAGTACACTGTGTTAAAACTTAAGAAACAATACGTTAATTAATTAAATCAAAATTTAATAAATGCATAGAATAACTGTTACATAAATTAACTTAGCAACAAACAAATGCTTTTAGTGGGAGGGATGAATCTGGGAATTCAATAACAAATTTTCAAAAATTTCGTGTCAGGTTTACCTCTAAATATCTCCTCGGTTAATAGTGATTAATCATTTCTTCTTTCTTTTTTTTATTTTGGAGTTTGGTAAACGTGCTGAAACTCCTCAATTGGAAAAGGAATTACAAAATTTCTCAAGAGATTCCACAATTTGGGATGAATAACAGGTATATCTTTTTAAAACCAAAATTGCAGACATCCGTTACTGAAATTTACTTTAAGATCTTCGTTAGTGCGAATTCTTGTAATTTGACATTTTTTTTTTCAATGTGGCCATATAAATTTATTGCATACTGTGAGATTACCATAGTCAAAGCATTATCAAACCTAATTTCAAAATCTAAAAAATGAAAATTCAAATGTTGAACGTAGGTAAAACTTCATTTTACTGGCAGATTTTCTGTGACAATTAAGAAGCTGGGAAAATTCGCGACGTCCAATGTTATATTCCTTTAGTTTAATTCTTAAGAGAAACGCTGAAATGAGATCCTTGTTTTAATAAAATTTGTGCTATTGCCTTACAACTAAAAATAAACCTCATATAAAATTTAGTAAATATATCTATTAAATAAGTCTGTTTTCCACTTGATTGAATTTCCTTTTGAAATTAAATTCAAGATCTGGTTTGATGAGAGTTACAATCGTAGACCCCCCATTTACACCTCATGGACCCCCAAATTATTTTTTTACTGACGTGGACCCTTTGCAGGTCGTCATAGACTACTTTGGGAATCACTGCCTTACACAGAACACGTGAAATCGTTAGTTAGACTTTTAAGAACAAAAATTTTCCGTCAGAAAAGTATAAAATTACAAAATGTTCTCAGGATTTTTAAGTACATTTATTTCCTTTCATGATAAACTATCTATTTATGTTATTAAAATAGTAACAGCGTACTAAGAGACGTATCGTTCGACGAGAGACGAAAACAATTTGAAACACAATTTACATTTCCAAGAATTTACGACTTGCAGTAGTGAAAAGATGAAACAGATTCATTATTAGTTTAAAACATCTGGTATCGCAGCTCGTAAAAATTTCTACCACACACCCTGCGGAATAACATGAACAAATTTCGCTAATTTAATCTTGCTTTTCATGTAAGGTTTAATTTCTCTTATCACTATGAGCTTAATTACCAATAGCAAGAAACAAAACTAGAAACGAGCAATGAAGGATAACAAAGAAAGAAAATGAGCTGCTTACATTAGGTAAAGATGATCTTCATTAATTAACATATTAATGAAGAGAGCTTATATATATATACAGCCTAAATAAGAAAAATATAAACTATATATTGCCAATGTTCCTCAAATCATCTCATTTTTTTATTTAAAATGGATGTATTTCATTATTACTTTTAAGATGTGTAGAAACATTTTATAATGTTGCCGTAGTTGACTAGAATTTGGCAAAAACCATAGAAAAATACTGTATTTGTCAGACACCGAAAATAAGCCAATTTTTAAAGGAATTTGGAACTTTTATTTTTTAACACATTTTTTTTTTTTGTGTATGTGTGTGTGTTTCAAACAATTCAAACCTATTTTAATTAAACCTTGTCCTTGCGCCACTACTTAATATCACAAAATCATAGGTATTCAGGGATATAGCTTAAACTTTTCAATTTTACATGTGATTATGTTGTTAAACAACTTCGCGTTGCGGACTTAAAATATTTTTCACGCAAGAAAAGGTTTGTTCATAGAAATATGTGCAGCCAAAAGCGCAATGCAATTCATACAATTTTTTTATCTCTCTCTTCAACCAAATGAATCTCTCCAGCAATGACATCTGACAATTTAAAACCAAAAGCCGAAAGCTGAGTCCATGCAAGTTTTTCAAATAATTCAATCCCTCCACCAATGACTCTCAGCAATTTAAAATAGCTCACGATTTGTCGTTAGAGTTTTTCGTAATTCTGTAAATGTTGCTTTCGATAATTCAGAAGCTCCATTTCAAAATTATCAACTTGCACCCGCTCAAAACTTTAAATTTTTTAGAATGGTGAAGAGTGCCATTGAGAATTGTACCCTATGCTACAGGTTGCCGATGCCTGATTTAGATTAAGACTATATGAATTATGAATTGGCTTTCACAAAACTGATTTTAAAAAAAAGGAAACAGACATTTCTTACAAACTCCCAAACGCATTTATGAAAGGATACCAAAAAAGTCAAGTTTGTTAATAAATTATTTTACATCGTTCAGATATCCTAAAAAGTGATTCAAAAAGAGTAAGAGGATGTGAAAGATTAATACTTAAGATGAGGACATATATTACAAAAAAAACAGCTAAAGCATGTTCGAGAATCTTCGTATTCATCGTTAAAAAATATTTATGATATGCGAAATAATTCCTTGTTTTGCTCACATATTTTCTGTTCAAAAGCCTGTATAAAATGTTACATTTTATTTTTTGAGTTTCAATTAAAACTCTAAAAACAAACAGCTGGATAGTTTAAATATAAAATAAGATTTATAGGGGGGGGGAATTAATTTTAAAAAACTCAAAGATGGATTGATTCGATTCTATCGAAATATCTAAGTGTGACGAAACCATCAGAGGTCTTCAATGGCATTTATTCTGGCTAAAGAAGTATTCTCATTGGTTTAAATTCAACATTTCTATAAAGTACCTAAAACTATATTAAGAACATATGACTATATTCTTCACGAAATAGTTCTCGAACCTTTTAAACGACAGATGGCTTCCAGTTAATATTTACACACATTTCTACGATATATGTCAAGGTTACTAGAATTATTATCAAATAAAACAAGAGTCTATATAAAACCCCCAATTTTTTTAAATGGTCAAGGATATATACAGCATATTTTTCTTTCAATAACTACATGGACTAGTAGATTGATTTTTTAGTAACGTCGCAACATAAGGCGACGGACGTTGTAATTCTGAACCGCACCCAGGTGACGAGGACAAAACCTGAGCTCACATCCCATTCTACAAATTACGCAAATGAGAGGACTTTGAGCAACCCTGGCTACATAACACCGAGGGAAAAGATAAAAAGGTATAAAAAGGAAAAGTCCAGCAACACTCTGTAGAGAAAAAGTGCTGATCAGTACAATCTGGATGTCTCTTCACCTGAAATTCATCCTATAATAGACTTCGCATACAATTTTAAAGTAACAAAAAAGAGAAATCCCTCACAGAGATGAAAGATGCTCAAATCTGGGGTTTCTCAGAAATCCAGCTTCATTCCTAAGACACTGCAAAAATGAACAAGATAATATACTGCAGAGTGGCTTTTACTATTGTTTTTAAAATAAAATTTCCCAAAGCTCAAGGAAAAAATAGTACAAGGTAGGCAAGTAAGTGCTTTTATCAACTATGGAATCATTAATTCTAGTTTTTAAATAAATTTTCAAACGATAAAAGAAGCCGAAATAAAATGAAAATGAAAAGAGCATGCCATTAGTCTAACCATACTTCTCGTCGAGTAACACAAACGCAAAATAGAAAAGAGAAGCAACGCTTTTACTACCAACGTTGAATTTTTGTATGTTTGAATATTTATTGGATTGATAGAATAGAATAACAAATATATGAAATAGAATATGTACGAGGGATATTCGGAAACTAAGGTCCGAATCGTCGTAGCTAATCGAATGTCGCGCAAACATTGGAATGCGCATGCGTACCAACTCCCGGCATACCTTGCTCGTCAAACGACACCATTTGCATTGGTATTGTTGCAGTGTGGTAAGTACAGTGCTACTTCAAAATGTTTAAAACAATCGATCAGCCCGCTGACTGTGAAATACGGTAAGTGATTCGGTTTTTGACAGCAAAGAACATTTCAGCAGCGGAAATTCATAGACAGATAAGCGACGTGTATAGCTCAAATGCGATGAGTAGCAGCAAAGTGCGTAAGTGGGTGAGAGCTTACAAGGACGGATGGGAAAATGTTCATGATGAACCGCTTTCCAGTGGACCATCAGTGATCACAGATGATTTGGTCAATGCCGTGGATGAAAAGATTCGTGAAGACCGGCGATTCACAATTTCAACTTAAGCATTGGAATTTTCGAATGTGGGTAGAACAACTTTGAACAAAGTCGTTTCCGAAAAGTTGAAATTTCGCAAATTGTGTGCACGTTCGGTTCTCAGGCTGCTTACTGAGGAACACAAACTGAAAAGAATGGCTTGTGCTCTTCATTTTTTTGTATCGATATCATAAAGAAGGTGATCAATTTTTAGAGAGGATTGTCACAGGGGACGAGACGTGGGTTTCTCACATAACCCCAGAGTCTAAACGTCAGTCAATGGAATGGCGTCACACAAATTCACCAGTCAGAGTCAAGGCCAAGCGGACAATCTCAACACGCAAGGTTATGGCAACCATGTTTTGTGATAGACATGGGGTCTTGTTAGTCGAGTTTATGCAGCAAGGGACAACAATAAATGCAGCCGCTTACTGCGCTACCCTAACTAAACTTCGACGGGCAATACAGAATAAGCGACGTGGTCTTCTGATGTCTGGAGTTCTGTTGCTGCATGACAATGCCAGACACCATTCTGCCACAAAATCTGATCAGATCTTTTGGATGGGAACAGATTGACCACCCACCGTACAGTCCAGACTTGGCTCCGAGTGATTTTCACTTATTCCGCTACCTAAAAGAGTTTCTCGGTGGCAAGCGCTTCGACACAGCTGACGAGGTGAAAGAAGAAGTTCAAGACTGGTTATCCTCACAGGCGGCAGACGTCTACGACTTAGGCATACAGAAGCTCGTAGAACGTTATGACAAATGTTTAAACAAATATGGAAAGAATGTAGAAAAATAGAGACACATGTGAGGAATTTAAAATATGAAGTGTTTTGAAAAAATCTGTAATGTTTTATGTTTTATAAGTAAACGGACCTTAGTTTCCGAATATCCCTCGTATATAGAAAGGAATAAATTTTTCGTTTCACTAGGTAGCGAATTAACATGCTGAGACTTAGGACAATGGAGACGAGTCTTTCGAAAAATGAATGATTTTTTTTTCAGTTAAAATACAGCATTAACTAAAAAAGTAATTCATTTTGAACTTTGCATCAACGTTTAAATCTAAAAAACTGGTTAAAAAGCATTTTTTTTTAAATTTCAGCACCAGAATTAAGGAATAATAAGCGGAAAAGGATTTATAACTTCCATTTTCAAAATATCATTAATTTTAAGGAAAAGAAAAGATACAGTACGTTAATAAATTATAAGATAATTTTAATTTTAGAAAATATGAAATAAAAAATTTAATTATTCTTTAAACACATGAAACATAGTATTAAACATATTTATGATAACTAGGTTCCAAAAATTTTGAATAATGCAAGTAAGAAGTAAATTAACAAAAACATTAGAAATATAGGAAAAATGCACTAAAATTATAAGACATGCTGTCTAAAAAAATGAAAATTAATATGGAATTTGTTTTCCATTTCTCCTGATAACTTAAAACACTCTTTTTTCGTTGAAACTACAGGATGGTTTAATTCAATTTCAGAAAATTTGCGCCGTTCTTTTACAAAGGTACATCCAATTCCATGAAAAATAAAAGCTCTTCATTATTAGCATTAACTTTGTGATATAATATACCCCCGAAGGTTTTCCATGGGATTCAAGACTGGTCTTAGCCATGACAAAACAATAACTTTTTTAAACCAGTCTGCGTCAATTGAATTGTGAAGATTGTAATTTTGTTCCCAAGAAGAACTAACTTAGAAAAAGGGGAAAAGAAATGCGGAAAAATTTCGAGAGCGAAAAATAACATGTCACAGTGCGTGACAGTCATGTTATTCTTAAACGAAATCCAATAACGGATACGATGTTCCCGAAATAATCTAAAACAACCCATCTTTTTCAGACTAAGAGAAGCGAAAACGTTCAGTAGATGAGTTTCAGCATTTCGAATTCGGAGGCCTAAGCAAAACTGTTATTCAATAGGTATCGCACATCCTACTTGGTAATTCGTATAATTACGATTTTACTGAAAATAGCTGTCATGGGGGGAAAAAATTGAAAAAAAAAGGCAAGAATATTTAATTCAGAACATGTTAATGTTTTTTCCTAAAAAAATAAAGAAAAATATTTTTGAACCAATAAGATTTTTTCCCGCAGTACTCGAATATTATCTGTAATTTCTTTTCCCATATTTAGAGATATTTTATTTTTGACATAATTATGATTATATTTTTGATTTTTATCATGTTTTAGCACCAACAAAAATATAATAGAAGTAGCTATAAAAATTAACTAACCCCTTACTTCTAAAATATGAGCACACTTCTTCAAATATATGTGGTATATTTTCTCATTCATAATTAATATCAGATTTTATTGATAAATTAACGTGTCGTCATAATTAAAAAGAAACAAAGTTTCTGAAAAGAAATAGGACCCAATAAATACATGACTTAAAATATTCTTGCCATGTAACTTTCACAATCATGAATGACTACTTGATAAATGAGCGTTTTACTTCACATTAATTGAAAAACAAACATTTATTTACGAGCAGTTTTTCTTAAGAATATAAATTGTTACCCAGTCTAATTTTCTCATAGACATTTCAAATCTATAAAACTGATAGTTTACTGAATATTTTTCATCACTCGATTGTCAACTACTAGCACAAAAACCAGCAACCCAAAAAGTATCAGAAAATAAACACCGTGCTAGTATATTTAATTACACATTTTTCTATAATTAGTATATTAGAAAATGTTAACATATTTACATATATGGAGATAAATTGCATATTTTTAAATACAGTGATTTCGCAAGATATGATCTGAAAATCATTTTAATAAAATGAATAAATAATTAACAGACATATTTAAATTATAAAATTGGTTTAAAAATTAAATGCAAGACAGTCATGAACTTTCTAGATATTTTTCATGAAAAATTTTAACTTCTATCCGACTTGACATGATTTATCAACTAAACTAAGGTCCCTCCGACGAGTTCTTTACCTCTGAAACGTTGAAAAGACACTTTTAGCTCTAGAAAAAGAGAATTGAGTATCTACAGTAAATATGCAATCAAAGAAATTTCAAGGAAAGGCTCGAAAAGGCACACGACTTCAGAAGAAATTGGGACTATACCTAGCAACTAAAAATAGAAAAAGGAAAACATGGGTGAGCCGAAAAGTAAACACTAACTTCCCGAGAAATGAGTTCTTCAACGGATATCTCTTTAGTTTTGAGTATACCAATTATGCAACACATTTAGAGAGAAACATAAAAAAAAGAAGCGCAGGTTTATTTCCGAGAAATCCATTGGCATCTCTCTACAAACGTATCATGCAACTGTTCAATGGATTCAAACTCACAAGGACGCTTGTCCTACTCTATTCAATCATAAAATATTTGGGTTTAAACTTTGTGTGGGATACACAAACAGCTGTTGCAAGATAAAAAGGATTTAAATAGAAACTCAAATGAGAGATCCCATCCCCCACCCCCTTCAAGCACATTTCCTGACCCCATCTATACTTTTGGTAACAACATTCGTGCTTTTACGACCTTCATTTTGAGATATTTAAGCTTCCTTTTTAGCATGGAGGACGAACAGAAATGTATTCAAATTTAGTACGAAATTATGTTAAACTAGAGCTTATCCGAAATTTCAATTATATTTATAACAAGAAAAGAAAAGATGTATTCGTGATCATAAACCCTATTCTAATTTTATAAACAGCAAAATATAAGGGATTAATAAACTTCATCTTCACTGATTTGGAAAAGCGTAAATGGATTCAAGCACATGTTATTAAGCTTCCCTTTTTTAGAGTCACAATAAAGATGGTTCTGAATCAGGTAAAATGAGAAGCGCATGTTTAGTTTTTAAAATGGGAATAATTTACTTGTGAGAAAAATGAAACAAAGAAAAGAGATTTAAAAATATATAAATAATATGCTTATTTTTGCTTCTTTATTTCTATCATGAATAAGCGAAGTATGTCATTATTTGTGTTGTATGTACATCAACGCACATCACTTAAACCTCCTTTCATGCGACACAGCTGGCCCCTGTTAAGAAAGTGCCGACCGAAAATTTTGTAGAAAATCGCGTTCTCTTTTCAATTATAAACATTCTCAAGGTCCCAAGTTTCACTATAGACCAGGGGGACCTTTTTGGGAACAGTGCCACTATATGATAAAAAAATTATGCGTGCCACTTCCAACTTTTCCAACAAACAAAAGAACATGAAAAGATGAAAAAATGTTACTTATTGGCTTAATATGAGTTTTTAAGTAAATAGTGCATTTTTAATGCAAATCTAAATAGTGGAAATTTAAAAAAAATAATGTAATATAAATAAGACAAAAGTACAAACTTAAGTTTTATTGTTAATAAACTTTTCACAGGTTCTTACAACTACTTAGGTTAGGTGTAAAATAAAAATAAGTAGCTTGAAATATTTAATTCTAGATATTTATTATAAACCATCAGTACTTTTTAATGCAGTTTTTAATTTTTATTTTTTTTACTAAGTCTCATCTATATTAGGATTAACTATCGCAGATGCTAACAAAATGAGGTTGTATTAGGTGTGTATCAGTTAATTTTGAGTTATATTTCGATTTTATTATGTTCATAATAGAAAACATTGTTTCACACACACACACACAAGCATATTGATCCAAACTTACAACAATATCTGACAGCCAAATAGAAAAAAATTGAAAAATTGCTTGTTGGTACAACTTTTCTACATTCGAAATAATTCCTATTCCTTACGGTTGAAATAAATGCCTTGTATTTGCTTTCAAAGCAGTATGGTGCTGTAGGTGAATATAATTCTGATATGAATTTCAGGTAAGTAACAATTAACGTCTTGCAGAAAAATGAAAAGGGATGCATGAAAAAAAAGATCATTTTTATTATTATTACTATCATCATCTTGAAAATTATTAAACCTAGCCATAATGAATGTTACAAAATGGATATTAAATTTTTAAATCTGTCAAAGGTCGCAACATTATTAACTTTGTTAAATAGTTCATGCATTGATATGAAATGTGATATTATTTTTTTTTTCCAAATTGAAACAAAACAAGCAAAAGTTTGTTTATTTTACGACACGCTCCCTCAAATTCCAAAATCTCATGAGTGCACTTCCTTTCGAAAGCCAGTACACAAAACAATGAAGTATTTTCTACATTAGAATTTTCTATTGTAATTAGGTGTATAAATAAATTTTTATGTGTTTTTTGTCTGAGGCAACCGCATTTCAATAAAACTGTAAAAAAAATTATTATTATAACTATCTGTTCCAATGCTTTAATTTTTCAACTAGCCTTCGCGTGCCGTGGTTACAATTCAGTAGAGCAACTTTGTGGCACGCATGCCGTGGGTTGGCAACTCCTGCTATAGACTGAGCAAGAAAACAAATATAAGTGACCGCGAATAGCAATTTTTCTCCCTCGAATTTATTTTCTCGCGCGCGAATCACACAACTTAAAATATTCTCATGAATTTCATTTACCTAGAATTTTCTGTATTAGTGTTTATTGTCAGGAAATCAGCCAATAAAGCAATATTTATACGCAATATTCTTAACAAACAGAAACGAATACGTTTTTAAACGATTAAAATTCCTCACATTTGTGATTGATTTCCATGAAATGTAAACAAAAGCTATACAAACCTAATACATTTAATAAGTTTTTCATAATATGTTGCTTAAATTCCAGTCTTAAAACTATTATTTACTTTTTCAAAGAATTTAATAGCTCTATTTCGTTTTAATTTTAAGCGTACATAGGCCTATGCAGTGACTTTTCTACAAATACTAAGGGAACACAAAAAAAATATGCTAAAAATTCTAACCAAAAACATTTCAATATATTGAATGTACTTTTTAATAAGCAAAATTTAATGTATCATAAATTAGAAGTCAAGTACTATACAAAATTTGACAAAACATCCCGTTTCTTTATTTTAGAAATTTTAATCCAAAAAAAAAAAAAAAAAGCACAAAAATATACTTTTAAGAAATAAGTTTCCCTTGACATTCGGAAACATATTGTTTTTGATGTAGAAAAATAAAATAAAAAAAATACATTTGACGAGAGGTTAGCCCTAGAATTACACCACTAACTGGTGCAGTTTCTCACATGTGGTGATTCGATTGAAAGCATTTGCATTTCTTCACATGGAAACGGCGTCCTGAAGGAATTTTCGCTTTGACAACACGCGCACCTTGAGCCAGAGGACGAGTCATCCCAATATACAATGATCGAAGAGCTCCAGAAAAGGGGAATAATCCCCACAGTCGGAAAATTGCCAAAGACGAATAAAACGCCTCAAGCGAACTAAATATTCTGGACGATAAATCGATCCGATATGGAATGAATTTCACGGAAAAAAGATAAATGTGATGAGGATGGAATATTTTTGAAAGAAAGGAATGTTTTGATAGTTCTCCCTTCCAGAAAATAGGCACTGAACATTAGGAATCATTTTCAACCGCTAGATTGAGAGCTGTTCTTTTCGTCTGATTATGATGAGACTTTCCTGAAAGAGAATAAGAGTGTCAGCTCGTCAATAGAGCGGCTTTTGCTTTACATACTGTTGAAAGGGGGAAACGCAAATTTATTTCAAAGCGGCAGATGCGGTACCGCCAGACAAACTTAGAGGGGTGGAGGGATATCGAGTAAAACTAGTAAGATGTGACAGCGGGGTTAGCAATCAATGGGTCTCTTATCGATTCTAGCAAACTGGATTTTCTTTAAAAATAAAAATGTTGCAACATACAAGAAACGAACAAAAGAGGTAATAAACAAACAAAAATAAACATTTCTTCACAAAAGGGTTCTCTTTATTGAAAGCGATAAAGCCCGTTGGTTTATATTTTGGTTTTGTTTTTAAAGATAGCAAAAGAAAGCTATTTATATAACAAATACTACTTCTACAGAAACTGAATTCATTTTGTCATTATTATATTCAATGTTCAATAATACGAGTTTCAACAAGCTTTAGTGTAACCCTTTTTTTATTATTTAACTAATTTTGTTACCAATTTATTTTACGATTGAATTCGTTAGTCTACTTTGTACGTAAAAATTTCATTGGGATATACAATTTATTAAGAAATACGAATTTATAGAATCCAATGGTGATGAATGCATTTCACATTAATACTGGTCATTCCTTGAAGATCAAACAAGGATTCCTTCAGATTTTGAAAAGATGATATAAAAACATTTTTATTTATTTAGAAAAAATATAAATAAGAATACTCTGTAAACATGATGTAAATGTAGTAATATAAAGTCACCAGATTCCATGCATAAAAAGTTTTATTTGTGGTAGGTACACTTTTCTTTTTCTTCCCCGATTAGATTCATTTTCATAAAAAGAAATTAACTAGTTGTCAACATTCGCGTCAATTATAAGAAGTAATTTTAGATATGAGCTGTTCTTAACTAACTCAGAATTGTTTTGCAATGAATTCGAATGACAGAGAAAACGAAATCTTAATAATTGGATAAGTAACAGAAAATAGCAACGTGTTGTCAAACCATTTGTATAATCACGATGAACTTTTTTTTGTTACTGTGTCCATTCTTTTTTCAATTTGAAAATCAACGTCTACACTTAAAGTGAGATAGTTCTTTCTTTCGTTTTAACTGAGCAAGCAATGAAAGGTTTACTTTGAATTTCAAGAAGCATTTTTGTCGATTGGCTTTTTGAACGTCATAAGAGAACGTTGTTAATCGCGAGAGCCAATTAGACAAGTTATCTTTAAGCGACTTAAAACGGACAGCATGCACTGAAACTCAACTAAAAAAGATGACTCACCATCTCGTATCGTTTCGGTTCATTGTTCGGAGAACTCAGTTAATGGTTCATTGTTTCACACTGACGTCGTTTCAATGTTTCATATCATTAACATAATCAATTCTTTTATTCATTTGACACAGAAAGTGAATCAATATCATTCTCGAAATTATATGAACATAATGCATTTATTCACTTATAGCAAAGTGAGGTGACATAAAACAAGTTAACCAACAGGAGTATTTACAAATTATCTTAGAAGAGTTGAACTTTGTGCAATTAACAATTAATTCTATCAAAGTGAATGATCCAGAAAACAAAATCTAAAATAAATATCTTAGACACAGAATGAATTACATTTTTTTTTTATTTCAGCACATCAAGATCCCTTTTTCAGTTTCACATTGAGAAAGTCATGATAGCAAATAAATTTTCAATTTGAAAACAAAGTTCAATAACATTTTTAGTATTTGTAGCCCTGATTAAAAGCTGAATGTTTGAGATATAAATAATCTTAATTTATTCAATACACATATCCAGTGCCGGTTTAAGCTCAATTCGAGCCCCCTTGTCACTGGCGGATCAAAATTTATAACCAGAAAATCTGCTTACCCGGGCCTCGGGCCTCAAGCGCCCAATGGATAAACCGGCACTGTACATATCTTTCAAAATCCTTAATTCTGAAAGTAAGTAAGCTGTTCTGGAAAAAATAGCGATTTAATTTAGTGATAAAAAAATGCCTGAATGACTCGTTTGTATCATGGCAATACTTATATATAACACACAAAATGTTTACTTACAACAGTAAAAAGATAAGTTGACAATATTTGAAGAAAAATATACAAAAATTGATAGGTTGATTAAGACTGAGCATATTACAAAAATTAGCACTTGAATCCTTCGCCGAATACAAAATATTTGAATGCCAAAACAACACACGTTTATTTGTACATTAAGAAAGGTTACCGAACTACATATTATTTATGAGCCCTCAACCCAGATCACATTAAATGATCCTTTCCTTTCTCTTTTTTTACTAAAACCCATCTGAGTTGGTGAAGATTATATGAGCATATTCGCTGAATAGATTATTTTTAGCCACTAGAACAGGCGCTCTAAAAAAAGCTGGATTTCAAATGTGTAAATGACTTTTAAATTGACACTAAGAGAGACGCTGGTGCTTAGTGCAACAAATGACATTAGTACAGCAGTCGTGACCGTCTCAAAAAGGCTCAATACGCTGATAGTTATGGACTTGGAAAAGTTTCATTTGTATTCTCTCAAATATATTAAAAGTAATTTTTTGATAACACTATTTAGAACATTTTCGAAAAGTATTAACACGGCATTTCATAACAATGACAGAAGAGAGAAAGATGCATATTATCATTTACAGAATTTCCAACAAATAGTTTTGAATGTTTTAAAATTCCCTTTCGTCTCTTTTTTCCACAAAGTAACAAAATAAAATTATTTTTCGCATTTGAAGTGGAAAATACAAAAAATAAGACACGTTATCTATGGGGAAAATTGGACTCAATTCAAGCAAAAACGAGAGATATATAAACATTTGCGGATCTGAATACGATAACGAAAAGTTAGAATATGATTTTAATATCAGTGTGCTTTTTTATTTCAAAGAAAAATGTACGGGTCAAATTCCTTAACACTAGGCGAAGAAAGATTTATGTAGAACGAGAAACTGTTCAACATAATAATACCAAATTTTAAAGTATTTTTTTAGCGTTTAAGACATGAAACAAAAATTTAACGAGATGAAATGTAATCCAAAAAATAAAACTAATCAACTCTATTATTGCCAGGATACTTTTGGAGAAACCATCAGAGCCGACAAACAAAACTTGGGACTCGGTCATGTGTCCCATTCTATTGTGCAGCACGTCAACACAGTTGCAAACCACCACTCCCCAGGGACGCTTTAGAAATCGTCACGATTTTCTCGGAATTGGCCGCTCAGGTTACAGCTTTCCTCCGTGAAGTCGCTAAATTTGGCATTTACTCTGCAGACTCTCAAATTATGCTGGGTGCGTTGTCACATAGCAGATGTTGGGGTTACGTGTGCAACAAAGCATCGCCTACTTCACTTTGCGTGCGGACCCGACCTTTTTCCGGTAAGGGGAAAAAAAGTTGTCGGGTTCAGGCACACAAATACTTCCCGTTACCCGCTGATAGCGTGAATGCGACAACACAGAGTATTCAAAAAAAGAATCAATTGATACCGTAAGGGATTAATAAGAGTCCAAGACAAATAGTATGAAGGATGTGGCTAATTGTTGATATATATTGATACGATAATGAGAAAATACTACGAAGATAATAATACTGCTTCAACAAAAAAAAAAAAAGACTACATTTTATATCTGGATTAAAACTTATTCCTTTTAAAATAGAAGGCGGAGCAAAGAGTAGAATAGATCATTGAGATTATATTTAATGGGCGAAATACAAATATTTATACTATAGGCCAGGGGTGGCGAACCTTTTTGGATCAACGTGCCATTTTTTCTAAAGAAATGTTTAATAAGTTAGAGGCGTGCCATCAAATAATTTGGACTTGTGATTATATTGGGGAACTAATAAAACTAAATACGAACAAATCAAAAATTATGTATTTAATACGAAAAAATACATTTTGCACTGTATAGTAGTAAATATTTTAGCTATACATGTAATTTAAATTAAAATAACATTAGTGTGACCTTTGTTGTTGTAGATTAGATGACAAATAACTTAAGGATTATAAGATGTTACTTTTAGCAAAATGCCTGCTGAATTAGAGTCGTCTGTTAAACGGTTTCTAAGCGAGTCTTTGATGTTATTTTTCTCTGAAAATAATGACTCACAGATAAAGGTAGATGAAAATATGGTTAAAATAGCATAAGCCAGCTTCTTCAAACAGTTAAATGCGTTCGGAATTGAATTCCATGTTTCCAAAATTTCGTTACTGGCTTTTTTACTTATATTGTTTGTTAATCTTTCGGCTTCAATCTCAATTCCAACTTTTTCCTTATTTCAATAAACTTTTGAATCCATATTGAACTGGACTGGAAGTCAATCAGTTGCATTTCATATTCTTCAATTTCCAACTAATCGAATTGGGACAAGTTCAGTTTATCAAATGAAATCCCATCAGGGTACATAATAAATTTTAACGTTTCCGATAATTCCTTGGACTGAGAAAATTTCGCTGAAAATTCTTGGATTAAAGAATCAATTATGGAAATAAAGTCATCAATAACTTTTTCTTCATTTCGTTTCTCTTGGGCATCTAAATCTTTGATATTTTTTTTCAAGTTTGGGAAGTACTTGTAGTTTCTTGTAATAATATCGTTTCTGAAAACATACAGTTTAGCTTCAAAAGCGCGAATGAGATCCGTCATGACGATAACTGTTTTATTCGAGCCTTGAAGCTTTACGTTCAATTCATTGAAATGTTGGCATATGTCTGTAAAATACATAAATTTTAAAAGCCACATATAATATCCGTCAGCCATGGGTATTGTTCAATTTTGCTCTCACTTTGTAGAAACAGTCTGATTTCTTCCAAGCAATGAACAAATCTTTGAAGTACGTTTCCGCGGCTCAACCAGCAAACATTATTATACATTAGTAAGCCATTATACACCGAATTGACTTCATCCAACAAAGCATCAAACTTTCGCTTATTTAAAGCCTGCGACGATATGAGGTTGACAATTTTTGTGACTAACGTTATTACATTATCAAGAGATGTTAAACCACTTTTTGCACATAAGGCTTGTTGGTAAATAATGCAGTGGCATTCAAGAATCGAATGTCCTACGTCTGTTTTAAATGAAGAAATGAAACCATTTTTTTTTTTTTTTTTTTGCCTACCATATTTGGAGCACCATCAGTGGTTGCTGAAACAATTTTTTTCAAATCAATTTCTTTCTCAGCAAACGAATTTCTTACTGCCGTACAAACATATGTGCCCTTTGTAGTTGTTAACAACGATGTTATCGCAATTAATTCTTCCAAAATCACGTTTCCTACACTATATCGAGAAAAGACAGTTAAACGTGCAGATTTAGTGATGTCAATACTTTCATCAAGACATAGCGATATAAAAGGAGTGGAGTTAATGTCATTATTTTGTTGATCTGAAACATTTTCTGCCATTTTCAAGATTCTATCTTTTCTTGTGTTTCTAGATAGTTCAGCGCATCAAAGAGATTCCTCCATCTTTATTATCAAAAAGTGAGGGAGCGCATGCCATTAAAGCTTCCTTCAAAAACTTTCCCTCTTGAAAAGGTTTACCATGCCGAGCAATGGCATTTGCAGCCGAGTAACTTGCGCACTTGTGTGACAATTTTTGCTTGCATATTTAACCATAGACGTCGACTGTTTAGTTCTGTCTTTTATTTCACTTGCAATTAGTTCTTTTTGCTCTGGTTCGCATGTTTCACAAAAGGATTTGTGATTTGTTTCAAAATACCGTTTTATAGACGATATATGTTCTTCATACCACTGTTCCAGAACATAAAACACATACCGCTTTGTCGCCTTTACTGATCATGCCATATTTCTCAGTGCACAAAGTTTAAAATTCTCTTCTACACTTACTATCTTACACTTTTTCTTTTCTTTTTTTTTTTTTTTTTTTTGCTGAACTAGCCATGTTAAGTAGCAGTTAAAAATCGTAAATTTAACACAAATAAACTTTAAATATACAGCTGTGTCGGCGAGATTGACTATTCTATGTGCTCTCGCTTGATCACCCCCACCCCACCCAAAAACACCTTTTCACTGACTGCGCACGACTGCGGGCGCATGCGTAGATTTTTGTTTTTTTTTTTTTTTTGGAAATTGAGTACTTGTAGAGATTTCTGCAGTGTCTGCTCTTTCGCTTTTGTCTCAGGTCATTAAAAATTTTACAAATAAAGCCGTGAGAGTTACTTTATGAATTAGACTTACAAGACAAAAATTAGATCACATTGATAAATTAGATGTATACAAGCTGAACCATTAATGTAAACGTTAGAATATATTTTTAAGCAACTTAAACATATCTAGAAATAGTTACATACACACACACACTACACATAGATAAACTTTGCATCATTAGCAATTATAGTACACGACGTAACTACGCAAGACATAACAAACGAGTCTACTCCCCGACTTGTCGACGTCGCGACGGATCACTCACGTTTGTTCATAATACTTCATAGTGAACTTAGTAATTTTCAGCTAAAATGCAAACCGTTTTTGATCGATGGCGTGCCCAAAATATTCTGCCGCGTGCCATCATTGGCACGCGTGCCATTGGTTCGCCATCCCTGCTATAGGCAAAATCATGGTGGTATATTTTGCATTCAAAATACATAACAATGTACGCTTTTCGGCGGGAGACATGTCTTTTGAACTTACGAGCATATTCTCACAGAAAAAATTAGTTTATAGAGTGCACACGAGTAAGAAAGGATACACGAATACATATACATGACCAATAAAAAGTCAAATGCATTATGCTTCATGTAATGTGTACACCATTCACACAATAATTCTAACATTCGAGATGAAATAATATTCTCTCTTTCAAGTAAAGTAATATTTATCTTACAAACGAAATGCATTTTAGAGTGAATAATTTCTTAACACAATACACATTAATTACTTGATATAAAATAAAATCAAACATAAGATGAGAATTAAGTAAGACACTTAAAAATGTGCGTTTCGAGGATACCTGTTTGAAGTACAATTTGTATACCAACGCAACGTTAAAAGTAAGTGACAAAACGGAACGTTACCTAATATAGACAGAGAGGTCCTTAAAAAAATACTTCCTCAATTCTTTCTCTCTCTCTCATTTACAAAATAATTTTATTTATTTTTCACCAACAAAAACTTTCAAAACAGCAAAACTTAATTACATTTCTGATAATAATGAAATAACGGAGTTGTTACTCAAAACACGGCTAACATAGTTTTAAAATCAGCAACTTTTAACTCCACAACATAAGCTTGAGTTTTAAATAAAAATACAAAACATCGACATGGTGAACATAATTAGTGGGACTGCTTTCAGAATACAACTCCGAGATAACTAATAACAGACTTTCTTTTCATCTCACTTACATATTGGGGTCACGCTTAACTAATAAACACAGAAGTAGCTCATCAAATTTTGGTTTAATAGATTCGACACATTTCTCCTTCACAATAATGTTCAATGAATATATTCTCTTCACCCTGTTTTAAGTATTAAAAAACTCTTTTTTTTTTTGTAAACAACATTCATCCGTAACTTTTTCAAAAAAGCAAATTAAATAGAATTAAGTAAAGCAACATATTTTCATTTCAGACTAGTAATATCAAAGCATCTAATACTCATAAACAAAATAAATATTTTGCAATTAAAATCTATTTAAAAAATTATTGCTACTAAAAAAAGCTAATAATGATGCATGATTTAAAAAAATCAATGAAAAAACTTCCATTTAACCAATTCCTAAAATAGAAATTAATATTTTAAATTAATTTGTAAGAAAAAAATTGTAAACACACAAAAAATAAGGCCTTTTTTTTAATGTAATTCAGAAGAAAGATAGAACGGAGTGAGTGACAAATTTTTAAATACAGTAAAACCTTGTTTTTGTGCGGTAGATAGGGACCGCATAAAAAGAAACCGCACAAAAAAAATATTCGAAAATTTCATAAATACTTACATACAACAAACTACTTGGTCAACGTACTACAGAAAAAAAAATTTATGCGGCGGATAGGGACAGCATATAAAAAAAGTCACCCTTAGAAATTACGTCAATTATTTACGATATTTATGAGAAAGTACTTCCAAACAAAACAAATAATTAAATTACACATGGAAACATTTTAAAAACATTTAATTTCTAATTGCATAAATGGAATAGTTTTCAAAATGAGCATTCATAATTCACTGCTACTCATCGTAATCCAAAGCACGTATCTTCTTGTGATGAATTAGTTCAAAATCGCTTTCGTCTATTGTAGATACAATTTCAATTGATTTATTTTTTGGCACCATAAAGTAAGTGATAAGTTTTTGTGACGACGGTCAGTTGGTCAGTTGCTTGTAAACGTCACGATAACCAGATATGCACGATGGAAGGATTTTTGGAATTTCAAACTTCTTTAGGAATTGGTTTAAGAAAATGTTCTCTTCCGATATGTTGCAAAGTTGGATCCCTGCATATCTTTTATCCGCTCTCAAAGAATTCGGTTTTTCTTGTCCGTCTTTATAATTTATCAAATTATTGATAATGTTAACTGGCATTGAAAGTTTCGTCAACATTCAAGTGCGTGAGAGAAAGCAATTGAAAGTGCATTGTCGAGAGACTGGTAATAACAAATGAATAGAGCGTCTTGAAGTGTACATATGTCCATCGATAGAAAACAATAGAGGCGCCAAAATCGTTGAAATTCATATACCGCATAAAAAAAGAATCGCACAAAAATAAAATTGCATCAAAAAGGACCGCACAAAAACAGGCTCTACTGTACAAATTTGGAGTGGTTCAAGAATCAAAGCATTCGACTCGGTTCGGTGCCTTATTAATATATAGTGTCGGCAATTTTTTACTAAAGGTGTGAAACGATACCATGCTCAGAGAAAAAGCCAACCTCAGATTATAAGAACCTAAATTTTAAAAAGTCAGATGTGCTCTCTCTCATTTTATTGAAAGTAATACAAATCAATCCATACTGATGAGCATTATAAACTGCAATTTTCTATATTTAAATGTTTTTTCTGATTTTTCTTAAGTGAATTACTTTTTTAAATAATTAACATATAAAATTACATGCATTAATAAGTATGAATTTTTACGAGCAACAAGATATCAACAGAAAAAATGTACCGGCTGAACAGTGGCGCACACAGGAATTTTTCAAGGGGAGGGTCCGGGGTCGAAAGTTGAACATTCTTGTATCATGCTCCTTTTAATTTTGTCGAATTTCGGTAACAAAACACAGTAAAAAACTAGTTTTTGAATAAATAATTAGCATTAATTAATAAAATGAATCATTAATAGCAAGTACTTAATTAAATTTTACGTACTATATACTTAGAATTATAATCAATCGGGAAAAAAAATCAAGGGCTTGAGGGGGGTCCGGACCCCCAGGACCCCCCCTTGTGTGCGCCACAGCGTCTGAATAATTAATCGATGTATGGGAGATTTCAGATAGAAGGGAGATTATTAATTGCAACAGCACGTGCAAAAATAAATAATTAAACAACGATGGCTGTGGTATCGGTTTTCGATAGCTATTTTATTTCCTGCTACGCCTCCATCCGCCTACTCCACGCACACATTTGATACTTCCGTTTACCGACACATTAACAGGGGCGAACAATTCAGCAATTAGATGCTTTTTAAGGTGTAATATATCAATCCAATACGTTTGCATCAATTATTTCTTACAAACAAGATCAGATAGATTTAACACCAAGAACAATCAATTTCATTAGATCTAATTGTTGTAGAAATTTTTTTTCTTACCTTCCTTTTTACTCCTGTATATTATTGTTTTGAGAATACCAAAAAAAGGTTTAGGGAAAGTAAAGAAAACACTGAATTGTCGAAAGTATATAAAAGTTAGAACTCCATTGTGTTCATCTGTATCATTTTATAGTTTATAATTAAAACCTACATAATAAATACTCTTAATTTGTACTTACATGAATTTAAGTTATGAAAGGAATCTGAATCAATCCATAAATTTCAAAAATTAATACGTACAGAATGAAGAAATACATTATATATTCTAATTCAGAAAATTTCCTATTCAATTATTTATTATCAAAATATTCGAAAATCGAAATAAATTCTTTTATATACTTCTGCAAGCAAAGAAAGTGCTTATCAAAAATTCTTCACAGATACTTAAATCTGAAATGACTTTTTCATGCATTGTTTTGAAATATAAATAATTTCAGAAATAGAGAATTTTTTCCTATGAAAAAACGTAGTTTTACTCATATTTTTTCTGGATTTATTTTTCTATTCTACACATGTTACCCACTTTCAATAATTAGTTTATGAAAGAGTTTTGGCCTATTGATAAATGTTTTAAGAATTTTAAAGTAGGCGGGGGGATCAATGTTTAGAGGTGATTTTTTTTTTAATTTGTGGTACAAAAATAATGCATAACATCTAAAAATAAAATTAATATCTGAGAAGAACGCATTAAAGATATCACCGTAGCATATCAAAAAAAGAGAATATTAAATTTCAAAGTAGACGCGCTTCACAAATCCTGATCTTGTTATTTATTTTTTTATTCCAGGAAGTTATTAGCAAACGAATATGCGACACTGAACATATTGGTTTATTTGAATGCAAATAGATAAGTAGATTGGACTCGAAAACCTCTTGACGGATTTTCAAAATAGATTGAATCTGAAATACATATCGATTTTTCAAGGCAGCTTATTTGCGTTAAGATTTAATTCAAACGAAAATACATTAATATTTAATACACCAGGCATTTAAAATAAAAATAGATACTTCCATTAAATACACATTTTTCCTGAGAAACACAAATTAAACAAGCAAAATTTCGAACAAAAAGAAAATGTTGATATATGAAAAAAAAATATATAATAAATAAAGGTTTAAAAAAATTTTTACGAGAGAAAAACATAAAATTACAGAAAAATGTAATAAAATGCATGAGAAGGACACAAAACTTGAAATACAGGCGTAGCCCATTCTTTCGATCCACCCAAACACACAATTCTCCTTAGTTTCGAAAATGTTGAATCCAAATTTTTAAGACTGTCTTCGCCAAATGTACGAGAGTCTGTGGAGTCTATTTTCAAACAGAAAAATGCCTCCATTTTTATGAAAATTTGCAACATTCTGATACATACATTTGTTTACAAAAAATATGGCGTTTTTAAAATATCAAAGGATTCCATAAGTGATTCCTTTTTCACGTGTAAATAGATATCTCAACTCGGATAAAAATGAGGAGCATGATAAAACATGCTGCTTTTTAATGGATAGCGAAGCCAAAATGTAATATTAATATTGGAGTACTTTCATTTCAGAAAAAAATGCTCCTAATTGGGGTCCTGATCTTTACTATTAAGCGAAGACAAAAGCATTTTAGAAAAAAAAAATCTCCAATTAAAGCATGAAAAGAATTGCTTCTAAGCTGTTGCACTAGCAATATTCACTCTAGCATTTATTCTGTCAGCGTATCATTCATGTATGGTTCAAATGGATTTTCTCACTTTCACACAAATGAAAGAACATCTTATCCCAAATTTCATTTGTCACAGAATAATATTACGTTCTTTCATCGATAAAAAATTTGCCTCTCCCTGCTCTTATATGCAACATTTATCCGTCAATAAAAATATTTATTCTCTCATTCTTCTCCCTTCAAGAAGTTTAAAAAAATGATTTTCATAACTTAGGAAACTTTATAGAAACTTTGTATCCTCTAAATCTCTTTTGTCCATATTTTATGCACGCGTGAAAACAAACATAATTCAACAATGTATATCTACTTTACATTTTTAAGTAAGGTTTCGATTGGACCCCAGGGAGTGTTTTCCTGTCTTCTTTTTATGACTCAAACTTTAGTTTTCAGAGATGCAATATTCAGCTATTAATTAGGTTCATTCATTTCACAAAAATATAAACAGCCTAGTTGCAGGCTTGCAAAACAAAGTGTGTGTCATGTTTTTTATATCACGGTTTTCCTCTTTGTCCTCAAGTATTTAAACTTGGAATTTCAATAATTCCCTCTGTTCTCTGCTTGTTTTTTGAGCGAAGCACACACTCGAAATGACTCTCCTGATATTAAAATGAAAGAAAAGATTATGTGAGCAATATTAAGAAGCTTTGTTTCAGTGCAACGACTACTTTATCACATTTAGCCAAAATGAATACTTTTTCGGAAACTAACTTTATATATATACTAGCTGGTATACCCGTTCTTCGCACGGGTAAATTGAAAAATTAAACAATACAGACTGAAGAATAAAGGAGTTTTTAATGAGTTAATTTTACGGGAATTGTAAATTAAACAAACAAAAAAAAGCTTTTTGCATACCTAAGCTGAATGAAAAAACCATGTTTGCGAAATAAAAAACTGAACTATTTTCATGAAAGAAAACCTAACGGGGCGTTTAACATTGATTTCTAATTATTACTTAACCCCTTCAGGACCAGCAAAATGAGAAAGAAGCATTTCTCCAGGCCCACACGCACGGGACCGGGCGAATTTCCCAGTTAAGCCTAATTTCATTTTTAAAAAAATGATTGATTGATTCATGAAAATCTGAAATCTGTTTTATTATTTTAGATTCTTAGAAACTAACTATTATTAAAAAATGATGACAGTTTTTTGTTTTACTCTCAGCATCAGAATCGTTTTCTTTTTATTGCTTCACATTAATAATTTTTTAATTCTAACGTAATATTGTTTTTTATAAGTCATATATCAAAATTTGAAGCTATATCTTATCTGTGAGAAGGAGGGGAAGATAGAAGAATAATTAATTTTACACTAAAAAACCGCTTTCGGTCTATACGAGAGGAGAATAAACCTGTCTTAAATCAAAAATAAGTGGAATGGAGCAAATTTCGAAAAGGGAAATTTTTTGACATAATTTTAGAAATCACCCACATTGTGCGCGTACGAGCACACACACAGAAATGCTGGCGTCATGAGGAAAAGAGAAAGCCCGAGCAACGACGGGCTAAGTGGTGGAGGGGGAGGGGAGTCATTTTTTGAAAAAGAGCATTAGAAGTGCTGATTTTGTGAAGGAAAGAGAAAATTTATAACAGTAGAGAAAGCCCATGAAACAACGGGCCATGCAGCTAGTTTTAATTTTTAAAAAAGTACTCTTTTCTCCATGAAAACAAAAAAAAAGACGTAAAACTTACAAAATACTAATCGGCAAATCTCAAACGATAAATTTACTCTCACATAAACTGGTTTTGGCTTGAAATGACACAAATCTTTTAAATAACAACTAATATATGGTTTTTATTTTTAATTAATCCTTATATTGCGCATAGCTTTTTTCTGTTCTTATGGTCATAGCAACTCTGGTTGCGATAGCAACGAAAAAAAATCGTTTGTTCTTACAAAATTAAAAGTGAGTCAGTAAGAATAAATTATTCTTTTTCGTTAAAATTGAGTCATCGCGTTTGTTCCATGAAGAAATGCTTTTTAAATGACTTTGAGTATTAAAAAAATAATAATAAATACTCCCTATTTTTGAATTGGATGTTCTTCATTATTTTATTGGCTTCAATTTTGTTTTCGCAGAACCTTATTTTTTTTTTTTCTAAAATAAAAGTAGCCTAAGTTACTATTTGTAACAACAGCTATCTGCCAGTGAAAGTTCCTTTAAATTCGGTCTTGCTGTTTCAAAAATTAGCCGGAATAAACAGATAGACAGATAAAAATTTAAACTTTAAAAAATTTAATTTTTTTAAAAATAAGTACCGTATATACTTTTAAATGCAATTAGTAAAAAGCTGTTAATTTCAAACTACAAAACACACTTCAATTCAATTTATTTGTATATATTAAAAGATTGGATTTTCTTTTAGGTATAGCTAAAGGGTGTAAGCGCACTTTTTCACCTAAAACGTAATTAAAAATATTTATTTTAGAAACAACTACCTACGTACTTAACTAAATAAAACAACCTGTTGGCTCTGCGATCGCCACCCCCACCGCACACTCACACTTGTACAATCACTCTTGCAAGACAAACATCGTGACTGCTTTGTACAGTGTTTGTGTAAGTGAGAAGTCAAATGACGTAAAACCCAAAGACTTCCTGATTTAAGTTTAAATGCTGTCTTAAGTTATAGAAAAATTGATGTTGCTCAGTGTTTTTGAGAGAGAATGAAATCATTGGAATGATGATAAACGTTGAATGCAACAGTTCAAAACAGGTCTTAGTAACAGTAGGGTGAAACGAATCTGCAAGCAGGGGGGTGGGGGGAGCGGGACTCGTGATCTTTGACACTGTCGATGAGATGAGGACTGGGTAGAGTGAAACGAAGCCGCATGCAAGAGGTAAGTGAAGACTGTTCAAATCAATAGAATCGGACATGAACAGGAGATATCAATGGGTCCCGGTCGTTCGTTACTTGGGCTTATATATCGATAGTCGACTAACTTACAAGAATCATATTGACTATCATTCAGACAAATTCTGGGGTAGAATAGCGTTAGCTATCTCCCTTATTGGGAGAAGCTCTCCTCTCTCCCCTGGAAAATAAAATAAAGTTATCCTGTACAAGCAAATTTTGCGTCCAACAATAACGTATGGGTCCCCATTTGGGGGCCGCCCCGACCCACACAAAACGCATTCAAATAATCTAAAATAAAATTCTTAGAATTATTGCTAACGCACCTTGGTACGTTAGAAATAGTGTCATACATCACGACTTACACATGGAGCCGATAGATAATTACATCACTAGAACTTCAAGAAATGTTTTTACTTCTATTCAAAATCATGACAACCCAGTAATTAAAGCACAAACACTATTCACGTATCCTCACTGTAAAATAAATTTTGCTTACAAAACTACAAAATGGAATCTGCCCTTAAAGCCGCCGTAATTACAACAAAAATACTTAATTGCTACACTTAAACAACACTCATATGCATTTGCCTACATCAGAAATGGGATCAGAGAATAAGCTCGCTCCTGCTTCGATTTCAACAACTGTTTCGGCTGCAAGTTTTGCCTTGCAGTCTCCATCCATTTTTCATCCCAGCTGCAAAAAAAAAAAAAAAAAAAAAAAAAAAAATCCCGCAGCATTCTCCTTTCCGACTGCCTTTTTGGTGCTCCTCGAACGCGTTTTGGCCCCCTTCCTTGCGCTCTTCCATTCCTGCCCTCGTGACGTGCTTCAGTTTCGTTCTCGTTAGGCCGCTTCTTCCTCCATCCTCCCCTGCGGGGAGTGTATTCAGATATTTATTTTCCTTGATACTTTCTCTCCGCGAATTTGGGTATAAGCGATTCATTTCGCTGGCACCCGTCCAATCTAATTTTCGTTTTTCGAACAGGAGATATATCGCGAGTGTCAATAACCTTATCAAACAAAAAAGTTTGAAAGAACTGCTAGAAGCGTTGAGACAGAAGGCTCGCAAAATAAAACAATCCCTATTACATAAAAATAATCCCTATTGAAATAAACAATCCCTATTAGAAACGGATATTGTTCACCATTTCATTGGTTTTAATTTTATTTTCGCGGAACCCTAATTTTTTTTCCATAATAAAAGTAGCATAAGTTATTCCTTATAACATTAGCTATCTGCCAGTGAAAGTTTCGTCAAAATTGGTCCAGCCGTTTCAGAGATTAGCCGGAACAAACAGACAGATAGACAGACAGACAAAAATTTAAAAAAATGATTTTTTCATATAAGTACCGTGTACACTTTTAAATGCATTTAGTAAAAAGCTGTTAATTTCAAATTACAAACAGACACTATATATATATATATATATATATATATATATATATATATATATATATATATATATATATATATATATATATATATATAGGTAAGTTACCTCTATATCTTGTAATGGATTTAGATATTCCTATCCATATTACTTTCAATAGATTTTTCTCAGTATTATTTACATAGAGGGGGAAGGTTGGCTGGCCAAAAAACATGTCCAACCCCACTTTTATATAAATTATGTTATATATTAGCTGTCCTAAGTCAGCAATGCTTATAATACTGCAGCATCCATTTTATAATTTTTAATCTCGGTTGCCCATGTGTCCTTCATTGTGTGATTTCCCTACAGTCTAAGTGTTTTGTGTGTACTAATGTGATTGATGGATGTTTATCTTTCGTTTGTAGAGCATTAGACCATATATATATATATATAGGGTGATTCGCTACCAGACCAGCAAACTTGCAGGGTGTGTCGAAATCACATATTAATGCAGGGTCGCAAATGCCACATGCGAGCTGCAGTGCAAAGAAGCAGAGAAAAAGAAAAGAAACAGCAAAACATTAATCGGACACAACACATTTTATTGAAAGGTTCCACTACAATAGGTGTTCAAAATTATGACCAGAAATCATCTGGCAGCCTGACAGCGCAGCTGCATGGAATTCCTTACGTTCTGGAAGATTCATGGTATGTCTTCTCCTTGCCATCTACCGCAAGACGGAATCTTCCAGAATGTAAGGAGTTCCATGCAGCGACGCTGGTGCGCAGTGGCCGGTATTTCCTGCAGCAATTCCGGAAGAAGAGGGAAATTTGCATACTTGCAGGTTTCTTCAATCCTACCACGGCGCTCCAAATCTTAGCATTCGTTTGGCCACTCCCTTCGTCTGGCGCGTCGTCCTTATAACGGCTAATATTATCGCGATTTCCCCCGACTAAACGTGGTTTGCGACCTCATGTCCTGTGATGATTTGTCGTCCTCATGCTACCTCCTGTCAACCCTCTGAATTTGTCGGTCGAATTCAGAAACACCCTGTACATGTATACAAATTTAATTTCAAGGTATGTTTTGTTAAGTTTTTTAAGAGGAAAAGAAAATTATAGCAGATAGGTGAAAAGATCCGCACTAAGACAAGTCTTCTTATCTTAAGAGAAAGAGGCCAACTGAGAATTAATGAGAATAAAACCAAATACAGACCTTACACTAAATCATGCTTTAACAATTCTCACTATTTACGTTCGGAAATTAACAATAGGAACGATTGTACTACTAAAATCCAAAAGAGAATTACTTTGGCTAAAAGATGTCTTAATGGAATACGAAGATATTTGAAATCGCATTTAATCAAAAGACAAAGGTTCTATTGTATATAAGGTTCTATTGATCAGTGCTAACCTATGCAGGTGAAACTTGGTCAATGTCTCGAACAGATGAGAACATGATAAGTATCTACGAAAAAAAGATTTTAGGATTTATTTTTGGAGGAATTCAAGAAAATGGCACGTGACGAAGAACATCAGATTTAGAACTCTATCACTCATATAAAGAATCTGACATCATTGACTTCATCAAAGCACAACGAATTCAATGGGCAGGCCACGTTGTCAGAATGGATGAAGACCGCACCCCTCAAAAAGTCTTCAATGCCCATGCAATAGGCACACGGAGAAACGGCAGGCCAAAGATTGATTGGATCGATAGCCTGGATTGAGAAGATGGATGGATGACCTAGAAAAATATCTCCTAATTTTAAAAACTAAAAATTGGAGAACACTAGCAGGAAGAAGGCTAACCTGGAAAAAGCTTTTTGAGAAGACCTACAATGAGATGTCGAGTCACTGAGGGAGGAAGGTGAAAAGATATGATTATGTTATGAAGGATTATAGCAATTTAGTGTACAACAACTGTCCACACGCGTCAAAACCTTTAAAGCTCTTATGAACGCTATCACGTGATGAACAGACGTGGAAAAAAAATGTGCATACTCATACTTCTTCTTACTAATATCCCGCACTTATTCTAATTTTCCACATTTTGCTTCCTTTCATTTTGTGGTTGCTATGGATGATAGTGTTATCCGTCCTTAGCAATTGTCCAGCAGTGTATATAAACACATATATTGACAGTAATACCTCCTGCAAGGGACGTCTCCGTATAAAAGACGTTTCTATTTATGGGATAATGTTGGTCCCGAGGCCTTTTGAATAGGATCCTTACTGTATTTACTTATTTTAACGGACACTGAACAAAGTTTCAAAAATAAGATAGAAGTAGATAAATAAAAACAAATACAGTATGTTGGTAATTTTCTCAAGTTTCAAAAGCTAGTTTGTACTCAGCAAAAGATACATACTACTTTCAAATTTTTTTCTCTTTAAAAAAAATCATAAAAATATTTGTCATAATAAACCAATCTAATTACAAAAAGGAGGAAAGGAAAAGATAAAAAAAATACATCACTTATCTGTTCGGCGCTTTGATTTATAGACATAACATAATACATAATGAAGCAATTACGCGTCGCAGTAGCTTGCCCTTTTCTTCGGATTTACATTAAAAATAAAAATTTGAAAACTTAATTCTTTTAGTCCCTTTTAACACAAGTGAACTAGTGTCACACACAACAAAAGGAGCAGACAGTCGGGAGTTAATTTTAATTAAAAATCCCCAAGGTTCTTTCACACGTGCTCAACTGGCACTCCCTGGTGTGTCACTTCCTAAGGCCGGTTTCACAAGAGGCAACTTGGTGCCAATCAACTCGTTTTCTACTACCCTTCCTCTAGTGTGAAGAAAACTCCTTTAAAATACAGACAAAAAGTTGAATGAAAAGGGACTGCATGACTGATCGATACAATGATTGAATCCAAAGAAAAAAACTAAAAGGTTTTTTTTTGGTTTTGTTTTTTGTTAGTTTGTTTTTTCATTTTCACTACACTAGTAACCGAGTGTGAAAAGCGTAACTTCCACGATATCCTTTTAATTGAGTCAACTAGTGGGAAGGCGAAGGTGGTTTTCGAGAGCTTGATGGAGTGGCACAGCCAGTTAACCATGTGTGAAGGGCAACTTCTATTCAAAACTAGCTCCTGACTGTTTCATCTGTTACGCGGCACAAGTTGACTCATGTGAAAAGTCCAACTGATCTGCTATCTAAACTATTCACACATGCACAGAAATATTCGTCTTCAAAGTTATAATAAGCTCATTTTCACAGTAATCTTTCCACCCCCCACCCCCTGTCTTTTCAATATAGTTCAATATAAAAAATTATTCAAAAAATTATCCATATTTCCTCGAACAGTATTCAACTACATTGCAAATATGAATTTAACAATTTTGGAGAAAAACACCAGAATTAATTGTTTTATGTCCATTTTAGTAGAAATGATTGTTCTATATTGTAGCAAACTGGGATGAGAATTATTTGAGTTGGACACGTCTCATTCATTCTTTTTTTTTTAAAAGGAATAATTTCACTAAGTCAAATTTCATTAATTTTCGAATTTCGATCACAGAAAAAATGATATTACATTTCTGAAGCAACGAAACAAAATGCACAAACACTTTGATATATTACAATAGAAATAATGTTTATTACTATTTCTTCATAGGCAGTTACTGTAATATTACAGCACTTTTGTAACAATCATTCTACTTTATATACAAGTATCACCGTGTAAAATTAATATTTCAGTAAATAACAATTCAGCTTTATTTTCATACCTTTAATTCATATAAATCTAACAAAAATTGCATATAATGTAAATATGCGAACTATTCAAGAAAAAAAATAATTTCCAATAAATTAACCTAATTCAATACTTTTTAGGAAGAGAAAGAAAGGATTGGACACACAATTGATAATTTCCGATAATAAGAAATTCAGCTAATTATTAAATATCAAAACAGAACAAGTGATGCACAATAATTAATTCTATATATAGCCTTCCAATTATTTTATTTCACTCCAATTTTATATCAAACATTTCAAATTTAAATATCGAACCTAGTCTTTACGGAGATAGCGAATGCATTCAAAGAGAACGAACATTTTTTGTGGCACATCAGGATTAGATTGAGCGGATAGAAACGGCAACGAGAAAAATTCGAGATAAAAAAAGGATATATATATATGTAAGGATAATTAACTTCCCTATCTAGCACTTGACTCATCTTTCTCCGTTCCCATATTCAAGTATCAAACTAATCACCCATTTATTTCTTCCGAACATATGGCCTAGCCAATAAACATGTCTAATTCCAGATCGTTAGATTTAATAGTCAACATATGTCAGCATTAACTTGCAAGCCCCTCTTCAAAGCAGCGATACTTACCATGTGTTTTTCAAGTGTTATCCACTTGAAACCACCACCATGGCGTGCTTTTTCCTCCCTGCCCTTAGCGTCAGAACAGATGTCGACACGATGGAATAAAGATCGCCGTTTTTAAACTTTAATCTGATTCTGTCTTTAAAAATCATGACAGAATTAAAGCCGGCAGGATTTTTTATCTGCGAATGGATTTCAAATCTTAACGTAAAAAACTAATCTTTTTTATAAAATAATTTTAATATAAAAACAAACGCCAACTGCGGTAATAAAATGATATGGAGAATTTGACGGAACACCGAATGCACCGTATGCCTATATATGAAGACGTCGAATTGCCGGAATAAAAAATGATACGAAAAAAAAAAACGCGCTAATAATCCTCGGAAGAACATCGCTCTTAACGCCGAGAAGAATGCAGTGTTTACCGCCGAACGTTATTTCTTCCGTTGCTGAAGAGACCAGCAAGTTTGCCATGAAAGAACCAACTTTCGAATGGCGAAAAAAGAAAAAATAAGAGAAGCGTGAATTCCCCAACTCATTGATGAAAGACGTCAATCCCTTCCGCCAGAATAATAATAATAAATAAAATATGTTCTTCTCCGAATGGTATTGTGATTTAGTTCCAGTGATACAATGATGGAAGGACCAACAGTACCAGAAAAAAAAATCTTTTTTGCCGGAAAGTCTGCACGGTAATACTATGAAATAGTGAAGCAACAACATTGAAAAAAAATAAATAAAATTTTACTAGTGAAATAACGTGACAAGTCCAATCGAGATTTTAAAATTCATATCGAACCTGGATTTTGCTCCAAATCTCGGTATAGTTTTAAGGATATTGCTTACTCTCCCAATAAGTGTGGCAAGTGGAGAAAGGATTAATTAAAAATTAAATTAATTAAAAAGTTTTTACGCTCCACTACTACCGAGGATCGGCTAAACAGCTTGACAACAATAGCCTTTGCACATGAGCTGGCTAAAGAAATTAATGTTAAAGAAATTATAAAAAAAATTTCAGAATTAAAAGTGAGAAAGAAACATTTAAGTTTCACTCTCGGTTTAAATGTATTTTTAATATGTAATTAAGTTTTAATATTTAGTGGTTCTATAATTTGTTTGAGTATTTTTTTAATATATGTATTTTATAATTATACACTAGTAATGACTCTTTTCTTTTTTTCTGTGCAACCCTAATTTATTTTAACTTAGTGCCAAAAAACATAAATTAATAATTTTTTTAAACATAAATTAATAATTTTTTTTTGTTAATCAAAATTTCAACATTATTGAAAGCAATTTTTTTGCTCGCGTTTTATTTTACCATTAAGCATGGGAAAAGTTTAGGTTATTCTCTTTTAATTCTTGTTATAAACGGGGGCGGCATTTTATCTCTTCGTCCGGGACGGCGAAACTGCTAGTGCCAGCCCTGCTGACTGTATTGAGTTTCTTGACCGCGTGGTCTGCAGTACCAAGAATAGAGTTCCCTGGGAAAATTTTTAACACGATGGACTGTTTTAGTTGATTGTATTAGAAGTTTTAAAAAGTAATTGCGAGTTATTACAATATATATAACTTAACTCAGTGGCGCGATAGCTCATGAGGGTCAAGGCCTACTCTGCCCAACTCAGTAGATGCAACCCTGGGCAGATGTTCCAGTCAGGTGGTCAGTCAGACGTGAAACCCCCAGTGTTAAGTTCCCAAGCCAGCTTGGTACTCATTTATCGACCCACTGAAGAGATGAAAAGTTGAGTCAACCTTGCCCAGCCCGGGGTTTGAACCTCGGACCTGCGGCATGGAAGCGCGATGCTCTAATCACTCAGCCACTGGGCTTCATATCTATCTATATATAAATGTTGTGTTGGTTTGTGTATGCTCGCATAACTCAAAAAGATCTGCATGGATTTAACTGAAATATTGACACAACTTTGCATTTGACTCCGGTCAGGTTCTTGTGTACTTTTATTTCGAAATTCTCTCTAAATTTTTTTAATTTAATTTTTAAGTGACTTTTTTTGGTGTTATGACGTCATACGATGTCACGATTCGCTCTGAATGTGAAACTTAAACTTTACGCATAGATTTTTCCAAAAAAAAAAAAAAAAAAAAAATTATTGTATAACTAACTCTACAATGGTTATGTTTATTGGTTGTCATACTTTTCTATTTTTTGTTCTTTGATACGTAACTGGAATTATTTTTTTTTTGAATAAATCATTTTTTAAAAATTATTCTTTCAACAACTCAAATTTTGTTTTGTAGTTTTCGCAACAATCGGATAGCATTATCGCGGGATGTTTACGACTTCGCTGTAAAATCGTCTTGTAGTTGACATAATCAGCTCTAATTAACCGGATTTACCGTTTCTATTATTTCCTTCAAAACACATCACTATATTAATAATTTCATTTACAATTAAAAGTCACATCAGGAACTACAGGCAGCTTCGTCCATTTTACGTTCGAGACTCTTCTTCTCTCCTTCCCGCTCAAAGGCCAAAACAGTTCACAGCAGCGCCTCTTTCTAGTCTATCGTGTGCTATGTGTCAAGCCTCCTAGTGTACTATGTGCCACGCCGTTACATTGCTTACATTCCACATCGTGTTTTCTTCTGTAATTTTAAGCTAAATTTATTTCTCTTTATTAAGCGAAAACGAAATTTACATAATTGACTTCTGTACGCTACTTATTTTTCTACCAAATAGTTTCCGTCAACCGTATACCTCAAATAAAAAGACGTAGCCAAATGCCGCGATATAACATTAAATGTTTGGAAACAATATTTTTTCCCACTTGGAGACATTTTAATTTGACGAAATTAATCGACGGAGTTTTAATATAAAAATGTTTTTTCTCTATTTTAGACAACTTTTTCAATTTCATTTGATTCTTACGCATTATCGTAACAATCACCAACTTTCATGATAACTCGCTAAGTTGGCCATTCCATTTTCGCAGATCTTGTACGCGCGGAATTGGCAATCATGTGCTTCGTTTTATACAATATCGCCGATAGGTTGCGATAATACGTAAATACCTTTCATTTGATGTTAGTATTGAAATACAAATGTTAAAACTAAGATTTTTTCTGATTTTGAGTCATCAAAATATTGCACCTTATTTTGTTTTTGATTGCTTTATAAGATTATAACCTCCTTAAACAGATTCCATTAGTAATTTGTTAAAAAAATACTTGAAATTATTATGGTTTGCTTTTGTGCAGGGGCCCCACGAATGTTATTACATTTCCACAGTAGCGCACACAGCAGCATTTTTCAGGGGGGGTCGAAAGTTTACCATTCTTGTATCATGCTCTTTTGATTTGATCGATTTTCGGGAACAAAACACAGTAAAAAACTAATTATTCAATAAATAATTAGTATTAATTAATAAAAATAATCATTAATAGCAAATACTTAATTAAATTTTACGTACTATATACTCAGAATTATAATAAATCGAAAAAAAATCTAGGGCTTTGGGGGTCCGGACCACCAGGACCCCCCCTTGTGTGCGCCACTGCTTTTCCACTTACATGGTGCTCATATGTGAAAAAGGGCCCCAAAGGAATTTGGATACAAGGCCCACTCAGAGTTGTTTTGTAATTTCATATGTTTTTTTTAAACCTTCATTTTAACTGCAGTCAATCAGCTGCAGTACATAAAAATGTATTGCAGAAACGCGAACTTAGGTCATCATACTGACCAAGCAAACATAGAGCGAGGGGTAGTTGCTCATCAAATTAGAGTAGGCATCAGTGAATGAGCAAAACAGATGGCTCAAATGTATGTTGAGGAAGTAGGTGATTGTAAGATTGTAATTATTTTTTCAATTCATACTTTTGCATTGATAAAGATAGTTCAGTTCTTTTTATGTCACTTAGTGTTAGTATTGTATATCATTTTTCACTTTATTTTGAAGCTCAGAATATTTACTTTGGATAATTTTTATATATAAAATACTAATTTTAATTCCGTACACTATGGATATATGTTTGGCGTGATTTCAAAATCTCTCCACAAACGAGTAAGTAGCATACCGATTAAAATATTCCCCCTATATTTTACCTTTCTCCAATAAATCTAAATTAAATTAATATATAATTTTTATTTTTTAGTCGGCCATTTACCTAAAATCAAAAGACATCGCCAAATGTTGCAATATGCATTTAATAAGGGAAAAGCATTCTATGCCTGTTTGCGCACAATAATAATACTTTTTTGTGCTTGGCAGTGAATTTTTCTACGAAATAGTTATTGAAATTTCTAAGAGTTGGAGCAATAACATTAGACTCACAAAATATCTGTTTTGTGTAATTTCAAAATTTTATTTGGTGTTACTGTGAAATACAAATGGGAAAATTAAGATTTTCTGATGTATATTATGTGTTTGTTATGATATTTATGTATTATTGCAACCCTATTGGCAACATTAGCACTTAATTGCCAATTCACCGTGTATGACGCCAACAAAATTAGGGTTATTATACTGGCCCGAGTACTTTGGTTTGCGACTTTTTTGGGTGGTTTCCTCCAACTATTGATAATTTGTTATTAATAATTGCTTTTTATCATTTCAGTTTGTTCGAGCTCGCTGTACCCAACTACGTCTTCCTGTGGCTGCTTAAAAAGAAAGACATTTCTAATCTCTTGAATCGCTTGCTCTTGATGATGTAGGATTTTCATTTATAAAAAAAATGTGGAAATATACATAAACAAAACTTTTCTAAACAGATTTCATTTGCAATTTATTAACAGAATACTCCCAAGTTATTATGGTTTTTTTTGGGTCATGTTTTAAATCTAAAATTATTTGCATTGTCTCTATAGGGGAGGTTCCAAGTTTGAAAATAAATTTAAAATGACTCTTCTTGAGGTCATAGGGTTAATTTTACAATGCTTAAGGGTAGACATTTGTCTTGCTTCATTGTCTGCATAGATAGAGAAATAGTATGCTGTGTCTTCTTTACAGCAGTTGTTGCCATTTTTCAACACTTCATGAACCACTTGATGTATTACTTTATAACTTGCGGTTCACTAATAGGATTGACATCTATGTGGTGGAGCACTATAGCTATATTTACGTCTTTATTTAATCTTCTATGCCCAGAAAATAAGCTTCATGAAAAGTAACAATCAACAGACTGAAGTGCTTTGCCTGCAATTTTCCAAAAATTGGTTGAGGTTACCAAAAATCGCTAGCCTCAGGAATTTTGTTTTTTTGTTTAGTTATTTCGGTAACCAAAAGCTTTTAGTAAATTATAATCCATGTTGCATAATATGTTATTTTGTTTTGTTCATCTTTTTTTAAAACTGAATCTTCATAGAAGTATAAATAATGTCCCAATTTTTCTGCATACCATCCAAAATTTCTCACGTATCACCAATTGGTGATTGCTGCTCTGTAACAAACAACAGTAATTATGTATTAGCATCACTATAACAAAACTGGTGCCACATATATCACACCTTAATATCTAAACAACGAAGATTGTAACATTTTTTTTTATGAAAAAAGAAATGAGATTTTGATGGAAAATGTTGTGATTTGCATGGCGGTAATTTGGCTGCGTTGATGTAATTATTTAAGTACACAAATAACAAATAATTGTGCATGTGAAAAGCAGTCTGTGTCTAGATATAAGCCACTCTCTTTTAAAGATAGGCCTTTAACTTTGTTGATAACAATTGCTAATGCTAATCGAATTGTGAATTGCACAAATACTCCATCATTATCAACACTTTGTCGTAGATTTTTGCTGCTAAATTCATGTTTATATTGGATTTTTCCTGGAGTATTCGATTGAAAACACCTTCTCATTCTCTCATTGCGTTGGATTTGAGCTGTGTCAATTGATGCACGATTGAAGTTAAATATTTAAGGAGCATTTTTTATTTTTTCTTTTATTTTGATAACTGATTTTTCTTTTTTTTTTAATGTTTTGAAATTTTATATGTTTTTGTTTTAATTTTCTTTTTAATTGCACTCAATTGGCTTCACTACATAAAACTAATGCCTTGCGGGAAATCAAACTTAGGTCGCCATACTTGCAAGGCAAAAGTACTACAATGAGTGTAATTGCACATCAAACTGAGAAAGAATGGATATCAGCAAACGAGAAAAACAGACAAAAAATGGCACAAATACATGCTGAGGGTGCAGCAGAGCAACATGCAGCCAGACTTGAGGAGGCACATTTGCGAGCACATCATTCGTGTTTTACAACATTAGAAAGATGTCAACCAGAAACAGCACATCTGCGTCAAACATGACTTTGTGGTGTTCAATCACGCAATAACAGTGACCTTGCATTCCGGTTCAACCCAGGGGAAGATTCTAGGTTCAGGCACAGCATGTTCTCATCAACACAATTATGGACGTGTATCCTTATTGCAATGCTTTGAAATTTAAGTGAGAAACAAAAGAAATGTTTTGTACCCCTGAAAAATTAAACTGCCTCAACTCAGAGAACCACACAGCCATTAAAAATTTAACTTGCTAGATATACTGCAGAATCAAAACATTTCCTACATAACATCAGAAAATACAATTCATGTTTCCAAATGACATTGTTTGGATAAATGTGCATTTGTGAACACACCTCTGATTTAATAGAAATATCCATAAGCATTGTAAAACCAACTCATTGCCCTCAAGGAATCCAGAGTACAGCAATTGAAAATTTATCTTCAAACTTTAGGTCTCCACTTTAAAGACAATGTAAATAATTTTAGGTTCATAACATAAAGACAAAAATAAGCCATAATAACTTCAAGAATTTGGTTAACAAATTATAAATGATATCAGTTAAGGAAAAAGTTTTGCGTATATATATTTATACATTTTTTTAAATAAAAGATCATACCTGCAATGCAAATGTTTTAACATACTGAAAACATGTGCTTTCTGTTTAACAAGACTGAGCCACAGCAACGCTTGGCAGGGTACAGCTAGTATATATATATATACATATATATATATATATATATATATATATATATATATATATATATATATATATATATATAGCGCATTGGATTTCTAATCCAAAAGTCGTGGGTTCGAATCCCACTTGGAATGGCCTAATTTCTGGGTTTGTGATTTCTTTTTTACTATACTATTCTTTTTTTCTTTAGATTAGAATACTTAAATTTAATTAATGAATAAATAGTAACAAACAAACAAAAATAGTCCAACACTATACACAGAAAGGAAAACGGAAACTTTCAAGGAAAATCGCTTTCTATTTTATCACTTAATATTGTGATTCTGTCATATGTATATACATATTTATATTAATTGTAACTATTTAATAAAAAGTAACTAAAATAAAATTTTCTTTGTTGACCTAAGTAGGAATTGACTTAAAAATTTTATTCGTAAATTACTTGTTTGGATGTAACTTATAATGAGTATATTTAACAGTGACATGAAGATGTGATACGTCAAAAAAAAAAAAAAAAAAATGCCATGTTACTAATATTACCACACCATTTCAAAACACCATAAAAACTCAATTTATAAATGATATATGTTGTGCGCACGAGTTTTATTTCATGTGTATTTATTCGTTATTTATCATGATATATTTTTTTCTTTAAAATTTTCCTTTCGAAGAAAACTAGGTGATTAACAAAATGTAAGAGACTATTTTTCAATAGATTACTAAGAAATTCTCATATTAAAATTTGTTTTGACAGTAGATATCTACGTAAGTAGAATTGAAGGACACAATGAAGTTGAATCTATACTACTAGACACATAAAACATAGCGTAACTTTTACGTGTCTGAGGATAACTTACTTACAGTGTATATTTTAGTAAACACTACATTTAAAATTAAAATGAAAATTTTTTTAATGCATAGTAAAATACTTAAAAGAGAGTATTGTTTCCTAACATAAATTCAAATTATCGAATTGAATAAGTTAATTTATTTTGGGAACAAAAAATATAATTTACCTTTGGTTGCAAAGAAAGGGAGGGCAGAGCAAAGCAAAATTCTCGAGAGAACATTGTTAATTTTGTCGCTCACAAAACGAAGCAATTCCACCTCGATCTTCCATAAATGTGTGTTTAGATTAACAAGTATCAAATCTCAATTGAACTCCAAACGAAATAATATAAGAAATTGTAATTGAAAACCAATGAATTTCCCTTAATAGAAAATCCAAGCTTCTTTAAATCACCAGGTACAATATATTCAGCTTCAGATTAACAAAAGGAATTGAGATATTCTAACGAAATAACATCAACAAATGTTAAACGAGTATAAATCGAAAAACAAACTATCTGCAACCTTCTTGTTGAATCATTTGAAAGGTGACAACTCCCAGGGTTAAAAAAAACACTGGGAAATTACTGGATGAGCTTTTTCGTAGACGCAATTAAGTAGGTGACATACATCACAAAATTTAATACAAAGTTATTTTTCCGAACTCTACAGCACGTTGAAGACTGGTTTCTTTTACATTATGTGATTTTGACAGAAAATCTGATGGGAATTTTACATTACGGACTGAGAGTTTTAATGAGGTGTTAGAGAGTTTATTTCGTGTGTGTGTTGTTTGCTGAACTTCTCATGGTGCGTCAAGAAAAAGAGATTTATGAAAAGTATCCTTGTGCCACATATTTTCATATAAAAACTGTTTAGAGTAATAAAACGAAAATTTCCTGAAAGGTGCATAATCTCTGATATCCAATTAATTCACTTCAAGAAAACTTATTAAAAATTTAGCTTACAGAAATAGCTTTACTAACAACACACAGAAAAATTGTGATTACAAAATTAGAAAGCATTATGAACCGAAAACTTAAAAAGAGTGAAACCATTCCCAGAAATTCAGTCCCATCTCCAGCAGGGTTAAAATCTGAACTGTAAAACGGTGCTTATTAAAACTAACATTGCAAAATAAAAAGAAGTTGATATTTAAAAAGCGCGTCAAGACCTAAAACTCAAGTTGGGAAATTCTTTTAAATGTTCGATTTAAAAAAAGCTATTTCAACAAAACCAAAACTGCTGTTTTTGACAATTCTAGCTAACAATTACATTTGCGCGCACGCATATTTACCCAGTATTTTTCAATTAAAATTGCACATTTAACAAAGGCCCTGTCTCGATTCACTCCACAGTTAGAAATCGCATTTCATGTTGGTTGGTTGTTTGAAGATCGTGTTATGCTTCGTATAAGGAAAACTGGCTACAAGCACATGTCAAAATTCGATAGCGGCAGCATTGTTGTCTATCGAGAGTGTTGTTTAGCGTTCTGGGATAGTGATACTCGCAATGGGGTCGGAATCATGCGAATATCCAATCCATGTGTTCAGGAACATCCAACTGAATACCATGCATGATCTCAACGGCCTCTCACAACTAACGCTTAAGAAGACAAGCATGTCAGGTCTTCCTAGCATAATTGTACAGCCAGATCACGGACCTTGAATCAGGAGGTGGATTTATTTGCTGCACAAGTATGCACGCGGATAGTGAGAAGACGTGTGGTGCAGCACGGACTGTCTGCACTTGGACCATTGTCCCTTGAAACCGCAACATAGCGACATAGTGGTGCGCCCAACGACAACACTGGTTACAGATGTGGCTCTACGTCATCTTTTCCGATCAGTCGAGGTTTGCGTGATAAAAACACACATGGCCTGTTTGCATTCAATATTATCATACGGGACCTACACTAAGAGTTATTGTATGCACACAGCCATTGAGTACACTATACAACACCTCTTGTAGGCTGAACAGACAGCGTTACATTCTCAGATCTTAAGGTTGTGAACTTTCTTCTACGCCTCATGGGTGTCATTTTTCAACACCCCAAGACGGCATGTTTTCCTTTGTGCCCTGACCTATTTCGACACCGGAGGTTGCTTTGGCCAGTACATTCTCCAAATCTCTCACCCATTCAAAACATCTAGTCATGGGTTGACGAGAGATTGACAGCCGCCATTCTCCAGTCGCTACAACTGATGAAGTGTGGTATAGACTTGTGTGAAGCAGCATGAAATTATTTCCTATTACCGTAATCAAAGTCGACTCGACTCGATGTCTAACCGGGTTACCGCCGTTTTAGCGTCATAGGGGGTAGCTGTCTGTACTATCTTCAAGACCGTGCGTATCCCAAAATTTCCCACAAATTTATAAGCATAGTTTCTTTCTACTAAGCTATATACATACGATAAATAAAAGTTGTGATAATTGTTTTCCTTCCAGGCTTTGCAATTTCAATGGCCAGACATGTATTTTCTATAAATTTCTCTAATTGTTTTATCCCTCTAAAAATATTAGCCATTTTTTCCCTAGTAAGAAAAATAAATTTTACCTATTACTCGGCCCCGAAACTAAAAATGTTATCAATACAGTTCCATCTTGAAAATAAAATTCTTCACAAATAGGCTACTTTTAAAATTGTTCATACGAAGAAGCAATTGGGACCGAAAACAAATTAAAAATTAACAAACTTGAAGAACAAGGATAAAACTTTTATACTTTTGTTTTACGGAATATATATTTTAGTTCTCTCACTACTCACTTTTTCGTAACCTTACTGCACATTTTAGAATACATAGGGGAGGGGGGATGTAGACAAAACATTATGAACCGTTTATCTGTGTGTGTGTTTCTTATATATAACCATTCATAAAAATAGTAAATAGAAGAATCAATGACACATGAGCTAAATAAGACTAAACCATGCATTGCAGGTAGAAAAACTGGATGCACACAGGGAATAGATTCTCACCAATTCTACCCATCGATTCAAACCGGTCTGTGGATCAGTTAAGAGGTCGAAAGTGACAGAATTAAGGACAGTCGGTATGGTAAACACCTTCCAGAAATCGATTTTGAGATTTTGAGATTTCTCAAATCTCCAAATTAAGCCCTTTCCAATGATATAACATACTAGTCAATTTTTGAATTAGAAGTATTTTAAAATGTTTTTTTTTTTTTAAATAATCAACTGATTTGCCACGCCTACTTTGACAGATAGAAATGTAAACATATATTGGCCTTTTAAAACTGGGATGCTCTTGCAAAGCCATTATCTGTTTTATTTATTCCCACGAAATTAACTGTAGAATAACTGCAAGTGTAACTGTTAAGGTTGTTTACCTATTTTTGGCGCTTTCGAACTCGTTGTGTTTGAGCACTTGTCGTTTATTGATACTTAAAATTTCTGAAATTTTGAAATGCCAAGATTGCAAAAAGTTTTCAAGAAACGCAAAGGTAAGTATTATCCACGTAAGAATACTAATAATAGCAAAGTAAGTACCACTGATTGTAAATTAAATGCTCAAGCTGAACATGCACATGATTCAAAGCAGTCATGTGCAAAAGAAAAGAAAATTCCCGATTTAAATGAGAGTTTTTCTTCTTTTGGTGATAGCGTAGGTATTTTAAATGCAATCATGAATTTGAATATTCTTGCTTTTGTTTTCAAGAATGAAGTTTACTGTAAAATGTTCAACAGTGGTTTAGACATGCAAGTTTTAAAAGGTAAGTCTGGACTGGCTATTACGTTTGTCCTGAAATGTTTTGCTTGTCCATATCGTGTAGAATTCTCTTCTTCAAATTTTCATGAAGGAACACAAATTGCTACAATAAATACCAGGTTTGTGTATGCTATGCGTTCAATTGGAAAAGGTGCAGAAGCAGGGAGAATGTTCTGCGGCGTAATGAATCTTCCGCAACCACCTACAAGGTTTGCTCCTTACGGTAAGCGAATTTTAAATGCTGCTAAACTTGTTTATGAGGATTCAATTCAAAATGCTGCGAAGGAAGCTATTTGTGAAAATGAAGGTAACAAAAATATAGCAGTAGCTGTAGATGGGACATGGCAGAAGCGTGGTTACACATCCTTGAATGGTGTAGTTACTGTGACCAGCATTGATACAGGTAAGGTGATAGATGTTGATACTCTTTCGAAATATTGCGCTTGTAAAAACTTGCCTTTTCATCAAAAGGATTGTAAAAGGAACTACGTTGGATCTAGTGGAGCGATGGAAATCCAAGGTGCGTCTAAAATTTTTCAACACACACACGGTCATTATCTTTACATAATGCCCGATATATTACGTACTTAGGAGATGGGGATTGCAAAGCATTTGATGCGGTAAAAAAAGAAAAACATTTATGGAAATGAATATCCAATTGAAAAATTGGAGTGTATTGGCCATGTAATGAAGCGCATGGGAACAAGATTACGCCGATTAAAAGCTCAATTGAAAGGGCAAATCTTGTCAGACGGTAAGTGTTTAAGTGGGAAAAATCGTTTGACTGAACATGAAATTGATAACTTGCAGTCATACTATGGATCAGCTATTCGGAGAAATCACAGCAGTGTTCAGAATATGCGGCAAGCTATCTGGGCCATTTTTCTGCATAAGTTATCAACTGATGAATATCCTCAACATGGTTTTTGTCCCATCGGGGAAGATTCATGGTGTGGATTTAAAAAGGCTGAAGCATCAGGTAAGTCTTACAAACATAAAAACAGTCTTCCGGTCGCTGTTGTTGAAGCAATGCGTCCTATATTTAGAGATCTTTCCCATCCTGATCTGTTGAAAAAATGTTTGCATGGAAAAACACAAAACCCGAATGAAAGTTTTCATAATGTCGTTTGGTCACGTGTTCCCAAAGCAACATTTGTACAGATTGAAACACTTTCACTTGGTGTTTATGATGCTGTTTGTTCATTTAATGATGGTAATGTATCGAAATTAAAAATGCTTCAAAAAATGGGCGTAGAACCAGGGGAATTTTCAGTAAGTGCCATGAAACTTCTCGATAGGGAAAGACTAATGAAAGCAATTTATGCTTTTTCTGGACGCTCGAAGAAAATTAGAAAAGATAAAAGAAGAAAAAGAAAGAAAGAAGAAGATAATATTAAGAAAAATAAGGTAAAAACCGGCTACAGTGCAGGATCTTTTTGATGAGGTAAAAATTTATACAAAAGCTACTGTGTTTTCTAATTAATATATTTTTCAAGTAATCTGTTCTTTTTTCTTTAAATCTACTGTATGCATGAATTGGAGACTTTTACTATATATTTCATATATATTGTTGTGTGTTCTTATTCTTTATGCAAAACTTTTTAAATATTTCTTTGACATTTTTCACTAATGAACACATGTCGTAACACAGAAAATGACTATTTTTATTAAATTGTGTATTCTTTTTTCTATAAATCTACCGTATGCATGAACTGGAAATTTTTACTATATTTTTCATATGTATTGTGTGTTTTTATTCTTTATGCAAAAATTTTTTTAAATATTTCTTTGACATTTTTCACTAATGAACACATGTCGTAACACAGAAAATGACGATTTTTATTAAATTGTGTATTCTTTTTTTTTTTCTATAAATCTACCATATGCATGAACTGGAAATTTTTACTATATATTTCATATGTATTGTATGTTTTTATTCTTTATGTAAAAAATTTTAAAAATATTTCTCAGACATTTTCACTAATGAACATATGTCGTGACACAGAAAATGACAATTTTTAATAAATTGTGTATTCCTTTTTCTATACTTCTACTGTATGCATGAACTGGAAATTTTTACTATATATTTCATATGTATTGTGTATTTATACAAATTTTTAAGCTTTGGTGTTCAATAGTTTTTTAGTAAAAGGTTTATAAATATCTAAAAATGCAATGCCTTTTTTCGTTGCACATAGCTTGTTACATATACAAAAATACATAAATTTCATGTTCAAGAAATCTGTTTTTATGTTTTTGTTGTTTTGAATACCATTTACCAAATATTTAAAGAAAATTTTTAATTCTGCTGCTGTAAAATATTGTGTTAACAGGTGAATATATAAAACACTAATGAAACTTTTCGAAATAGTGTATAATCATATATTACCAAAGCCATATTTTCATGTATTGACACATTTTCACATGGTATTTATGATGCTTTATAGTCAAAATTTGATGAAAAAAATGTATCAGAACTGAAAATTCCTCAAAAATTGATACAGAATTTGAGTAAAATAATTAAACGCTAAAAAATACCTCGATAGCTTAAAAGTGAAAAATGCTATAAATGTATTTTCTGAGAAATCTAAGTATAAGAAAAAACTAAAAAGCCTTAAAAGTAATAGAGAATAAGCTAATATTTAATAAAATAGGGCAAATACTTGTTGTAATTCATTATTTTTGTGATCAAGTGCTTTTTTACACTAAAAATGCAATTATCTCAAAATGGTTGTTTTCAAACTGCGGGTACAGTTTTCTCAGAATCTACAGAATGAGTGCTCATGTAATTTTTACTGCACATAAATAATATGTAACTCTATATACTAAGCTTATTTTTTTGGAGATTTTCCTGAAATATTTTGCTGAAAAGCAGTTATCGTAAAAAATTTGACAGTTTTCAAAAATTTCAAATTGATACTTTTACGATGAATTTTTTTGAAAAAAGTAAACAATATATTTTAAATATATTTACCAGTATTTAAATAAAAAAGCCTAATTAATATACAGACAAAATTTGAAGTTTATATATTTAACAGTTTCTGAGAAACTTGAACCTAAAATGTGCGGCTCAATTTAACATTGTCGGTATAGGCCCTACCGACTTCCCTTAATGGGCTTCAAACGGTGTCAGCAATGATACAGGGAAGGCAAGAGACGCAATACACACAAAGTACTTCCACGGAGCTAGTTAATAAGACAGATATAAAATTAGTATATCTTTAGGGATATAAGAGCTTAATGATGGAAGTACACATTTATTTGCGAAAATAATAACTAAATGCAGAGCTGCATGCGTTGTGCAAATTAGCAGAACCAGTTACCGAATACAGTGAGAAACACAATAAAACAGACAATTTATTATAAAATATATTCATTTCCCTTTAAATTAAGAAATACTAATAAATATTAAACAAAAAAAATAAAGAAAACACCAAATACATCTCAACAAAGAAGAAATGTCTTTTAAAAATATTTAAAACTATACAACAACATTTAACATTACTATTATTATATTTTATTGATTAATATAAATATCGTTCATAAATAATCCATTAAAATGGGATTATCTGTTTTACGGATCTTCAACAGTGAGTGAGTGAGAGAATTTTAACGTCACACTCTGTTCAGCTACACGAGGGCTTTTGGCGACGGACCATGTAATTTTGAACCATGGTCAAGTGACGGGAACGACACCTGAGCTGGCACCCCTTCTCCTAACTACCACACCACACCAACGGGAGGGTGTTTCAGCTCTCGACAGATTTAACGTGCATCGCTGCCCTACACGGCGGGTCTTTAGTGGTACTGGGCTCGAACTCATGACATGTCTGTCATGATCCGATACCCTGACCATTGGGCTACCGCAGCCCCTACGGATCTTTAACACAGATGTCCAAAATTGAAAGAGTACGCATTATCAAACTATTAGCAAGAGATTAATTCAAAACCACTTTAGGTATTATACATGTGCTAATATAATATTTTTCAAACCGATCTGCAATCAAGAATAGTACAATAAAATTTTCTAATACTGATCATATCAAATTCATTATAAAAAATTTTTAAAAAGTCACAAAACTAATTTTCCTCTAAGGGACAAAACTATTGATACTAATTCCAAAACAAAACTGTCCTAATATTAATAAAACTACTTCCTACACAAATGAAACCTGAGAATTCTGAAATATTGAATCAATAATTTTTCTATCGATCCATCAAAGATTTTTAATTTTATGTTAAGTTATAGAAGACGAAATATGAAATAAATCGTACATAGGGAAAAAAAAAGTGATTTCTGTAAAAAAGTTACTTACTCCAAATCAATACAATTTGTATATGATAAAATATCAGAGCGCTTTTCAAGCGAGAAAAAAATACAGAGTTCATAGCTTAACTTTCGTTTAAACATCCTTAAACCATTAGTGATTTGATAATATTAACAGACAGGTAAAAATTGTATTACAAAAAAATCTATTGATACTCCAATCAATCCTAATACTTGAATATAATTCGAAACAACACTCACCTTTTTTTGAAAAAGATCCTTAGCTCTTGCGTTTTCAACTTGATATTTCACCATTATTATTTCTAGTTCCTCGTACCGTTTCTTCCAGTCAATTTCCTCTTCTTTCAAATCACTCATCAGAAGACCACAAGTCATTCCTTGAGACCAAGCGTCTTCACCTCCCCCTTCTTCTCCGTCTCCCATTAAAGAAGGGAGGGAAGATCGAACAGAAGAATCGAAACTCAAGCGATCCATGGATTCTGACAGTCAATCTGTCAGTCTTCGGATGGGGCTCAAGTAACCTATAAATAGAATACCTAAGTGAGACATATTGCATTCGAAAAAAATACAGGAAGAGGAGGGAGAAATATTATGTATGGTAATGAGAGGAGAAATAAAGGCGGAAGCAATTCGTTGTACAACACAGAACGAAACTTGGGCAGTTTTTCAAGGCTAATCAATCAGTTGAACCTCTTCTGTCAAATGTAAAACAAAAACTTGCATACTAAAGAGTGAGAGTCCTGTTTTTATTAAAGCATCCGTAAGACGCGGAAAAAGTAAATCCATTTCTCACTTTTCAACTAGTAAAACTTTAAAAAACCTATTATTTTTTTTAAAATTTTACTCATACAAAAGTGAAGAAAAACACGCACATTAATTATAATATGTTAAAAAAGTTTTTTGATTGTTTTAGCTTTACCTCTAATTGAAGAACATATAGCCGGAATGAATGGACACACACATGGGCATTTCTCCCCCTCCCCAATCAACAATACTTCCTTGATTTTAAACACTGATTTAAAACCAAGAGAAAGCTCCTTGGAACAAATAAAATTCCAATCGCATAAAAAAATCTTAAAAAAAGCATTAAGATTTATCATTTTGTTATTAATTTCTAGCAAAAGAAAGTTTCTCGGATAAGTAAATAATTCATAAAAGATTGAAGGAAGAAAAGGATAAGTAAATAATTCATAAAAGATTGAAGGAAGAAAAGGATAAGTAAATAATGGTAAGAAACAAAACTCTTAATACTTGGAAACAGAAAAACACGAAAACGATAGAATCTTGGAAAAATTCAATCAGGAGATCAGAAATACTAATTATATTTAAAATAAAGTAATATACACTCAAGAACACATTGAAAAAAGCGATCCAAGAAGGAAGCTAAGTACAATCGCGAAACTTTGCAAATAAGTACAGCGTAATGTGATATGCAAATGATCCAAGTTTTGTGCCAATACGCATGCTCATACACGCCAAGGTGGCGCTACAATCAGAAAGAGGGTGCTATATAAGCCAGCGCAAATTCGAAGATTTATAAACGTGATGACTACCCGCCGATTGTAGGGAAACTTTGGTAAGCGAAACATGCCAGGTAAACGTGCTAGAAGACATTTCTCACAGTTAAGCGAGTTTGAGAGAGGCCTGATCATCAGGATGAAAACTGCAGGCTGGTCGAAGCGTCGTGTTGCTGGCCAGGTGGAGCGTTTGGAGTGTGCCGTTAGAAATTGTTGGGAGCAGTGGACACGAGAAGGTACCCACGCGTAGAAAACCGGGTCTGGAGCGACCAGGAAGACCACGAGGAGAGAGGATCGAAGGATCGTGCGGCAAGCACTTGTGGACCCCACAGTGACTCGTTCAACGATACGAGAGGATGTAGGCGTTGTAATTGTTCTACAAACAATTTCGAGACACCTTGCAGAAGCAAATCTTAAATCCAAGCGCCGTTTCCGTGCACTCGCTGTAACACCGGAGCATCGGCAACTGCGTCTGCAGTGGTGCCAAACCAGATCAATGTGGAATGTCACAGATTGGCAAAAGGTTGCGTTTAGGGATGAATTTCGGTTTGTTTTGGGGACAGATGATAACCGTGTACGGGTGTGGAGGCGCCCTAGTGAGCGGTACAATTCCCCCCATACTGTTCTACGTCACACTGCCCGCACAGCTGGTGTAATAGTCTGGGGGGTCATACCTATGATAGCCGGTCCACTTTAATTGTGATGCGTGGAACCTTAACGGGCCAACGTTACGTTGATGATATTCTTCGACCCCATGTAGGACCTTTCCTAAATGGTCTCCCAGGGGCATTTTTCCAGCAAGTCAATGCTCGTCCGCATACAGCAAGAGTTGCTCAAGACTTCCTACGTCATTTTCAGACTTTTCCATGGCCGGCCCGCTCCCACGATTTGTCCCCTGTAGAGCACGTGTGGGATCAGCTAAAACGGCAAATGCCATCGTGTCACTCTGTACATGATTTAGTGTTGGCTGTTCAAGATTTATGAGCCCATCTGCCTCAGGACAACATAAGGTGTCTAATCAACTCAATGCCGGACCGTGTGGCGGCATGTATTGCAGCTGGAGGTGGTCCAACGCGCTATTGAAGTTGCCCAGTATTTGTGTCGTTGCACACCCTGTATTCGTTTAATGGTCTTGTTTTTGAGATCAAGTGAATCTCTCATCTGTGTCATTATGTGTATTAAAATTCATTCCAATCCGATGCTTTCTTCTTGGGTCGCTATTTTCAATGTTCCTGAGTGTATTATCAACTAAAATCCTAAAGCTCTAAAACAAACAAAAAATGTCAGGGGGTACAAAGTAATATCATTCGAAAAAAGTGACTCAATTTAATAAAAGTAAAATAAGATTTTCAAGCTGGAAAACAAATTAAGAATTGCCATTTCATTACTTTTTTTTCGTCTATTAAAGCGCTTAATTTTTCTGACAGAGAAGCCGTATTACGCGATTACTCAGAAACAAAATTTTGAAAAATGTGGGGGAGCATCCTGTTTTCTTTGAAAAGCAGTTAAATGTTTCCGATTTTGAATCAACAAAATTTTTTTCAATTTAGAGAGAATGAGAAAAACAACGATATAGTTTAAACTCTTTCGATGTTGCTTTACTTTGTCATACACATAAAAAAAAAGAAACGAGTCTTACAGTAGTCGCATATGATGTGTAACATCTGACATGTTATCATGGTAAATATGCAATATTAACTTTCTTCCATAAAAAAAAATATGAATCGGGTATGATTGGAAATAATTTTCTATCGAATAATTATATCTTTAATGAAAATTGTATTTAATTATATATATATATATATATATATATATATATAACAAAAGGAGTAATGCAATATTTTATCAAAAAAAAAATTATTCTTGTTCAATTTGGGGAAGAGCGGAGACAATAGACTTATGAAAACTAAAATATGACACATATACTTGTGATTTCAAAGTATTTCATCGTTGGGTGGATAACCTGAGTACCCAGTATAATCTCATATCAGTACCACCGAAATCACTGTTTGTCCATTTTCAAATAAGTATTCTGCCGCAATTATGTCCCACAATATCATGACTAACGGAATTAGAGTTAAGCGCTCGAGTGCTTGATGGCTACTAGACTTGGACCCTCATGCGAGGGTACCGAAACAACACAGACACGCACTCTCACTGGTCAAATCAAGTAGCGCGCGCTTACGTCTCATCCTGTTACACACATCCGTCCCTTTTCATGAAATCACTCCCAACAAATATCCAGCAACCGAGAGGAAAGATGTTACACATCAATAATCCAAGAGTAATACATCTCTATATTTCTTAATATCAGCCCAAACACGACTGATTGATTGATTATTTATTAGCGACGCATTGGAGGATACACAAGGGCAACGGACATCGCATTTCTCAACCTCGGTGGGCAAGTAAAGACGACACTTGAGTTCTTTGATACCCCACTTTTCTAAATTCCACACCGTGCCAACGTGAAAACTTTGAACCTCGACATACACATTATAGGGCTTTTAGAAACATAGAAAAACAGATATTAATTTTTTGGGCGAAAAACATGCATAATTAAAGGGGGGGGGGAGAGAGAGAAAGACAGAATTAATTTAAGATGATGCATAAAAGATTTTCGAATGGAGCCAAAATGATACGACTGAGGTATAATTCCGGAAAAATTCTCGAGATTTCTTTTCTGCACGACTCGTAGCGAGAATCATCAAAAATGCATTATCGTTCCGACAGTTAAGTGCCAACGAACACGATAACAGAATATTTTAAATTACTTGCGAAAAATCAGTCTTGGACGATAGGGATGAAAAGATAGAAGAAAAAAAGATAAACTACTATTCGAATGATACCAGAATTACTACCTTCGCAACATGAAAAGTATACTTTACTAGTAAATTAGTAAATGCATTACACAGATATGAAATATAATTTACAAAATGAGTTGTGAGATATTTTTAAAAACTTTACTTCAAAGATTTAAAAATAAAAATGATCTGAAGAAAAGAAAAATTGCAGAAATTTAAGTGCGAGAAGCTAAATCTCAATCTACTTGAAACGAAAAACTCAGAAAAAATAGAAATATCTATTATGAAGCAACAGCTAACCCTAATAATAATCATTTATCAAGAAAATGAATTGATTAATAATTCCCCCGACAATGCGGAACTAACAACATAAAAGAGGACTTTTTATAAATCGCTATTTCACTGGAAAGATATCATATATATCACTCTTTTGAACCAAATGTTTTCTAATTTTTCCTTCTCATTTTTCTATCTCTGATACTTTACTTTATGTATGCAAATGCTTAATCAGGAGAAAAATTTCCTTACTTGAGTTTGAAAAAAGCCCCCAAACGACGCATAAAATAGTATTTTATTTGCAAAAACTCTATTTGTGTCTACTTTTCAAATGAATGCAATTCTCATCCTATTCAATGTCATTCACTTTCAGGCAGTAAGGAAATTTTTCCCTGTTTATTGATACAGTTCATCAACATAATTTAAGAACAATCTGTTATCGTGATAAAAATCATACAAAAAATAATAATGAAGCTCTTAAAGCACTTATTAAAACTTCATTAATTACAGAATTTCTAAAAGTAATTGTGTCAAATTTTTACACGTGTAGAAAGCAGAAGTTGATTATGTATCTTGTGGTATGAGGAATGGATTCCATGCGTGCTTGGTATATAATTATTTGATAAAAATAAAGATGATAAAAAAATCTATAAGAAAACTAATTACAGCAACAAAACAGGGAAAACTCAAGCTCATCTATAAAATATCTGAGTAGTAAAGCAAAAAAAAATGTGTGTAAATAATATACAGTAGGCAAAAAAAAAAAATATGTTCATCAAATATTTGCGTATCTCAGCTCCAGTTTTTGAGAAGAGACATAGGCAACTCTTGTCTTCCTTACCGTTATGAACTGACCGTTTTTTGAACCCCCAGATGAAACAAAAAATATCAACCAGCTATTCAAAACTCATGAGGAAGTTCGAAAGTTCGTCGCCCATTGACAGAAAAGATCCGATCCTAAGAAAGAAAAAGTGTTTAATCTAAAGAAGCCGTATAAGGATTACGGGAATAAAAAATGTATTGAAAAGCAGTTTTTGCCAGAGCACAACGGAAAAGGTCTTAGATTGTATCCAAAAAGTTCAAAGGAAAATATACCTCAAACCATTTAAAATCAAGAACTCAAACGGAATTCGAGAGCCAATTAATGACATCATTTATTTAGAAATGAAATGGAAATTTATTTACAAAATTTAAAAACACATCAGGAAAAATTTTAAACTGATTAACATAGGCAACGAAGAAAATTACAACGTTCTCGCAAAGTCAAAACTATACTAAGTAACGTATTTTAAAAATCGATAAACATGACAAAAAGAGAAAAAAAATGTTTAAAAATTGGTTACTATTTGATACTTGAAAACGAAGTTAGTTAAAATTATTACAGCTTCTATTATCTTCTGGTGTACACCTGAAATTGAAAAGTGACTCGATAAAAAAAGAAAGAAAAAAATGAGTACACTGAGAAAGCAATGTCGATTTCAGGATATATAATTCGAATCCAGAACACCAGATTCCAATCCAGTATTATCTTAACCTTGAACAGCTAGTATAATTTTCATATAGTATATAACAGGGGAGGCGAACCTTTTGGGGTAACGTGCCATTTTTTCTAAGAAAACGTTCAATAAGTTATAGGTGTGCCATTAAATAATTTGGACTTGTGATTATTGAAAAACTAATAAAACTAAATACGAACAAATCAAAATTCTTTATTTAATACGAAAAAAATACATTTTGCATTGTATAGTAGTAAATGTTTTAGTTATACTTGTAATTTAAATTAAAATAACATTAGTGTGATTTCTGCTGTTGTAGATTTGATGACAAATAACATATCAGGATTATAAGATGTTACTTTTAGTAAAATGCATGCTGAATTAGATCGTCTGTTAAACGGTTTCTAAGCGAGTCTTTGATGTTACTTATCTTTGAAAATAATGACTCGCAGGCATAGGTAGATGAAAATATGGTTAAAATAGCATACGCCAACTTCTTTAAACTGTTAAATGCGTCTGGAATCGAATTCTATGTTCCCAAATTTCGTTACTGGTATTTTTACTTATATTGCTTGTCAATCTTTCTGCTTCAATCAATTCCAACTTTTTCCTTGTTTCAATACACTTTTGAATCCATATTGAATTAGACTGGAAATCAATCAGTTCCATTTCAAGTTCTTCAATTTCCAACCAATCAAACTGAGACAAGTTCAGTTTATCAAACGAAATCACATCAGGGTACATATAAATTTGAACGTTTCCGATAATTCCTTGAACTGAGAAATTCTCGCTGAAAATTCTTTCATTCAAGGATCCATTATGGAAATAAAGTCATCAATAACTTTTTCTTCATTTCGTTTCTCTTGGGCATCTAAATCTTTGATATTTTTTTCAAGTTTGGGAACTATAGGGTGTTTTTAGAGGTATAGAACTTTAAATTGCAATGAAACAACGATGTATTATTCGATTGACATGAATTTTTTTATTCGAAAGATAATCTTGTGGCATTACATTTTAAATATGATCAAGCAAGGCGTAGATTCGTTGAAACGAGATTGGCGTTGTTCCCGATTTTCATAAGCGAATTTTGTTTAGCGATGAAGCGCACTTCTGGCAGAATGGCTACGTCAACAAAAAACTACCGCATTTGGAGTGAAGCTAATCCCCAAATGTATGTCGAAACACCGTTACATCCAGAAAAACTGACTGTTTGGTGCGCTTTATGGGCTGGTGGAATCCTTCTTCAAAAACGATGAAGGCCACAACGTTACTGTCAATGGTGATCGGTATAGAGCCATGATTACTAACTTTTTCATTCCTGAATTGAACAATCATGATCTCCAGGAGCTGTGGTTCCAACAAGACGGCGCAACATGTCACACTGCTCGTGCCACAATCGACTTATTGAAAGACACGTTTGGTGACCGCCTAATTTCACGTTTTGGACCTGTGAATTGGCCTCAAAGATCTTGTGATTTAACACCGCTAAACTATTTTCTGTGGGGCTATGTAAAGTCATTGGTCTATGCGGATAAGCCACAAACGCTTGACCATTTGGAAGAGAACATTCGCCGTGTTATTGCCGATATACGGCCCCAAATGTTGGAAAAAGTCATCGAAAATTGGAGGTCCAAATTGGACTACATCCGAGCCAGCCGTGGCAGTCATATGCCAGAAATCATATTTAAAATGTAATGCCACAAGATTATCTTTCGAATAAAAAACAATTCATGTCAATCGAATAATACATCGTTAATTTATTTCAATTTAAAGTTCTATACCTCTAAAAAAACACCCTTTACTTGTAGTTTTTTGTAATAATATCGTTCCTGAACACATATAGTTTAGCTTCAAAAGCGCGAATGAAATCCACCATGACGATAACTGTTTTATTCGGGCCTTGAAGCTTTATGTTCAATTCATTGAAATGGTGGCATATGTCTGTAAAAAACATCAATTTTAAAAGCCACATAATGTTCATCAACTGTGAGTAATGTTCAATTTTGCTCTCATTTTGTAGAAACAGTCTGATTTCTTCCAAGCAATCAACAAATCTTTGAAGTACGTTCCCGCGGCTCAACCAGCGAACATTGTTATACATTATTAAGCCATTATACACCGAATTGACTTCATCCAACAAAGCATCAAACTTTCGTTTATTTAAAGCCTGCGACGATATGAGGTTGACTATTTTTGTGACTAAAGTTATTACATTATCAAAAGATGTTAAACCACTCTTTGCACATAAGGCTTGTTGGTGAATAATGCAGTGGCATTCAAGAATCGAATGTCCTACGTCTGTTTTAAATAAAGAAATGAAACTTTTTTTTTTTTTTTTTTTGCCTACCATATTTGGAGCACCATCAGTAGTTACTGAAACCATTTTTTTTTTCAAATTAATTTCTTTCTCAGCAAGCGAATTTCTTACTGCCGTACAAATATATGTGCCCTTTGTAGTTGTTAACAACGATGTTATCGCAATTAATTTTCCTTAATGATGTTTCCTACACAATATTGAGCAAAGACAGCTAAACGTGCTGATTTAGTAATGTCAATACTTTCGTCAAGACAGCGATATAAAAGGAGCGGAGTTAATGTCATTTTTTTGTTGATCTGTAACATTTTCTGCCAATTTCAAGATTCTTTCATTGTGTTTCTAGATAGAGGAACATCTTTGATGCGCTTAATTATCTTATCTTTATTATCAAAATCATCAAAAAGTGAGGGCGCACATGCCAACCAAGCTTCCTTCAAAAACTCTCCCACTTAAAAAGGTTTACCATGCCAAGCAATGGCATTTGCAGCCGAGTAACTTGCCGCATTTGTGTGACAATTTTTGCTTACATATTAAACATAGACGTCGACAGTTTATTTCTGTCTTTTATTGCACTTGCAATTATTTCTTTTTGCTCTGGTTAGCTTTTTTCACAAAAGGATTTGTGATTTGTTTCAAAATGCCGTTTTACAGACGATGTTCTGATACCACTGTTCCAGAACATAAAACACACACCGCTTTGTCGCCTTTATTGATCATGCCATATTTCTCAGCCTGCCAAGTTTGAAATTCTCTGCTACACTTACTATCTTGCACTTTTTGTTTTTTTGTTGAACTAGCCATGTTAAATAGCAGTTAAAAATCGTAAGTTTAACACAAAACTTTAAATGTACAGTTGTGTCGATGAAATTGACTATTATATGTGCTCTCGCTTGATTCTCCCCCCACCATAAAACCTTTTTACTGACTGCGCACAACTGCGGGCTCATGGGCAGATTTATTTGTTTTTAGGAAATTGAGTGCTTGTACGAGATTTCTGTAGTGTTTGTTCCTTCTTAAAATTTTTAAAAATAAAGCAGTGAAAGTTACTTTACCGATTAGACTTACAAGACAAGAATTAGATCACGTTAATAAATTAGATGTATACAAGCTGAATTATTAGTGTAAACGTTAGAATATGTTTTTTAAACAACTTGAATATGTTTAGAAATAGTTACATACACACACTATGCGTAGATAAACTTTGCATCTTTAGCAATTTATAATATACGAAGTATTTACGCAAGACACAACAAACGAGTCTGCTCCCCGACTTGTCGGCGTCGCGACGGATCACTCGCGTTTGTTCAAATTCTTCATAGAAAACTTAATTATTTTAAGCTAAAATGCAAATCGTTTTTGATCGATGGCGAGCCCAAAATATTCTGTCGCGTGCCATCATTGGCACGCGTGCCATTGGTTCGCCATCCCTGGTATATAATAATTCCCGTTAATTTCATCGAAACAATTTTCTAATTTGTTATGGTCTTTACTTACCCTTAAGGACTTTCACGTAAATAATTAATTAACTTACCCGTATAACGGGATAATCGTTACGATATCTCTTAAAAATTAAAACCTCAGCTCGTTTCAAGTCAACTTACATAAGATATTCTCATACGATATCTTTCAACCAATGACATACACGGAAGTCATGATTTCGGAACGTTCGTTTGCCGCTTCATAGAAATTCTGGAAAATGTGCCCTTTGTCTTGTCCTCGTAATGCACGTATGTCTTATTTGTGCTTTTCATGTCCATATTTATGATTGTGTGTGTCTATATCCACAATAAACAGGATTTAACATCAACAAAAGACTGCCTCGTCTATAATATCCATACGACATCAACCATCTCAATCAGTGGTCTTCAAACTTTTTCAACTCGCGGAACCCTCAAAATTGTTTTGGGCGAACCCCATACTTTCTCCTCTCCTCCCCCAAAATCTATCTTAAAGTAATATTTAAAGCAGATCAACATCTTATAAGTATTTTATGGAAAGATAATTATAAAAGTATTGCATTTGTTACTAAAATTTTTGATGCCATTTTTAATTACAGTTATAACATTAATCAGCGATTCCAGTGCCACCTACCTATGTATTATTATACACTGGTGTGCAAAACTTAAGCAACAGGTGAGTTTATTGCCATAACTTCACGAAAAAACATCTGAGAGACATGATATTCAAAAATGAGGGAGAGTATTATGTACGTAAAGGATGACGAAAGCATCGGCTCTGAAAAAGGAATACAATGGATATGGTATGGAATCAAACAAAAACAAGCTTTATTGAACGCATAGTATCGTGACTCATGATCGTCCATCCAACAGGAAGAACAACAAGCAGATGTTTCTTAATATGGTATATGCCCTCCCCTTACTGCAATGGTTGCTTCGCACTGTCTCCGCATACTCAGAGCCAGCTGGTGCAACATTTCTTGCGGTAGGAGTGCCCATTCGTCAATCAGCATGTGTTTGAGTTGTTGGGTATTCTCCGGATGATGTAAGCGTGCTGCAAAACGTCTCCCAAAAGACTCCCACAGATGATCGATGGGATTTAAATCTGGGAAGTACGCTGGCCAATCCATTCGAGTGATATCTTCTCTTTCCAGCAGCTCCTGAACAACAAGAATCCAATGTGCCCAGGCATTGTCATCCATAAAAATGAAGTCTGGGCTAATGACACCTCGGAACAGACGCACATGGGGAAGAAGTACCTCCTCACAATAGCGATTCCCGATTACAGACCCTCTGTCGGAAATGTGGACCTCAGTTCACCCATTCAGCATAATACCTCTCCAGACAAGGACTCCAGGACCACAGTAACGGTGTCTTTCCTTGGTGATACTGGAATAAAACCGGGTCTCGATCTCTCTCCAAATCAAAAGACGTTCAGAATCGCTTCTGGTACTGAACCGACTCTCATCCGTAAAGAGGACACGACTCCATTGTTGGACACACATCCAGTTGTCCAGTTTTTGTGCTCTCTGCACCACTGTAAACGGTGGCGTTGGTGGGCAACTTTCAACGGGAGGTAGCGTTCAGGACGGTGGGCAAATAGGCTTCCTTTTTGAAGGTGTCTGGCCACAGTAAACCGCGACACTTGCCACCGCGTTGCAGTACAGAGTTGCTGAGCAATGGCGCTTGCTGACTGTTGTCGACCTCTTTTCGCCAGAAGGATGATACATCGGTCCTCCCCTGCAGTTGTCGTCCTAGAATGGCCACCAACAATCTTTCTAACAGCTGTACCTGTGGTTTGGAACGCTTTCCAAGCGCACGAAACGACACTTTTTTTTATTCCGAACTCTTCAGCTACACTGGTGACGGTACGCCCCTCCTACAGCTTTCCGATTATTCTTCCACGTGTGAAGTCGTCCAGGTGATTTCTTCTAGCCATATTTCATGAACTGACTCACTGGCACTTGCAGCGAATATGTTGAATTGCGTCTCCGTCCTTCATTTTATTCTACTGTTGAGCAGTGCGCGCCGACATCACGCGTTTTGCGTACGCTCACGTCGCCTCTGACGTTTCGTTCCTGATATTTGCACTCGCATGACGTTTCTACTGACTTACGTGTTCACTGTACTGATTGATCTCCAGGCCTCCTTTTCTGCAGTTTCATCGCTTTTTGCTAAAATTTTACATTGTTGCTTAAGTTTTGCAAACCAGTGTATTTAGTAACTGAGATATGCACTTTGAAATTTTTCCACAAACTGTCCAAGTCCAGGTCTATTGAAATTATCTGCTGTCGCATTTCATATTCCGTATTGAATTTGTTTTTTATGTGTAGCATCTTTCCTCTCGGTCACCGAATTTTGTTGGAGTGATTCCGTCAAAAGGGTCGGATGTGGGGTAACAGGAAGTGACGTCAGCGCGAGCTATTTGATTTGACCAATGAGAGCGCGTGATGTGTGTGTGTGTGTGCTCTCTTTTCACTCCTCTCGCATCGGGTCCAATTCCAGTAGTTATTTTCTTTATATGTTAGACATTTAAAAAAAATCGGATCCAAATTTTTATGATCTCCTTGTGTTGTTTTTCCAATCCCGTTCCATGATCTCAATGAAAGTAAGCACACCGATTCGAACCCGATCTTTTTGAGTTTCATGATTTGTGGTTGGCAGCAACTGCCATGCAAATCGAGCGAGTATTTAAACTCGGCTCATGTTAGTCTTTCTAGAGGGAAGGAGAAACAGAAATATATAAGAAGTGTGTGAGTGGTTTAACTCTTAGAGGGAGAGAACGGCTGGTTGGCAATGCAACTGCAGGTTGCATCACCATTTTAGATTAGAAATTCATTTTACAATATTAGAAGACGATTCGAATCGGATGTCTCTGGTAATATTGATTTTTGAACTTATTGTTTTTTTATCGCTCCAGTAACGAGCGCAGTGACTTTATGATTGATTATTAAAGGCCAATTTTTTAAGAAACTGTTTTTCGTCTTCATGCCTCCTCGACACATAAATTTCACTGCTAGCTTTGCAAAATTTGAATTAGTTTACCAATAAGTGTAACAAATTTGGTTATGGGCCCAGTCCATGTACTGTGTCGAGACAGGCTAATCAGTTGAACCAGGCCATGAACTTTGTCTATTTAAATACTGTTCCAGTCTAGAACTATTTTTTATGAACTCTGTTGCTAGTACGCTAAATCGAGTAACAGATATGGAGTTTAACAACCAGATATCAGTGTTGACTCAACATAACTGGAACACATGGAAGCATGATATGCAAGTACTCTTAATGCATTATGGTTGCTGGCAGTTTATAATGCAGACCAAGCCAGAGCAACCTGATGAAAAGGCAACATACAAGGAAAAATTAGATCTACAACTTCGTAAGGATAGATGTTATACGATGATCTATACTAACATCAGTTCAGATTTGAAAAATCTGATAACGGAAACAACTGACGGAGTAGCGGCATGGAAGATATTAAAAGATCACTTCGAACCAGTCACGAGAGCAAGAGTAATTCAACTATTAGATCAATTTTTTGGAACAAAATACCAACCAGGGGAAGATGTTGGAATCTTCATATCTCGTGTAAAGACAGCGGCAACCAGACTACAAGAAGCGGGTCATAAATTGGACGACCTGTACATAGGATTTCAATTAATAAGGTGGCTTCCTCAGGAATTCCAGTCTACCGTGCAAAAAATCTACAGATAGAAAAAAGAGGACTTCAGAGTTGTCAAAATTGAAGCAGAGCTGATATTAGAAGCCAATCGTCTTCAGTTGATGAAACAAGATTTGGAGAAAGCGGAGAATGCTTACTTGAGCAGTTTCACTTCGAAGAAGTCGAAGACGTTACCTGGTGCTACGGCTGCAGCTCATGGAGATCCAAATGGCAAGAATGATTACCAAAAGAGAGGTGGTAAGGTATTTAACTGTAAAACTATTAAAAATGTTAAACAATCTATTAAGACTATAGGTCCGTGTTATGTATGTAATAAGTACGAGCATCTTAAAGTAAACTGTAAAGAGAAAAAGTCTCTACAAAAATCTCCTTCAACTGTAAATGAAACTTTTATATAACACAGAGTTTAATATAAATTTAAGATTTTGTGAAGCTGAATGTAGTCTTTTAGAACTAGATAAACAACACGTAACTAGTTGTATCTTATTTGAGGAAAACTCTGATAAAGGTGTTTGGGTAACAGATACTGCTGCCACGAGTCATTTTTGTAATGACAAGAGAGTTTATTTTTAGATCTTAAACCGATAACTAACATGAAAATGTCGTTAGCAACGGAGGATAAAAGTTGTCCCGTAGAAGGAATCGGTACACTTAGATTTCGGGTAAAATATAAGGGGAGTTTTCATGAAATAACTTTGTCTGATGTATTATTTAATCCTAAGTTGAGGAGAAATTTGTTATCCGGTTCCAGATTAGAAAGTAAAGGTGCGCATTTTGTGGGTACTAAAGGTAAAATTAATGTTTTTAATAAAGACTGGATAAAATTGTTCTCGGCGACACGCCATGAAAATTTGTATTTTTTTAAGCCGGATCGTTATATTATACCAAAGAGTAAAGAAATTAGTTTTTTTAGTGATATAACCGCTAAAACAAAAAACGGATCAATAGAAATATGGCATCAACGCTTTTGTCATGTTAATAACGATTACCTGGTAAAAACTAGTAAAAATGATAGTGTAAGAGGTCTCCCACGCTTAACTGATAATGGTAAGTCTCATTGTATACCGTGTAAATTAGCAAAAAGTCCAAGAGAGTTTCATTCAAAAGACGGGGGCCGTAAGATCAAAACGTCCATTGGAATTGTGCATATGGACCTCTGTGGTCTAATGCCAACAGAAAGCCATGGCGGTAAAAAATATTTCTTGAGTATAATTGACGATTATTCAAGAAAGGTGACTGTATTTCCCATCCGAAATAAATCTGACGTATTTCATACGTTTATAAGATTTCAAAAACGAGCAGAACGTTTTCTAAGTAAAAAGGTAATAGCAGTTAGAACTGATGGCGGACTAGAATTTTGTAATAAAGATATGGATAATTTCTTGACAGAACTGGGTATAAAGCATGAGGTAACAAATTCATATACGCCAGAAATGAATGGGGTCGCGGAGAGATTCAATTTAACCGCTCTAGATGGCATCAAAACATTGCTTAAGTCTAGTGAAGTTCCCCATAAGTTTTGGGGAGAAGCATTACTTTGTTTCACTTATGCGTGGAATCGAATTTGTCACAAAGACAGTAACAAAACGCCTTTCGAAAAATATTCAGGTAGAAAACCATCGGTATTGCATCTAGAACCTTTTGGATGTTTGGCATATGCTGGTGTGCCAAAACAAATTAGAAAAAAAATTCGATATGCGTGCGAAAATGGGAATTATGATGGGATACGTACAACGTACTAAGGGTTATAGAATATGGTTGATAGATGAAAATAAATTAGTCGAGACTATTAATGTAAGATTCGATGAAAAGAAGAGAGGAATTAATTTTAGACAAAAAGTTAATAGTAACCTTGGATATAATTTAAACCTTCCTGATTATTATGATGAGAATGATTTTGATAGAGTAAAAGATTCATTAACGAGTCGTTTAGTTTCAAAGACAAGTACGGAAATGCCCTCAACATCTGAAAAGCCAGGTGTATGTTCCGATAATCATAACTTGATCCCATGTACGGAGGTTAAGTGGATTCGAAATATAGGTAGGAAAGTAACTGGATCTAACGTATATTATAGTATAGAAGGGGAAGCAACCCGATTGAAATCTTTTAACGAAATAGAGAGATACTGTAAGAGGGGCATAATATTGAGTATGATCCTAGTTTATTTAATTTTAGAAAAGATAATACCGAATCCCAGGGATTTTCAGATTTGTCAGAGCAACAAGCTCTTATGGTTGAAGTAACTATTCCTAACTGTTACAAACGGGTGATAAGATCCAGAGACGCATCTAAATGGCATGATGCAATGGATAAAGAAATTAACGTAATGAAGGAACGTAAAGTTTGGGATTTAGTTGATCATCCGGATAAAATAAAAATTTTAGAAAACCGTTGGGTTTATACCATTAAATATGATGAAAATAATAAATTTGTTAGATACAAGGCCCGCTTAGTTGCGCGAGGTAACACACAATTACGAGGTGAGTCATTTGACGAGGTATTTCAAGAATACAAATTAGAACTTTCAAAAGTTAAATCATTAAAACTAAGATGTTATTCAGACTCGGATTTTGCTACAAATAGGGATGATCGAGTGTCAATGGGAGGGTTCATAACTTTTATAGACGAAACTCCAATTTCATGGCGAACTTTCAAGCAAAAATCCGTTAGTCTGTCGACCATGGAAGCTGAGTATGTTAGTTTAACAGAAGCAGCTAAGGAATTCATTTGGCTAAAGACTGTAATTGATAATAAAAGTTTAAATTTGGAATTAAGTGAAAATGTAATGTTTTGTGATAATCAAGCTGCTATAAGTTTTTCAAAGTCACCGGTAGAAAATTATAGAACAAAACATATCGATGTTCGTTATCATTTTCTAAGGAATTTGATATACGACAAGGTTTTCCAAATTAAATATTTAGGTACCAAAAATAATTTGGCGGACATTTTTACCTAACCCATGGTAAAAAAAAAATTGTTAGAATTTTGTAGAAAATTATTTCTTTTAGAGAATAAGACTTTGTTTCTTTAAGATTAGAATATTAGTTTGTTTATTACAATAAAGATTGTGAATAAAATGTATTTTTTTGTGTTAAATTGTATAACATGTGATTATAGATTAAAATTAATTTACTGATTTGTAAGAGATAATGGTGCGAGATTGGAAAAAGGGGGCCGATTGTTAGACATTTAAAAAAAATCGGATCCAAATTTTTATGATCTCCTTGTGTTGTTTTTCCAATCCCGTTCCATGATCTAAATGAAAGTAAGCACACCCCATCTTTTTGAGTTTCGTGATTTGTGGTTGGCAGCAACTGCCATGCAAATCGAGCGAGTATTTAAACTCGGCTCATGTTAGTTTTTCTAGAGGGAAGGAGAAACAGAAATATATAAGAAGTGTGTGAGTGGTTTAACTCTTAGAGGGAGAGAACGGCTGGTTGGCAATGCAACTGCAGGTTGCATCACCATTTTAGATTAGAAATTCATTTTACAATATTAGAAGACGGTTCGAATCGGATGTCTCTGGTAATGTTGATTTTTGAACTTATTGTTTTTTTATCGCTCCCGTAACGAGCGCAGTGACTTTATGATTGATTATTAAAGGCCAATTTTAAGAAACTGTTTTTCGTCTTCATGCCTCCTCGACACATAAATTTCACTGGTAGCTTTGCAAAATTTAAATTAGTTTACCAATAAGTGTAACAATATTGTCAGATCCCATATTAATCCAATTGAATCCTTCGTGAAATTTTTGATGCTTGATGGTTCATGAGGAACACTGACCTTAGGATCGCAAGGAAAATGCTGTCAATTGGACAGTTTATTAAAAAGATTGCAGCAAACTTCTTTCATAATATTGTTAATTCTCTCGATCTTGGAGATGGAAATATATATCCCTGATCCTAATTTCAACAGGCCTATAAATATTCTCTCAGACACCCTCTTAATGTAATTATTTTTCTCCTTTCAAATTTCGCTTCTTCCATCTTAAATGCTTATTTCACCTCTTTCCACAAGTCCCCCGTGGTCTAGTAGTCAGAGACTCTCGCTCCCAATGCTTTGCATGTTATCGTGGTAAATACGCAATAGTAACTTAAATCCTGAAAAAAAAATGAATCAAGTATGATTGGAAATAATTTTCTATCGAATAATAATATTTTTAATGAAAATTTTATCTATTTAACACAAGGAGTAAGGCAATTTTTTTTATCAAAAAATATTTATTCTTGTTCAATTTGGGGAAGAGTGGGTACAATAGACCTATGATAATTAAAATATAACACATATACTTGTGACTTCAAAGTATTTAAAAACCATTGAAAAACAGCGTCAATAACAGTACCACTGTAAGTTGTCGAAATATTTCGATTTGTATTCATTTCGAACTTTAGTTCATCAGTCAAAAAGCTATGAGCGGCTCAACTTCTTGCAAACTGGTTAACGTTGAAATCACCACTCAAAATCATGGAAAGCGAGTGATAGTTTGTTTTTAAAAGAGCAGAACCATCTTCGGTATATGGTAAAAGTACAAAATGCAGGAAATTTTTAATTTTTTGAACCGTTTGATTCGGAGAAATGTTTACGGCCACCGAAATCACTGTTTGTCCATTTTCAAATATGCATTCTGCCACACATATGTTCCCAATAACTTGATTAGCCATACCCAGTCCACTTGTTTGACGACAAATAATGTCCATGTGAGGAGTCGCAACATGTGAGTTGTTCTGTTTGGTATTAACAGCGACAGGAATTAACCTCAAAGTATGAAAAAGATACGCACTCTAAAATATTTATTCAAATAACTCCATATTACTTACTCATATATTCTTAAGAATATTGAACTTTTTCAGACACTTAACAGTAAATATAATTATATTAATATAGTTTACACATATAAATTAACCTCAGATTTCTTACACAACGAGTCCTGAGACTTTGAGATTTGAGCGTAAGGATCGTAAGTTTATCCTAAATAAGAATTCGAATCGTTTGAAATGCTAACTTTAACAATATATCGTTGGGTGGATGACTTGAGTACCCAGCTCTTTCGAACTATAACCTCATATCAGTGGGAATTCGAGTGACTGTAAATGATTGACTTTTACCCTTTGTTGAGATTAAGTGCTTTAAATAAATAGTAAAAAAACTGGAGATTTTGGGAAAATAAAAATTTAAAATATTAGAATGCATTAAAATTGAGAAAAGAAGCTTCAATGTCGGCACAAAGCACTGAAAATGAAGTTAGAATTTCGATCTTGGGTGGGTGGGGCGAAACCGACCAATAAGAATGCAGCTAGGATCACGAAAAATGGTTGGAAAAAAAACCACTTCTAAGTTATATGTTTCAAAAATTCTAGTTGAGCCTCTGAACAGAGGTCTGAGCAATATACAGGCAAAATATTCTAAAAGAAGCATTTTTCACAAAAGGAGAACCTTTGGATAAAAGATTATTCTAAGTTAATTTTATTCCAAAATATTGTATTTAAATAATTTTTTTTTGTCAAAATGTCCTTAAAAGAATTTTTATGCATACATTCTAATCTAAGTAATATCATGAAAATTAACCATTTCCGTGCTTTTGAAAATCACGGTTCCGAACGTAGTCGGATACCTTAAGATTTGACGAAGGATGATGCTTTGAGAAGCTTCAATTTGATTAATATGGGATCTAACAATATAAAAAAAAACTAGAGTTGGACCCGATGCGAGAGTAGTGAAAAGAGAGCATCACGCGCGCTCATTGTTCAAATCAAATATATCGCGCTTACGTCACTGTTACCCCACATCCGTCCCTTTTGACGAAATCACTCCAAAAAAATTCGGTAACCGAGAGGAAAGATGTTACACATCAAAAACGAATTCAATACGGAATATGAAATGCGACAGCAGATAATTTCAATAGAATTGGACAGTTTGTGGAAAAATTTCCAAGCGCATATCTCAGTTACTAAATATAATACATAGGTAGGTGACACTGGAATCACAGATTAATATTATTACCGTAAGTAAAAATGACATCAAAAATTTCATCTCGGTAACCGAGAGGAAATCTGTTACACATCAAAAATAAACAACACAAGCGAACTGATACAACAATGGTTGATTTTACCTATCATTTCTGATTTTATCTTGAACGGAACGTCGATGAAAACAATAATTGATGTTTTACGACCCCTTTTACAAAAATTTTGACCCAAAATATTTCGATATCTTATCCAGAAAATCCTGAATATCAAATATGACATTTCGGTATTTGTTACTTTAGATTTACTTATCATGGCATAAAATTAATGTTTTTTCTGTATTGAAAAACAATTAAATCTGTATTTTAAAAAAATTAGAGGGCACTTATAATTTACTTCGTAAAAGAAATGAGCATGTTTTAGCAGAAAAAGAAAAAAAAAAAGAATGGAATTTTATTGTGATTCCCCATGTCATACCTATGTATCCTGTTAATGACACGAGATCAATAAACTGAAATTTTCTCTGCTGTCCTTCATGTCCGCTCATTAACGATGTGTAGCTCTCGACCCACCACTGAATTGTTCGTCAAGAAAGCGCGCTATTTGATTGAACAATGGCTGCGCGTATTTCTTCGCCTCTCATCAGTCTTTCAGTTTTGCCATGCATTACAGTTGCTCATGTGTGGTGACTATAAGCATAAATCCTTTCGTCCGGATCTGGGTATCGACCCGTTCAGGACACCGTGATTTCAAAAGCGGAAATGGTAATTTTCGTGATATTACACAGATAGAATGTCTTTATGCATAAAACAAGAAGAACATTTTGACAAAAAAGTGACTAGCTCTGATATTTTGGAGTTAACTAAGAATAATCTTTTATCCCAAGGTTCTCCTTTTGTGAAAATGCTCTTTCGTGTTTTGCCTAACCATATTATCAGACCTCTGTTCGAAGGCTCAACAAATTTTGAAACATCTGTTTCAACCATTTTCATAGTCTAACTCGTGCTGTGGTCGGTTTCACCTGCAGATCGAATTCTAACTTCATTTTCAGTAACTGTGCCGATGATAGCTTCTTTCAGTATGCACGTTCTAATATTTTAGGCGCATTTTCCCAAAATCTCCGGTTTTACTATTTATTTAAGAAGCAAAACACAATCTGGCGAAGGCAAAGAAGTCAATCATTTACAGTCACTCCGGAAATTCCCGCGATATGGTTTATAATTCGAGAACATAAATAAATCGCAACGATCAATGGCATTTCAAGCGATTCGAGAACTAACATTTGGGACAAACTTACGATCCTTGCATTCAAATCTCAAGAGTCTCGGGAATAAGGCAGCAGAAAACCTCTGAGGGTAGTATATGTATAAACTATATTGTCTCAATTATATTTACTGTTGAGATGTCTGAAAAATTCAATATTCTTAGGTATGCTATGTGAGTAAATGAGTTATTTGAATAAAATGACACAGAGTGCGTATCTTTTTCATACTTAGGGATGAGCTTCTATTAAACAATCTTCAAACAGAGCTAACTCATGTTGCGACTACATGGTTGTTATTTGTCGTCAGAGCAGTGGACTGAATGCGTAACTATTAGTTATTGAAATTTATATATTATTGGCGAGAGGCGCTCTCATATTTGAAAATGGTTTGTTCCGTGACATTATTCTCCGAATCAAACGGTTCAAGTAGGGAATTTCCTGCATTTTCCTGCTGCCGAATGATTCTGCTTCTTTTCAAAGCAGGCTATCGCTCGCTCCGCGCGGTGATGATTTCAGCGTTAATGGTGCAGAGTGAAGCCGCTCGCGCTTTTTGACTGATGAACTAGAGTTCGAAGGTGAATACAAACACGGTGGTACTGTTATTGATGGTTTCGCTGCTTTTGAAGTCACAAGTGCATCGTGTTATGTTCAATTATCATGAATATTAGCACTCTTCCCAAATTGAACAGAATATTATTTTTTGATAAAGAGCGCGCTACTCACTTATTGTTAAACAGATAAAATTTTCGTTAAATATTGACCCATTCGACCAAATACCAGTCGCCCGCGATATTTTTTCGAGGATTTGGATGCTGTTGCATTTACCACGATATGCAAGCATTGAGACGAGGATGTTTACAGACCACCAGGGATTTGTGGAAAGTGAAATAAGCATTGGAAATGGAAAAACAGACTGAGGAGGAAAATAATTACGTGGAAGGGTGTCTGGGAAAATATTTATAGGCTTACGAAACAGGATCGAGATATATATTTCCATCTCCAGATCGAGAGAATTAGCTAATATTATGAAAGTTCTTTACAATCTTTTAATGAAGCTGTCCCGGTGTTGTGACTTTCTCCACAGATCTAAGGTCGGTGTTTCATGAGGCACCATCGAACATCAAGAAACTCACCGAAATTCAGTGGATTAATGGGATCGACAATAATGACCGCTTATTGATAAACAATTTAGGGCCACGCGAAGCCACCGGTGAGTACCCCCATGTGTCGAGTGAGAGCGAACGAGCTGTAAAGTGACGTAATAATCAATCACATAAAGTCACTGCGCGGAAGCGACAAACAGCAAGTTCAAAAATCAACATTACAAGACATCCATTCGATAATAATGACAGCAAAAATAATTTCTAATCTAAATGACGGCGGCACCTTTGATTACGCTGTTTCAAATTCCCTCTAGGTAAACCCCATACACACTTCTTATATGACTACTGTTTCTCCTTCCCTCTAGAAAAACAGCTGTAATCGACTACGTAGCGTTGCTGCCAACCACAAATCACAGGCATAATGAGATAATCTTTTCATTTGAATGTGGAACGGATTGGAAAAACAGCAAGAAGACATCATAAAGAAATTTGGATCCCATTTTCCAAATGTCAGCAATCATTTACCATCTCTTACAAATCGGTAAATTATTTTTGTCTATAATCATGTTTATACCTTTAATTGTACGAAAAACCTCATTTGACCGCAATCTTTATTGTAATAAACAAACTAATATTGTGTAAAGCCTGATGTTATTCTCTGAAAATATTTTCTCAAAGAAATTTTCTCTTTAATTTTTTACCATCGAGTTCGGTAAAAAACATCATAAGTACTAATGTTTTATTTGGAAACGCGATGGGTATATCAGATTCAGCAGAAAATGATGACGAAGCTATTTGTTCTATGGCCCTCTGCCGGTGACAACGTAACGACGTTATCTGAAACATTTAAGCATTCAGAATTTAAACTTTATTATCGAATTACGATCAGATGAGAAATTCACCAGCAGCTCAAACAACATGCTCAGCTTCCGTGGTCGGCTGAACTAACGGGCACGCTTGAAGCCGCCATGAAACAGGTTTCTCTGCGCGTTTCCATTGACTTTCGATCATCCTAACTGATCGGAATAAGGCTAACATCTTGGTTTTGTGATTTGGCACGAGAGGACTGGCTACCTGTTGTGAATACTCGTCAAGCGACTTCCTATCATGCATTTGTGTGTTACCCTCTTTTTAATAAGCGATATCTAACAAGATTTATTATTTCATCATATTTAATGGTATAAAAGCCCAACGATTTTCTAAAATTTTATTTTATCCGGATGATCAACTAAATCCCAACTTCTGATCGCTTCGTACGATTGGCTTTCTACACATCCCGTACATCATGCCATTGGGCTAAATGCTCTGGACTCTTATCGCCGTTGTGTGACTGATTGAGAATAGTTACTTCCAGCCATAAAACTATTTATCTGACACAAATCTGAAAATCACCGGAGTTCATTATTATCTTTTTCAAAGAGCAAGATAAATGCTTTCAATATTATCAGCCCTCTTTGACAATCTCTCTGATGGATGAATTTCGATCGGGTTGCTCCCTTCATACTGTATGGTTGAGATCCGCTTTCCACCCATGATGGCTCAGTCCGCTGTCTCCGCCATGGATCAGACCATGATTATCGGGGTTTGTACCTGGCTTTCGAATGTTGAGAATTTTATCTTTATTAAACGACTCGTTAATGAATCTTTTTACTCTATCAAAATCGTTCTCATCAGGTTTAAATTATATCAGATTTATTAACTTTTGTCTAAAAATTAATTCTCTTCTTCTTTCATCGAATCTTACGATGTAGTCTCGACAGCTATTTTTCATCTATCGATAACCCTTGGTACGTTAATTAGCATCGCCTCTATCGTAATTCCCGACGGCCTGCGCATATCGAGCCACTCTATTTGTTTTGGCACCGACGCTATGTAAACATCAAGGGTTGAATGCGGCTGCCGGTTTTTACACGGTATTTTCGAGAAGATACACCGCATTTTTGTCTTTTGTGATTGAAATTCATTCGCACATAGTGAACGAAATAACTTCTCCCAAAAACATGAGAACTCGCAGGCAACGCGATGTTTTGATGCCATCGACGGTGAAACCAATTTACTCCGCGACTTCTAAGCGTATGTGAAACTGTTACTCATCTTTTCCCTGCCAGTTCTGTCAGAAGTATCCATATCTTCCATTGCAATTCAGTCACTTTTTCAGGTCAACTGCTGTACTGCCGCGCAGAAAACGATGCAACTCGTTTTAATTATCTTATAAACGTATGAAGCCCGTCAGACTATTTCGGATGGGAAATACGATCACCTTTCTTAATGATCGTCAGTACTACTCAGAAAGTATTATTACCGCCTTGGCTCGGTGCGTGGACCACGGAACCACATGCGGCTGTCCAATGGACGTTACCGCTCTTGCGGCCCCGTCTTTAGTGAAACTCTCTTCGGTTTTAACTATTACGCGGTACCCTGATCTTACCATTAGCTCGGTAAGCGTGAATTTGTATATTAATTTTGCCAGTTTTCCCGAGAAGTAATCAGCGTGGTAAATGGCGCGTGATGCCTATTTCTATTGATCCGTTTTCAGGCACAGCGGTATATCACTAAAAAACTAATTTCTTACTCTTTATTCATAATGTAACGATCGGCAAATACAATTTTCATCGGCGTCGTCAGCCATTTTACATCCGGTCTTTATTAAAACATTAATTTGCAGCACGAGCACCTGAAATGCCGCGCCTTCCACTGTCTGGAGCGGATTAACAATTCTCAGCTTTAGGGTAAATAATCCCATCGGACAAGTATTTAAATCAAATGTTGCCAGGAATCTAAGTCTGTACCATTCATCTGCGGTTGGCTTTGCATCTCACGCTTAACGACATTTTCATGACCGGTATCGGTTTAAGATCTGAAATAAACTTTCTCTTTGTCGTACGCGGCCGTGTGTATATCTGTACCCAAACATCGAGTTTTCACTCCAAATAGATACAGCGGACCGTGTTGACTATCTGGTTGCAAAGACTACATTCAACTTCATAAAATCTTAAGTTTATATTAAACTTCTATTGTTATATAAAAGTTTCATTTGAGATGAAGGAAGATTTTTGTAAGTTTCTCTTTTACAGTTACTTTAAGATGTATACATTACATACATAACACGGACCTATAATTTCTTAATAACATATTACCTTTGGGTTTTACGGTCAAGCCGCTGCACACCTCTTTGTGTCATTCTTGCCATTTGAATCTCTGAGCTTCCGGCCATGCGCTTTGGTAACATCTTCGACCTTCGAAGTGAACTGCTCCAGTAAGCTCGCTTTTCTCAAATCTTGTTTCATCAACTGAGACGATTAACTAATATCGCTCTGCTTCCAATTTTGACAACTCTGAGAAGTCACTCTTTCTATCTGTAGATTTTACGACAAATCGGGTGAAATCCTATGGCAGGTCGTCCAATTTATGACCCGCTGCTATGTCTGGTGCCGCTGTCTTCCACGCGGCTATCTGGTTGTCTATTTTGTTCCAAAAAAATTGATCTAATGGTGGAGTACTCTTGCTCTCGTGATGTTTTTTAATATCTTCCATGCCATACTCAAATCATTCTCTTTTCAGACCATCGGAAATTTTTCAAATCTGAACGATGTTGTATGAACAAATAAACACATCAGCACATATATCGCCCCGGTGACAGATCCCGAATACTCGCTTATGTTGCGCTTTCGTCGGTTCTTTCTGTTGGTCTGCATTATAAACTGCGGCAACCATAACCGCGTGGAAGTACTTTGCATCGCCATGTGTTCCAGACCATGACACTGACTATCTGATTCATCCATATCTGTACTCGGTTGTATTGCTGTTTGGGGAATTGCACTCAAAAACTCAGTTCTAGACTGGAACAGTATTTAAATGAACAAAGAAATTCATGAGCTGATTTCAACTGATTAGCCTATCTCATTTACGGTATGGACAATTTATAACATTTGACCGCCTATTAAATCAGCTTGAATCAAGATTTTTGCAAGGCTGGCGATTAATTACGCTCGTGTGAAGGGGCGGGCTGTAAAGGAAGTGATGGCGCTGTAATCAGTCATAAATCACTTTAACGATACAGGCGATGAAAAAAACAATGAGTTCAAAAATCAGCCGCCGAAGAGCATCGATTCAATTTCTATCACCCTGCGCAGAAGTGATGCCAGTAAAATGGTGTGCAACGTGCCAACCAGCCGTTCAAGTTAAACCGCTCGCACACTCTTATATATTTCTGTTTCTCGCTTCAGAAAGATACGACCGGTTCGTCGCTCGATTTGCATGGCAGTGCCAACCGCAAATCATGAAACTCAAGATCGGAGTTCAATCGTGATGCTACTTTTCATTGAGATCATGGAACGAGACCGAAGTACTACAGGAAATGTCATAAAAATTTGGATCGGTTACAAATGTCAACATATCAAAGAGAGCAACTGCGGGTGGACCCGTGCGGGGAAGTGAGAAGCACACACACATCACCCGCATCATTGTCGGAATCAACTCAATAAACAGCGTCACTCCTGACCACCCCACATCCATTCCCCTTTTGTTGAATACTTCCAACAAACTGGTGAACCGAGCACGAAACAAATTTGGCGTATGCCGAGGGAATTCTCATGTATCGGCAGGTGTGTGATCAGGCGTTTATGAGAAGAAATTACAAAGTGCCACCTTTCTAGATTTTGTCACATGATTTTTCGAGCAACAATAATATAGTACGGCAGCTGATGAAACTACAGCATCGTCGTGCGACAATGCGCATAAGTCAGCAAAGCTTATATTGCGATCTGTATCGAGAACAACTGAGGCTGACGTAACGATGATATCTTTTCTATCGGCAGTGTGGGTAGGGAAGCAGGAGGACAGGCGCTACGAGTACCGGTGGTTCATGAGTATGGCTAAATCGCCTGGTTGACTTTCCGTGGAATAATCGGAAATATGGGAAGGGCGTACCTCACCGGTGTAGCTGAAGAGTTCGGAATAAAAGTGTCGTTTCGTGCGCTGAAAGCGTTCCAAACTGCAGGCGCGGCTGTTAAGATTGTTGATGATATTCTAGGGCGACAACTGCGGGGAAAGACGATATCTGCGGCAGGTCGACAACGATCGGCAAGCGCGTACTCAACTCTGCTGCAACGCGGTGGCTGAAATGTCGCATTCTGTGACCCAGTTTCACACCTTCAAAAGACCCGCCGTCCCTGACGCCTCCCGTTGAAGATAACACCAACTTTTCCGCCGTTGCAGTGATTGCGAAGGCACAAAGCCTGGACGGCTGAACTGTGTGTGGGTCGTGTCTCTTACGGATAATTCAGTACCGAAACATTCTGAACGTCACGATTTGGAGAAGATCAGACGGACTGTCACGGGGAAGGCGCCGAAATTTTCTGGAATCACTATGGAGGAAGGTATTATGTGAATGAATGAACTGAGGTCTGACCTGACAGAATCTGTAATCGGGGATCTCAACCCAGCGAATTTTTCTTCCCCATGTAAATCTGTTGAAAACGTCGACTTCATTTATGGATAATGCCTGAGCTGTGGACTAACACATTGTTCGAGAACTGCTGAAAGAAAGGAAGCTATCACTCGATGGATTGTAGCGTACTTCCCAGATTTCCCATCGATCATCTGTGAGAATCTTTGAGAACATTTGCAGCTTTATCATCGGAAATACAACAACTCAAACATGCTGATTGACGATGAACGCTCTACAAATGTTGCATAACTTTAATCTGGTATGCGGAAGGCGAATAAACAGCCATTACGGCTGAAGGAGAGGCGCTCTTTATATTAGAAACATCTGCTGTTGAATGAACGATCTGAAGTCGCATTTTTGCGTTCCAGCAAACTTTTGTTTGTTGATTCCATACCATATATCCGACCATATTTCACTTTTCAGGAAACGTCTTACTATTAGCGCTGCTTTAAATAATGTACTCTCTGTTTTGTTATATCATGTCTCTCAGATCATTTTTCATCGAGTATGTCACTGTTAGCAAGTTTGCACCAGTGTAATACATGGGTAGTGACACGCTGAAATCTTGTTAATGTGCCTTTCTTAATTAAAAATGGCATCAAGACACAGTAACAATACAGCTACTTTATATTATCTTTCCATAAAATACTTATAGATGTTGATCTATATGTACTTTAAGATAGATTTTGAGAGGGAAAGTATGAGGTTTCTTAAAGCTCTTTTGAGGAGTTTCCACGAAGTGAGACCGCTGATGAATGGTTGATGTCGCTATGAATATTATAGACGAAGACGGTGTTGATGTTAAATCCTATTTATTGTGGATATGGAGCACGCACAATCATAAATGTGGACATGGCACAAATAGAACATGCGTGCATTACGAGGACGGAACAAGGCGCATTTTCAGAGAATTTCTATGACGGCACGACGAAACGTTCCGAAATCATGACTCCGTGTATGTCGTGGTTGAAGATATCGTGAGTATCTTATCAATAGTTGACTGACTGAGCTTCAGGCTGAGCACAGAGATATCTCGCAACGATGCCCTCGGCGCTGCGAATACACAGGTGAAACATTATTTGCATTGGATCCTTAAAGAGTAGTAGACCATAACCAAATTAGATAATTAACGAGGTAATGCTATATACCGGGGATGGCGAACCAATGTTTACGCGATGCCAATGATGGCGCGCGGCCCCGGGCTCGCCATCGATCAAGGCGATTTTGCATTACAGCTAAAAATATTGAAGTTTTCTATGAAGAATTTGAACAAACGCGAGTGATCCGTCGCATTTTCGGCAAAGTCGAGAACGCAAACTCAAACTGTTCTTGCATCAAACGCCTTTCGTATATTACTCAAATTGCTAAGATCTACGAGTTGTACATAGTGTGTAATAATATTTCTAAATCATATTCAGTTGTTTAAAAACATATTCAGCGTTTACACTAATAATTCGGCTTGTATCAATTTATTAACGTGATCTAATTCTTGTCTTTATAAGTCTAATCGGCAAAGTAACTTTCACTGCTATTACAAAATTTTAAGAAGAGAACAAACACTACGAAACTCGTACAGGCACTCAATACCACAAAAACAAATAAATCCTTGTGAAGCCCACGTTGACAACGATCGTAAAGGAACATATTGAAATCAGCTTGGCTTTATATAGTCAATTTCATCATTTACAACTGTACATTCAAAGTTTTGTGTTAGGCTACGATTTTTAACAACTGTGTATGGCTGGTTCTTTAAACGAAAGTGCAAGACTCTTCAAGTGTAACGAAGAGTGGCGAGGCTGAAATATGGCGTGATCAACAAAGGCGACAAGAACAACGAAGTCGTCTTTTTTTTTCTCTTTTACTATTATAGTTCAATGTTTATATGGTATCGTCTGTAAACGGCATTTTGAAAGCAGATCGCAAATCGCCTTTGTGGCGTAACCAGAAGCAGAAAATAATTGCAGGGTAATAAGACAGAAATAAACTGTCGTGCGATCGTTTAGCTATGTGGCAAAAATTGTCACACAAATACATTTCGGCTTTCTGCTGACATCGATAAACTGCACGAAGATGAGGAGAGTTTGAAGGAAACGGTTGGCATATTAACTGCACGATGATTTTGATAATAAAAGATAAGATAATTAAGCCGCATCAAATGTTCACTGCAATCTGACACAATGAAGTCCCCGAAATTGGCGAAATATTGCACGAATCAATAAAAAAATGACATTAACTTTCCGCTTTCATACCATGCAATAAACGATCTTGACGAAGTATTGACGACCTCGGCACGCCCGTTTATATCTTTTGCTCAATGTAATATTAAAGGCTATCATTAAGAAAATTATCGATATTATCTGAGGAACACATATTGTGCGACGTAAAAATAAACTTGTAAGAGAAAAGTAATTTGAAAGAAGAAATGTTTTCGTAACGGATATTCCAAATATGACGAGCAAAAAAGCATTTTCATTTCTTTTTATTAAAACAGACAGAAGACGTCGATTCTTGAGTACCACTGCGTATCATAACAAGCCTTTATGTCTGTTAAGAGTGATTAGCATCTTTTGATAATAACAACTTTTGGTCACAAATAATCGGCTTTCTATCGCGAGCACAAGTTCAATTGCTTTTTCCATGGGATGCGAAGTCAATTCGGTAATAATATTTCATATAATATTCGCTGGTGAACACCTAAAGATTTGTTGATTGCTGGAAAAAGTGAACATTTCTACAAGATGAAGACGAAAGTGAACATTACTCACGGTTGTGGGCGTTATGTGGCTTTTTAAGAAACCGATGTTTTTTTATGCCACCATTTCAATGGTGAACCGGGCCCGAAGATAAGCTGATTATCGTCATGGTGGGCTCATTCGCGCTCAACTTAAACTATGTGTGTTAAAGAACGATATTATTACAAAACTAGTAAAGGAGTGTTTTTAGAGGTATGAGCAAATTGAGTAAAATTAACGATGTATTATTCGATTACAGGCATGAGGATTATTTTTATTCGAAGATAATCTTGTGGCATTACGGTACCAAATATGATTTCAACATATGACCGCAACTGTGTAGTCTTATTTGAACACTCAACTCTTTCCATTTGGGGCAAACATATCGGCTATTAATACACGGCGAGATTCTTTCAAATGGCATTGTGACTTTACATGGCCGCGAAAAATGGTTTGGTAAATCGCAAGATCTTTGGCGGATTCTGGGTCCCAAACGACAGTGAGCGGTCATAAGCGTGCGTAAATAGATGGTGGCTGTATCTTATTGGAACCGCAGCTCCTGGAGATCATGTTGTTAGTCGGAAATGAAGAGTTGTCATGTCTATACCTGATCCACCAGACATCATTGAAAGTCACCGGCCATAAAAACGCCAGGCAGATGATCGCAACGGTATATTTCGACATACATTTGGGGATTAGCTCACTCCGGCCAGTTTTGTTGACGCGGCAAGCCATTCTGCCAGAAGGTCGCGCTACAAATCTTAAACAAAGACTAACGCAAATCGAGGGTAACGATCACCTGGCGCTGATCTATTTAAGATAATGATGCCTATCTTTCGAATAAAAATTCATGTCAGTCGACTCGTTGTTTCATTGCAATTTAAAGTTCTACATAAACGCCCTATAGTGCAAACTGAAAAATATCAGATTTGGTGCCCAAGAACGAATGAAGAAAGTTATTGATATTTTTATTTATAATGGACCTCGCGAATGAAGAATTTTCGGCGAATCGGTTCAGGGGTATCGGAAACGTTCAGGGCGATGTGTTTGATTGTTCCGGTCTATTCAGCTGTGGTTCAAAGACGTTAATGAGAAAAAGTTGGGTGATTGAAGAAAGATTGACAAAGTAATCATAAGCAAAAATACCGGCTGGCTGGGTGACATGGAATTCGATTCAGGCCCGCATTCTTGAACTAAGGAAATTCAAGCGTATCTTTCAACACCTTCCATATTTATAAATCTACCTATTCCTGCAGTCATTATTTTCAGATAAGCTCGGCATCAAGGAACGCTTAAGCTGCAGCAGACGTCTAATTCGGCATGCCTTGCAAAGTAGCATCTTATATTATCCTGATATGTTATTTGTCATCAAATCTAACAGCTCGAGAAATCACACAATGTTATTTTAATTTAAATTACAAAGAATATCTTTAAAACATTACTACTGCCCAATGCCAAAGATGTATTTTTTACAAATATTAAACAAAGAATTTTGATTTATTCATTCATTTAGCACATTAGTTTTTCAATAATCTAAATCCCAAATATTGTGGCACACCTGCTTATTAGTTCGGGCCACTGTAGAGAAAATATTTACATTAAAAGAAGATTCAAAAACTATCATTTTATATCTCTTCTTACATGAAATTGCTGGCGCTGTTCAGGGTAAGATGCTGGTTGGAGTCTGGTGTTCTGGATTTCGGAGGGCCAGCCCTGTCCTGAGAGTCGACGTTGCTTCTCGGTACAAACCTTTCATTTTTTCTTTCTTTTGTCAGTCGCTTTTTCAATTTCGAGGTATTTTTCAGAAAATAAGAAACTGTAATAGCTAACTTCGTTCAGGCATATCAAATAGTAATAATTTTAAACATTTTCTTTTATTAAAAATGTTTATCGATTTTTAAAATACGTTACTTTTAACATAGTTTTGACTTTGCGGGAACGTTGCGAGTATTTTCGTTGCCTGTTAATCAGTTAAAATTTTCCTGTTGTTTTTAAATTTTGTAAATAAATTTCCATTTCATTCAAGCCTTCAAATGTCGTGTAATATAAAATTCGTTTGATTCTTGATTTTAAATGGTTTGTAGCCTTCCTTTGGGCACACGGATACAATCCTGAACCTTCATGATAACTCTGACACTTTTTCCAACTACATTTTTGACTAAAAGCCAATCCCCCTTGCGGCACTTCTTCCAGATCAGGCGCTTTTCTTTCTTGGGGGATGCGGATCTTTCTGTCAATGGCACATTTCGAACTCTCATGGTACGAATAACTGGTGATATTTTGTTTCATCTGGGGAGTTCAAAACGGTCGGTTCACCAACGGTAAGGAGCGGAGTTGCCTATGTCTGCTATGAAGCTGGAGCTGAATGCACAAATATTTGATGAACATATTTTTTGCCTACTATGTGTTTACGCACATTACACACCAGCACTACCGAGATATTTTATAGATGACTTGAGTTTTCCCTGTTTTATTTGTAATATTTTCTTATAGATTTTTATCATCTTATTTTTATCAAATGGTATATACCAAGCTTGCACTGTCCTCACCACAGATACATAATCTTCTGCTCCCGTGTAGAAATTTGTTTGAGTCCACTTTTAGAGAAATTCTGTGATGGCCTGAAGTTTTAACAAGGAATGCTTTTAGACTTCATTATTATTACGTATGATTTTATCGCGATAACAACGAAACCCTGTTGATGAACTGTAATCAACAAACGGGGAAAGATTTCGCGCGCGCAGAGTGGTGACAGTGAATAGGATGAAGGTACATTCATTTGAAAGTAGACGCAAATAGAGTTTTTACAAATACTTTGTCGTTTGAAAATTTTTCAAACAAGCAGAAATTTTCTCTGTTTGCATACATAAGTAAGTGTCAGAGATGAAAGATGAGTTTAGAAGGCATTTGATTCAAGTATTATATATCTTTCCGGTGAAGTAGCGATTTATAAAGGGATACCTAACTTTTTCTCTGTACGTTAGTCCACGCATTGTCGAGGGTCATTTTCTTGATAGTGATTATTGTGGGGTTGGCTTTACCTTCATAATGAATATTTCTATTTTTTCTGAGTTTTTCATTTCAATAGGTAATTTAGCTTTCTGCGCAAATTCTGCGGCCCTCTTCTTCAGATCGGCCTGACACAAAATCTTTAGTAAGTTTTTAAAATATCTCGCAGCTTCGACCCCACAGGAAATCCCTTTCTTCATGTCGGCGTACGTTATAATTTGCTAGTAGAAATGCTCACTTTCATCGTTAAGTATGTGTATCGTCGAATATTGGTTATCTTTTTTTCTTCTATCTTTTCGTCACAATAGATCCCGGACGCGGGCACTGCCGAAATAGGCCAAAATATTCTGTTATCGTCGACTAGATGGCGCTAACTGTCAGGCCTGATAATGCATTTTTGATGATTCTCTTTACGGCTCGTGTCAGAATTTAAGTCTCCACTCGATCGTATCATTTAACCATTCAAATAACGTAAATCGTCTTAATTATTCTGTCTTTCTACTCTCCCCACCATGTTTTTAAGCCCAAATAATGTCGTTTTCAACCTGTTCTAAAGCCTATATGTGTATGTCGGAGTTCAAAGTTTTCACGTTAACACGTGTGTTTAGAAAGTGAGTTATCAGAACTCCGATAAATATTTTTACCGGAATGCGACGTCACCGCTATTATCCTTTCAATGCGTCTTTATCAAATAATCAGTCAATCGATCGTGTTCGAACTGTTTCTTAAAGAAATACGCAGAATATTGTACTCTTTGAATTATTGATATTATTATCTTTCTCAGTTGTAGACTATTGTAGAGTGGTTTGGATATTGTGTACAGAATAGTTGCTCAAGCGCGCTACTTCGGTGACCGGTGGTGCGATGATATTGTTTCGTACCCTCGCATGTGAAGCATCTAGCCCGGCCATCGAAGCACTCGGCGCTTAATGACGCAATGCGGTATTATTTGAAAATGGACAAACGTATTTCGATGATGCTGTGTAGTTATACTGGTACTCAGGTTTATCCATGGCTGATGAATACTTTGGTCACAGTATGTGTCATATTACAGTTTTATGAATCTATTATCTCGCTTTACGAAGGCATGAAGCTACGAAGATACATTTTTTACGATAAATCATCTACCACATTACTCACCGTACATTCTTTTATATATATATCGTATAATTAAGCCACAATTTTCATTAAGTCTGTTATTCGATGAAGAAATATTTTCAATCATACCCGATTCATATTTTTATGGAAAGTTAATATTGCATATTTCATGATAACATGTCGAATGTACATCATATGCGACACTGTTAGACTTCGTTTCTTTTATCTTATATGTTTATCGAAAAAGTTTAAACTATATCGTTGTTTTTCATTCTCTCTAAATTGAAAAGGATTTGTTGATTCAAAATCGAGAAACGTTTAACGCTTTCAGAAAGCTTTAGCCCCATTTTCAAATTTTGTTTAATGACGTAACTGCTTCTCTGTCGAAAAAATTAAGCGCAACAGACGAAGTATTGGGTGGCAATTCTAATTTTGTTTTCCAGCGAAATCTTTATTTTGCATTGAGTCACTTTTTGGATATTTTGTTTGTTTTGGAAACTTTAAGGAGTACAGTTGATAATACACTCAAGAGGTACATTGAAAACTAACATTGAGAAAGCATCGGATTGGAGATGGTACAGCGCCGCATGTATTTTACAGATGAAAGAAGATTCACTTGATCTCAAAAACAGACCGATAAACGAATACGAAGTGATGCAACTGTTTACAAATACACGGGCGCTTCAATAGCGCGTTGATTGCCTCCGGCTACGGCGCATGCTGCCGCGCGATCGGCGTAGTGATTGGGCGCCTTTATGTTGTCTGAGGCGAGATGAACTCATAGATTGAGCAGTAACGCCGTCATGTACGGGTGACGCGATGGCGTTGCCGTACCTTCGTCCCGTGCTCCCGAGGACAAATCGTGGTGCGAAGCCGGCCAATGAAAAAGAATGCGAAAATGACGTGGAAGTCTTGAGCAACTCTTACTGGCATGCGGACGGCTGTTTGCGGAAAGCGCAGGAAGACCATTTAGATACGTAGTCGGCAATATCGTCAACGGCACGGTATTCCCGCGCTGGTAAGAAGTGGACCGGCTATCAGGTATGACCCAGACTATTACACCAGCATGCGAGCAGTGTGGCGGCAAGGCAGTATGAAGATATTACCGCTGCAGAGCACGTACACGAACCATCATCGTCCCAAAACAAACCGAAGGAATAAATCTAAGCGGCCTTTTGCCGATGCCTTCCGCATTGTTTCGGTTTGGCACCTACGAACGATTGCCGATAACTCCCGTATTTGAGAATTCAGACTGCTACAGATGTCTCTCATGTTGTACAACATCTACTCAACATCAACGAGTACTTAGCGATTTCCACAAGCGTGGTTTCTCATGTCCTGCTCTAATTTTTAACGCACGCTGGCAACCTGGTGGCGGCGACGCTCGACCTGTCCAGTTCGTCACGATGATCGGGCCTTCTCAAATAAAGCGGCGCTGTGATGTCTTCTGCCCGTTTACCTGTGACAAAGCACCCAGGACACCACGTCGGCGAATGTCATCCGTTTATAAATCTTCGAATTTGCGCTAACCACTCTTCTCTGTTGTAGCCATAGCGATCTTAATGCATGCGTATATTGCGCACAAACTGGATCGTTGCATATCGCGTACGCTGCCCATTTGCGGGAGCTTTCGCGATTGCTTTCGCTTCTTGAATCTTTTCAATGTGTTCTTGAGTCAACGCTGTTTTTATTTTAAATATAATTAGCTATTTCTGATCTCTACGGTGAATTTTTCCAGATTCTCATCGTTTTCGTATTTTCTGTTTCCAAGTATTAGGATTTTGTTTTCTTACCATTGACACTTACATCGCTTTCTTCCTTCAATCTTTATGAATTGTTTACTTATCTTACTATTTCCTTCAATCTTTATGAATTATTACTTATCGAGAACTTTCTTGCTAAATTAACCAACAAAGATGATAAATCTTAATGCTTTTAAGACACGTAACGTTGGGAAACATTTGTTCAGGGCTTTCTCTTGGTTTAAATCAGTGTTCCAAAATCAGGAAGTATGGACAGACGAGGAGGAGAAATGCCCATGTGATATCCCATTCATTCCGTATATGTTCTTTCAATTAGAGAACAAAGCTAAAGCAATCAAGGCTTTTTAACATATTATAATTAATGTGCGTGTTTTTTCTTCACTTTGTATGATAAAATGCAAAAATAATGGGTTTTCAAAAATTTTACTAATTGAAAAATTAATCTTCCGTCTTTGGATCTTTAACTCAAAGCGGGACTCACAGTATACTGAGTTTGTTTTACATTGACAAGAAAGGCTGATTAGCCTTGAAAAACTGCCCAAGTAAGTTGCAACCGCAACGGAGGCCCAGCTCACCTTTATTCTCCTCTCGTCCTGTAGTAATATTTCTCCTCACTTTCTTTCCTATCATTTTCGGTATTGTCTTCATGGTATTCTGTAGGTGCGAGCCCATCCCGGCGACGACGAATTGACTGTCGAAATTCCGTGGATCTTTGAACTTTCAGTTCTTTCTACGTTTCGTCTTTCCTCCCTTCTTTTAATGAGCGAAGAAGAGTGAGGGAGACATATGCTTTGCGATCTCAGGAAGTGACTTACCATGTTCTTCTGATAGTATTTGAAGAAGAAGGAAATTAACTGGAAAAACAGTACGAAGGCTTAAGAAAACAATGTGGTGAATATCAAGTTGGCACGCAAGAATGAGATCTTTCAAAGAGATTGATGTTAATTCATTTTGAATACATATATTTTCAAGTATTAGGATTGATTGGAGTATCAATAAATTTTTGTAATACAGTACATAATCTGTGTATTATCAAATAAATTAATGATTTTAAGTATGTTTGAAGCAAGCTATGACTCTCATTTTCTAAACGGCATCATATACAAGTATTGATTAGATGTCTTTTTACGAAATCTTTTTTCCACATCTTTGATTTATTTCATCATTTTTCGTCTTCTATAACAACATAAAATTAAAAATCTTTTGATGGATCGATAGAAAAATTATTGATTCAGTATTTCGGGAATTCTCGGGTTTTCGACTGTGTGAAAGCTCGGACTATTAGCCTATTGGGACAGTTTTGTTTTGAATTAGCTATCAATAGTTTTATCCTTGGAAAGGAAAGTGGACCCTGTTTTTTTTTAAAAATTTTTATAATATTATGATCAGTAATAGAAAAATTTTATTGCCTCTGTTGATGCAGATACATTATTAGCACATGTACTTTCTTCCACCTCAAAAGTGGTTTTGAGAGCAATCTCTTGCTAATAGTTTGATATGCGGCACTCTTAATTTTTGGACATCTGTGTAAGATGATCGAGGAAATATCCGGATCATGACAGGCATGTCGTAGTTCGAGCCCGGTATTTCCGCCGTTAACAGAACGACCGCATCGAGCTGAAACTTACCGTTGGTGTGTATTGAATGAAAGTGCCAGCTTTCTGGTTCAAACCCATGGTCCGTCGCCAAAAAACCACTCGATAATAATGTGGGATGTGACGTTAGGCTCGCTTCCTTTCACTGTTGAAGATCCGTAAGACAGGTAATCCCATTTTAATAGTTATTATGAGCGATATTTATATTAATCAAATAAAGAAATCCACCTAAATACAGCAATGTTAAATGTTGTTACATCAATTTTAAATATTTTAAAGGCATTTCTTCTGGCATTAGAGTATCTGTGTTCGATGATGTTTTCTTTATTTTTTGTTTATGCTATTAGTAATTTCTTAATTTAAAATGAATATATTTATAATAAATGTCTATTTTATTGTGTTTTCTCACTTGTATTCAGTTCTGTAATTTACAATGCATAATGCCCACATTTAGTTATTGACAAACGAAATAAGTGTGTATTCCCATCGTTAAACTCTTATATCCCCTAAAGTGTACTAATTTTATCTGTCTTGTTAACTGGCTCCGTGGAAATACAGTGATATATTAAGATCTTTCTTGCCTTTCCTATATCATTCTTGTTTCGTTGCACCGATAACTATTTACCGATAATGACCGTGAGCCGCATTTAGGTTCAAGTTTCTCGAAACACGGTAAATATATAAAACTCAAGGCTTTTGTCTGTATTAATTGAGCTTTTTATTTAAATACTGAAGTAAATATATTTAAAATATATTGTTTTTCAAAAAAATTAAATCGTAATATCATCGGTACGAAATTTTGAAAACTTGTCAAGGTACGACCTTTACTCGGCAAAATATTTCAGGAATCTCAACATCAAGCTTAGTATGGGATTACATGTGTTATGTGCGGTAAAACCACATGATTTCATTCTAGCAGATGCTGAAACCATACCGGTTTAGCTGGCACCATTTTGGACAATTGCATTTTGAATAATGCTTGCTGATCACAAAATGATAATTTTAACGAAGCTCAACTATTTTAAACCCAGCTTATTCTCTGTACTTTAAGGCTTTTTAATTTTTCTTATACTTAGACTGCTCGAAAATACATTTATGGCATTTTCACTTTTAATATCGGCGGATGACACAGCGTTTAATACACTCAAATTGTATCAGCCACGAAGGGGGCCTCGTTCGACCACATTTTTTCATCAGGCACGACTATCTTGTAAGTATACCGGCATGTGAAAATGATGTCAGCCTATGAATATGGCTTTGGTATATCAGTATACATATTCGAAAGTTTCATTAGTATTTATATATTCACCTGTTAATACAATATTTTACAACGTGAAAGTAAAAATTTTCTTCTCTTGTTGAAGTATTTCTTCTTTATAGCTTAGTTTTATTTGGACAATGAGTATATATTGCTGTTTTGTATATATGTAACAAACCATATCTTTGGCAAAGAAGAAGAAGAGAGAGGCATTTATACAGGCTATTTATAAACAACTTTTTGCAAAGGCTTATTAATTTTATAAGCAAAGTACTGACAATAAATACGCAACCATATGAGAAATATAGTAAGAAATTTCAGTTCATACAGTGAAAGTAGAGATACACAATTTATTAAAGGTATCTTTTCTGATGCGGCTGCTATGTTCATTAGTGAAAAATATACGAAATATTTTAAATTTTACATGAAGGTATAAAGGCATACAGCTCCCATGTAATTACTATAGTAAAAGAAATTTCAGTTTGTTACCATCAGTAATACAGAACTACCATGAAAAAAAAAGAGAAATTTCTGGCTAATAAAAATCGTCATTTCTGATGTTTTGTATGTAATTCATTAGTGAAAATAATCAAGAAAATATTTAAGTACATAAAATAAAACACACAATATATGAAAATGTGTTTAAACTGGATTACTATCATTGGGTACCTGAAAGGGTACACATTTGGCGTGATCTTACTCTGATATTTTTGTTCAATATTGTTCATTGGTGAAAATGTCGAGAAAATATTTAAAAGTTTTGCATAAAGAACTAAGAGTACACAACAATATATATGAAATAACATAGTAAGAAATTTCTCCCGATTCATGCGTAATAGATTTAAAGAAAGGAACAGATTGAAAATATATTAATTAGGAAACGGCTATCGCAAATTTTACCTCATCAAAAGATCCTGCGCTACAACCGTTTTTACTTATTTTCTTGTGTATCTTTAACAACAACTTTCTTCAACATTCTCTTTTTCTATTTTCTTTCGACGTCAGAAAAAGCATGAAGTACTGCTATCCTAGAAGAGAGAGACTAATGGCACTTTATAAAATTCCTGATTCGCCCATTTTTGTCGTATAATTTCGATACGTCTCACCATCATTAAATGAACAGAGCAGCATCATAGTGGCTGTACAAATGTTGCTGAGGCCGTGACAAACGACATTATGGCTTTTTCATTCGGGTTTTATGTTATCTGAAACATTTTTCAACAGATCGAGATGAAAAGATCTCTAAATATAGGACGCATTACCTGTTAACGTGTTTCTCGAAGATGTTTTGTGTTTGTAGCAGAGGGAGGGGAACTTTACGTGCTCGACACAAATCCGCCGTAATCTTCCCCGTGGGACAGGCAGTTTATTCATCAGTTGATAACTTATGCCGGAAAAGCGGCGATGCTTCGCACGCTATTGTTTGCTGCTGTGTTTCTCCGATAACTGATCCATAGTATGACTGCGAGTTATCGATTTAAATGTTCGATCGAAACGTTTTTCCCCGCTAACACCCGGCGTCCATGCTACCATTTGACTTTTAGTCGGCGATCTTATTTTACATGCGCACTCTTAATACACTCAGTGGATATTCATTTCCATAAATGATGCTGCTTTTTGCCGCATCAAGCTCTTTTTGCAGTCCTAATCTCCTAATTTTCTTTTTTTAAATATCTTCTGAAACTTTATGTAAAGATAATGACAAATCGATGGGCCAAGGTACGAACCGCACCAGCAGTTTCCATCAAACTCCATAAATCCAACCCGTGATTCCTTTGCAATCCTTTTCGTGAACGAGTTTTTACGAAGCGCAATATTTCGAAGATGCGCCTGATGCGGCTGGCTTTACGCCATTCGAGATCGATAACAACCACATGCCAGCATGATCCCCATCTACAGCTTACTGCTATATTTTTGTTGCCTTTAAATTTTCACAAATAACTCCTTCGCAATACATTGAGAATAGTCCTCATGAAACAATTTAAAACTAAACACTGCAGAACACAAACAGCAACAGGTATGATTGCCGGAGAAGATACGCCGCGGAAATTTCTCCCCTGCTTCTGCGCCTTTGTAGCTGAAACTGCTGTTTGTGGCTGAAGTTGTGTTCCTTCATGAAATTTGAAATTCTACCGCGACATGGACAAAGCAAACATTTCAGGGCAAGCACAGCAATAACCAGTCCGGAGTACACCTTTTTAAAACTGCGTAATCTAAACCACTGTTGAGCTGCCCGATGAAACTTTCATTCTTGAAAACAAGGCTGGAAGTGTCAAATTCATGATTGCATTTAAAATACGCTATAACTCTAAATGGAACAGTATCAGGGAATTCATTTCTTGCTTTACATGAGCTCGCTGCGATCAGTGTGCATGTTCAGCAATACATTTGATTTACAATCGATGAAACCCTTACTGCTGTGTATTCTTTACGTGGATAACTCTTACCTTTGCGTTTCTTGAAAGGCTTTTTACGATCTTGGCGTTTCAAATTTTCAGAGGCCCTGTCAATGAGCGACGGTGCTCAAACACAACATTCAGCGCCAAGCAATACCTTAACGGTCACGCTGGTTATTCCACGGTTGAGCCTATAGCGTGAGGGCAAATAAGGCACGGATTAATGCAGAAGCATCCCAGACTAAAGGCCAATATGTTTACATTCTATCTGTCAAGTAGGCGTGTCAAATATCGGTGATGACTAAAAAAAGAAACATTTTAAACTACTTCAATTCAAAAGTATTTAATATCATTGAAGGGCTGGTGAAGTTTGAAATCACAAAGAATCTCGAAATCATTTCTGGAAGGTGTTGCCGCACCGACGATGCAATTGCGATAAGCTCGACACCTCTTATTTGAACAGGGCTGATCGATGAGGTGAAATATCATTACACCTAATGCATATCAGAGTTTTTACCTCTGCAGTAATGGTTTAGTCTTGACGCTTCATGTGTCATTCTTCTGGCCCTATTTTATCGAATGATTACACTATATAAGAGGCACGCAGATAAGTGATTCATAATGTTTTGTCCAGCCCCTCTGCTGTATTCTAAAATGTGCGGCGTAGGTACGAAGAGTGATAGTGAAAGAACTAAAATATATTCCATGTAAAGAAACATAAAAGTACATCACTTGTTCAACTGTTTGTTGGTACAATTTGTTTTCGGTCCCAGTCTTTCTTCATATGAACTTATTTAAGTAACTATTTGTGAATTTTATTTTCAGATGGAAACTGTATTGACAGCATTTAATTTCGAGGCCAGTAATAGGTAAAGGGTATTTTTTCTTACAGGAAAAAAATGACTAATACAGAGGATAAACAGTGGAAAAATTTATGAAATACATGTCTGTACCATTAATTATGGAAGAAAACAATTATCACAACTTTGTATCGTATGTATACAACAGTAGAAAAGAAACAATAACGCAAACGATAGGAAATTTGAGGATACGCGATGAATGGTGTACAGTTACCCCTATGACGCTAAGGCAACGGCCAGCTGGATGATCGGTCATTTCTGAAATATTTCAAATGCTGCTTTCACACACAAAGTCTACCACGCCTCATCGGTTAGCGGCATTTGAAGAAATGGCGACTGTCAATATCGATCGGCCAGCGACTAGATGTTTTGAATGGTGAGCTGGAATGTACTGGCGCGAAGCGCGCAGCCTCCGGTGTCAGCAGATGGGGAACCTGCTTTATGCCGTCTTGGGGTGTTGAAAAATGACGCCCGTGAGCGACCAGAAGAGTTCACGGCAAGATCTGAATGCTGGCAGCGATGCCTATTCGGCCACAGAAAGGTGGGCCAACCCTCAGACGCTCAATGTGCGTACAATAACTCTTGAAGTGTAGGTCCCGTATATTGAGTGCGAACTCAGGCACCGTATGTTTTATCACGCAAATGTTTGATCGGGAAAAGATGACATGAAACCGTATTGCATTTCCAGACAATAGCGGGCTGATCCATTGCTGCGCCACACCTTCTCACTATCCGCGCGATCATACTGACGGCAAGCAAATCCGCGCGCACGATTCAGGTCCGTGATCTGGCTGTTTCTATTCTCCGCTTCCCGGGAAGACTGACATCTCTTCAAGCGTTGGAGGCCGTTGAAGAGAATATACGCGCGGCGCGATGGTCGGATATGATTCTAATTTACATGGTTGGATATTCATGTTCATTTACGTGCGAAGTGTCACTATCGAACATGCTTTCTTCCTCTCGACCAGACATTGTGCTGCCGCTATCAGTACGACAGCAATGCTTCCGCGTGGCTGGTTTTTCTTATACGAAGCATAACACGATCTTCAAAAACCAACCAATGAAATGCGATTTCTATTTGTGGAATGGTGAACTGTAAAATGTGCAATTTCAATTGAAAAATACGAATATGCGTGCATCTAAATATTGTGTTAGCTAAATTATTATCAAAACATAACAGTTTTATTTTGTTAATAACTTTTTAAATCGAGCATTTAAAAAGAACCCTACAACTTGAGTTTAGATAGCGACGCGCTTTTTAAACCCGGCTTCTTTTATTTGCAATATTGGCAACCAAGCACCGTTTTAGTTCATTTAACCCTAGCGATGGGACTTCAATTTCTGGGAATGGTTTCCTTCTTTAAATTTTCGGTTCATAACTCTTTTCTAATTTTGTAATCACAATTTTCTATTGTGTTGTTAGTAAATATTTCTGTAAGCTAAGTACAATAAGTTTTCTTGAAGTAATTAATTGAGATATCGGGATTATGCACCTTTCGAGAGAATTTTCGTTTTACCACTTTCTAAACGGGCACGCTATGAATATGTGGCACAGACTACTTTTCATAAATCTCTTTGTGACGCGCCATAGTTCGGCAAGCAACACGCGCGCGAGAATAAACTTTCTTCAACACCTCATTAAAACTCTCAGTCCGTAATGTAAAATTCCCATCAATTTCTGTCAAAAATCACATGATAATGAGCCGAGTCTTCAGCCGATGAACACGTGATTGTCACTGCTGAGCCGTCTGCGAAGCTCATCATCGAATTTCCCGGTGCACAGCCTGGGAAGTTGTCTGCTGGAAATTATTCAACAGAAAGGTTACGAATGGTTTGTTTTCGGCCCTTTCGTTTAACATTGTTGATGTTATTTGGGCCAGAATATCTCAATTCTTTGTTAATCTGGCTGAGCTATGTGTACCTGGTGATTTAAAGAAACTTGAATTTTCTAATGAAATTCATTGGTTTTCAATTACAATTTCTTGCTGTTATTTCGTTTTTGGAGTTCAGTGAATTTGATACCTGTTAATCTAAACGCATTTGTGGAAGATCGGGTAATTGCTCGTTTTATTGACATTGAAACTCAATGTTGCTAGAGGAAATTTGCTTTATCTAACCTCCCTTTTCTTTGCGACCAGGTAAATTATATTTTGTTCCCAGTAAATCCAACTTATTCAATTCGATAATTTGGTATGTTAAGGGGCTAATACTCTTTTAAGTGTTTACTATGCATTAAAAAAAATTTTTCATTTTTAATTACCAAATAATGAATGTTCTAAAATATGCACTATCAAGTGCGGAAGTCTCGGAGCACGTAAGGGTTCACCTTATGTTACCACATGTGTCTGGTAATACGACTTCATTATTGTCACTTCAATTCTACTTGCATTAGATATCTACTGTCAGAACAGAGGTTTTAATGTAATTTCTTAGTAATATTGAAGGCAGTCTCTTTTGTTAATCTTAGTTTTCTTTGAAGAAAGAACCACAAGAAAAGTACTATCGTAATAACAGTCGTAAACTACGCATGAAGCAAAACTCGTGCGCCACAGCTATCGACAAATGATTTTATGGTGTTTTGAAAGCAACATGGCTGGCCCGCGACATCACGTAATATCGCTATTAAATATCTTCGTACAGACCCGTCAAACAAGTAATTTACGAATAAAATTTTTAGAGTCAGCCTCCTACTAGTCAACAAAGAACACCTGACGCAGACCCACTTTTAGCCAAATAAGTTACAATTAATATGCACAAATATGTATATACATATGACAGAATCACAATATTAAGTGATAGATAGAGAAGCGACCTGACCTCACTGTGTTCATGATGTTTGGACCATATTTTATTTTGTTGTTACTATTTATTCATTAATTAAATTTAAGTATTCAAGAAAAGATAGTACTCAATCGAGTCTCTTAGAAATTGAGCCATTCAATTCGGGGCACCCACATTTGGATTAGGAGCGTCCAATGCGCTATAATATATTATTCAACTGTAATAATATATATATATATATATATATATATGTATATATATATATACTGGCTGTACCCTACGAAACGCTAACAAACATTCTTTTGTTAGGCTGAAAACACATGTTTTCGAGCAATGTTAAAACATTGCGAAGTAATGATCTTTATTTAAAATATTAATAAATATATACTTTATAAGCTTTTTCCTTAACTGATATCATTATTTATTAACCAAACTGAAGTTATTCCATGAAAACACCATACATTTTCATAATCTTTATGTTATGAACCCAAAGTATTTACGTGCAAAGTGAGACCTGGTTTGAAGACCAAATTTTCTAATTCGCGAGAACGACGGTATTTTTAATGTATGGATATTTCTGTAAATCAGAGGTGTGATTCTGAAATACTGACTATCCAAACAATAATGGAGCTGGAAGAGCGTAATTTTCTGATGATATAGCGAAATGTTTTGATTCTGCCAGTATCTAGCAAAGTTAGACCAATATTTCTGGTTGAGCGGTTATTTTCGAGTGGCTATTTCTTTGTTTCTCGCAAACGAAAACGCGTGCAATAGACCCGTCCCATAATTGTGTTGATGAAGCGCGTGAACTAAGTCTTCCTGAATGCAGATGCTATTTGTGCGTGATTGAACACCACAAAGTCATGTTTGACACGAATATTCCAACGACTACGGTTGACATCTTTCTAATGTTGTAAGTACACAGTATTGTAATATATGTCTTCCTCCTCAAATTACTGGCTGCATGTTAGCCTGCTGCACCTCAGCATGTATTTGTGCCATTTTTATCGGCTAACTCTCGGTTGATGTACATTACGCTCATTGTACGTTTTTTACGTGCTCAAGCGCAGCAAAAGACTAAGCTGTTTCCCGCAGGCGTTTATAACCAGTGAAACCAATTGAAGGTACAGTAAAGAGAATTAAAAACAAAAACATATAAATTCGAACGACAAGAGAGAAGAATAGGTGCATAAAAGTAAGAAAGAGTAAAGTACTATTCCATAAAGCGTTTGACTCGTCGTCTCGACTTTGCGAACTCAAATCAACGCAATGAGATGAGAGGTATTTTCAATCGAGTATCGAGGAAAATCAGCTCTTAAACATGGTAGCGAGCAAGCAATCTACGACAAGTATTGATGTGATGAACCATTGTGCAATTCACAATTCGACCAGGCCAACGGTATTCCTCGGCAAGTTAAAGAAGGCAACAACAAGAGAAGTGGCTTCTTCTATCTAGACACCAGACTACTTTTCACATGCACAGTATTGTTTGTGGCTCTTAAATAATTGTAACGCGGCACCCAGAAACACCGCCGTACAAACAACATTTCCATCAAAATGCATTTTCTTTTCATAAAAAAAATGTTACAATCTTTCGTTGTTTAGGCTGTGGAGGTATTGTTATATGTGGCTTTTATTTTGTTATAATTGTTAACACAATATCATTACCTATTGTTGTTACGAACTTTGCAATCTAATTGTGTTGCGTGAAAAATTTTGAATTATTACTCGAAAAAATTGGGACATTATTGCTACTTCTATGAATTCAGTTTTAAAAGATGAACAAAAACAAACTTAACATGCAACATGAATTTACTAAGCTTTAGTTGCGAAAGCAACTAGGCACAAAGAGCAAATTCACGAGGAACTAACATTTGACAACCTCAACAATTTTTGAAGCTCAGGAGCAAGAAAGCACTTTAGATTTCTCTTGTTTTGAACCATGTTTTACTTTTCATGAAGCTTATTTTCTGGGCATAGAAAGATTAAATAAAAAGACAATAATGTAACTATAAGTGCTCACCGCATGGCGGTCCCGTAATCTGGCCAATTGAGCCGCGAAGTCCCTGAAATGACTGCATCGAAGTGAGTTCATGAAGTGTTGAAAATGGCAGCAATATATAAAAGGTGCAAGCGCATCTACCTATCTATCTATGCGAACAGTGAGCAGAGATCAAATGTCTACTCATAAGCATTGTAAAATTAACCTATGACTCGAGAAAGAACAATTTTTAAACCCCACATTTTCGGAAACTTGGAGACCTCCTGTTGTGCAAATAATTACAGATTTATTTATGAGCTTAAAAAAAAACCGTAACAACTTACTAGGAGATAACATCTGTTAATAAATTAGATGATGTTTAAGAGAGTTTTGTTTATCTGTATTCCGTTTTTATGGAAATCGAAAATCCCTGCATCATCGAAACAAGCATTCAGAAGATAGAAATGTCTTTTCTTTCGGCAACCACGAAGGCGTGGTTAGTACGAGCGACTCAGGCAAACAATGATAAAAAGCAATTATTAGCAACAAATTATCAATAGTTGAAACCCTTAAAAAGATCGCAGCAAAGCCAGCTGAATATGACGTCCTTGACAATTATTTGATTAAATGCTAATATTCTAAGCTTGCACAATAATACATAAATATCATGGCTAGGCTTTACATAATATACATCGAAGGCATCTTAATTTTCACATTGCGAAGCCTGACGCAAATAAGGGCACGAGGAGGCCATGAGCAGATATATTTTATTACGATCTTCAATGTTATTAACCAATCTTAGAAGCACTTTAAACAACTAACCTAGATGAAAATGCTGCCAACGCAAAAAAAAGTATTATTGTGATAGCATAGGCGAACTTATCAGCTCTTTTCCCTTATTAATCCATATTGTATTTAACGTCTTTGATTTCGAAGTAGTAAATAACCGACTAAAAACCAAAAGTATATATTGTTTAATTTATTGGAGAAAGTGCAGAAGTGGGGAGATATTTTAATCGGTATGCTACCCCGCCCTGGTTTGTGTTTTAATCGCCAGGCATATATCATAGTGTACGGAATTAAAACCAGTATTTTTATATATAAAGGAAAGTATCAAGTAATAAATATTCTGACTTCAAAATAAAAGTGAAAACTATACAATACTAACACATAAGTATTTATAAAAAAGAACTGAACTATCTTTAATGTGCAAAGTATAATTGAAAAATATTACAATCTTTGTCTGCCACTCGCTTCCTCGGCATACATTTGACCATCTATTTTGCTCATTCACTGATATATACCTCTGAACTGATGAGCAATACCCACTAAACCCACGCTGTTGCGGTCAATATGACCTAAGTTCGCGTTTCTCCATACATGTGCGCAGTGATGACTGCATTAAAGGCATGTGAAATACAAGGCAATACGGAAATTGAGCGCTATCAGGCGTCGCACAGACCCTTTTCACATATGACACCGTAAGTGGAAAGCAGTGGCTGGTGATCCGGACAAAAACCCCAGATTTTTCGATTATTATAATTCTGGTATATAATACGTAATTTAATTAGTATTTGCTTATTAATGTTATTTTTGACCAATTAATACTAATTATTTATTGAATGGTGGTTTTACTTGTGTTTGTTCGAAAACGTCAATCAAGATGACTTTCGACTATTAACCTTTGTGCACTGTGAAATAATGGCGACTGGAACCACAAAAGCAGGCCATAATAATTTCAGTGTTTTTAACCTTACTAATGGGTCTGTTTAAGGAAGGATTTGTCTTATAAGCAATCAGAAACAAGAAGACAAATTGCAATATTTGATGACTCAAAAAATCGAAAAAATCTTAGTTTTGTATTTCAATGTAACATCAGCAATGAAAGGCACGTTACGTATTATCGCGGCTATCGGCATTTGTCTAACATAAAACGAGCTTTATGTTTAATTCGCGTACAAATCTGCGAAAATGGAATGGCCAACTTAGTTATCATGAAAGTTGATTACGATAATACGTAGATATCAAATGAGTAGTTGTCTAAAATAGAGAAACGACACACTATTAAAACTTTCCGTCGACAGTTTTTCGTCAGAATGAATGATAACCGAAAGTGAGAAAATATTGTTTTTCCAAACATTAATGTTATATCGCGCATTTAACTACGTCTTTATTTGAGGCGCTCTGACCCACGACGGAAACTATTTGGTAAGAAAGTAGCGTGAAGTCAGTATGTAAAATTTCCGTTTTCACTAATAAGAGAATAAATTTAATGCCGTGAGATGTAGCTGTGTAACGGCGTGGCTTTATCTTCACACTGGGAAGGCTGACATAAGCACGCTAGAAGAGGCGCTGCTGTTTTAACGCTGGCTGGAAAATCGGCATAAATAATGAAATATAGTATTCTGATGTGACAGTGAAATGAATTATTATTAGCGAGTGATGTGTTTTGAAGAGAAATAATAAACGACAAATCGGTTGAATCAAACTGATTATGTCAACTGAACGATTTTAACGAAATCGTAAACATCCCGCGATAATATATCCGATGTTGCGAAAACAAAGAGTTGTTGAAGAATAATTTTAAAAATATTTATTCAAAAAGGCAATTCCGATTACGTATCAAGAGCAAAATAGAGAAATATGAGCAACCAACCGTGTAAGTTGGTTATACAATAATTTTTTGAAAAATCTATCAGCCAAGGTTAAGTTTCACATTCAGAAGCGAGATCGTAATCGTATGACGTCTGTAAAGAAGTCATAAAAAGAATAGAATTAAAAAAAAAATTTGAGAGAATTTCGAGCTATGACCGGAGTCAAGCTCTGAGGCCCGTGTCAATATCGTTAAATCCATGCGAATAATTATGTGGCTGTACAGCCGGTAATGATAAGGGCATCGCGCTTCCATACTGCGGGTCAGGTTGAGCTGAAGTAGGTGACTCAACTTTCATCTCTTCAGTGAGGTCATTGAAAAATGGTGCCGCGGCGCGCTAAGCAGGAAGCAACTGGGGTTTCCCACGTCTGACGATACTGACAGGGCATCTGCCCGGGAATTTGAGTTGAGGCGAGAGCTATCATATGGCAAATTATATGTGTAATAACCACCCTTTGACTTCTAACCATGTCAACTAAAACTGATCCATCGTCGGGTAAAGAATTTTCCCGAAATATTCTTGGTGCGGAGCCACGCGATCAGAAACTCAACGGTCAGCGGGAGCTGGCGCTAACAGTTTCGCCGTCCCGGGCAATAAAATACCGCCCGTTGCAACAGAATTAAAGAGAATAACTAAACTTTTCCCATGCTTAATATTAGGCAAAACGCGACAAATAACTTTCAATGTTGAAAATTTTGATTAACAAAAAATTATTAATTTTATGTTTAAAAAAGTAATTTATCATTTTTGGCATAGAAATAAATGGGTACACAGAAAAAAAGAAGAGTCATTACTAGTGTATAATTATAAAAATACATATATTAAAAAATAACTCCAATGAATATAAATTATAAATATATTAAAACTATTACATATTAAGAAGCGCCATTTAAACCGAGAGTGAAAACTTTTAAATGTTCACTTTTGTCTGAAATTTTTATAATTTCTTTTTAACGATAACAACAGCCGGCTCATGTGCAGGCTCCGACGTTATTTCAGCTGTTTAACCGATCTCGGCGGTAATTGAACCATCAAGCTTTTGGTATTTGTTTTTAATTGATCCTTTCTCCACGCTGCCACGCTGTGGGAAGTAAGCTAATCGCAAAATATACCGAGATTTGGGCAAATCCCAGGTTCGATATGAACACAAAATCTCGTTGAATGCGTTATTTCGCTGGTAAGGTACTATTTTTCAGTATTCCTTCCTTTCATATTTCATAATGATACCATTCCGGCTGCGACGACCCTTCCGGCGTATCGCGGAACTAAATCTGTACCATTCGGAAGAAGAAGGCTATCTTTTTATTACACAGTGTGTATTCTGGCGGAAGACCCGTCTTTCATCGGACGAAGTCTACTCTTCCTTCCATAACTTTTTCGCCATTCATTTCAAGCGGCAAGCTTTGATTCTCCTATTGTCATTTTTTTTATTCCGGCAGTTCATTTCTTCATATATGGGCATACGGTGCATTCATTGTTCCGTCAAATTCTCCATATCATTTATTACACCGCGATTGGCGTTTGTTTTATATTAAGAGTATTTTATAAAAGATTAGTTTTTACGTTAGATTTAATCCATTCGCAGATCGCCTGGGCTGCGTTTACCACGTAATGATTGCAAAGACGGGATCAGGGATCCAGGCGAAAGGCTTTTGCGACAGATCTTTGTTCATCGATATTACGACGCCAGAAATATTGGGTCGAAGTGAGATGGCTGCGCGAAACTTTATGGCCGCTAGCTCGCTGCTGAAAAGTTAATGCTGACATACATGTTGACTATTAAATCTAACGATCTGAAATTAGACATGTTCATTAGCTAGGCCCATATATTCGGAAGAAATAAATGGGTGATCAGTTTGATACTTGAATGGTCAGAAAGTGCTAGATAGAGGAAGTTAACCAGCTCCTTACATATATATGTCACTATCCGGTTTCTGTTATAGACTCTATCGCTCAATCTATTTCTGATGATATGCTATGTTCGTTCTCTTTGAATATATCTCCATTCAAACTTCCAAAAGTTTCGATGTTAGTGAATGTTTGATGAAATTGGGTGAATAAAGGTAATTGAACTCCATATATAAGTGGTATTGTGCATCATATTTAATGGTAGCTAATTTCTATTATCGGTAATTGTGTGTCCAATCACTCTTTCTCTTTAAAGTGACCAGTAGGTAATTTATTAATTATTTTTTCTTGAATAATTCGCAATATTTATTATATCGGTACGTTGAATTTATATGAATTAGGTACATAGTAAACTGAATATATTTACTGAATTATTAATTTTACGCATTGATACTATATAAAAATAAGAATGATTGTTACAAAAGTAACAATAATCTTACCGGTAACTACTATGAAGAAAATAGTAATAGGCGTATTTCTATTAATAATATATCAAGATATTTGTGCGACCACCCTGTTTCGTTGCTCAGAAATATTCCAATGTCGACTTTTTCTATTGATCAGAAATTCGAAAATTAATGAGAGTGACTTAGTGAGCCATTCCTTTTTAAGAATGGTGTCCAATGTTTCATCCCGGATTTCTTACTGTATAGAACAATCATTTCTACTAAAATGGACATGAATATGAATAGTCGGTGTTTTATTCCCAAAGTGTTAAGAAATTATGCTTTAATAGATATTACGATATTTTTATCAAGCAGGAAGGCTCTAACGAACAGGGGGTGAGGAATGAAAGACACTGTGAAAATCAAACTTATTATGTTTTTGAAGACGAATCTTTACTGTGCATCTGTAGCGAATCGGTTGGACTTTTCACTAGTCGGCTTGTTAGCCGTAACGAATAATTTGATCGGGAGGCTAGTTTTGAATAAGTTACGCCTTCTACATGATTAACTTTAACGTCAATTAAAAGGATATCGTGAAGTACGCTTTCACCTTTCGGTTGCCTATGTAGTGAAAATGAAAAACAAACTTAACAAAAAAGCAATAAAAAGGCCTTTTGAAGATTTTTCTTTTGAATTCAGTCATTGTATCGATCGGTCATCTGATCCCCTTTTCGGCTTTGTCTGCTAATACAAAGGAGTTTTCTTCACATGAAAGGAAGGGCAATGAAAACAGTAACACTTTCGGCTGCCAAAGTGACGCGCCGGGGAGTGCCGGTGTACGATGTTGAAGTTACGAGGTAAAATTAACTCCCGACTGTCTGCTCCTTTATTGATATTGTTTGCTGGTTCACTGGTAGAAGGACTAAAAAAATTGAAGTTTCAATTTTTGTTTTCCAATGTAATCCCAGAGAGGAACAACTTCTTCCACATTTTGCAATGACTGCTTTCTTCATGTTATGTCTATAAATCAGCGCCGAACAACGAAGTGATGTATTTTTTTATCTTTTCACTCTCCACTATACGGCCAGACGGTTTATTATAACAAATATTTTATGATTTTTAAAGAGGAAAAATTTGAAGCCAGTATGTATCTTTGCTTTGGCTTTATTTTATAACAGCGAGAAGAGTACCAGCATGCGTGACTGGGCGCATTTATCTTGCTTCTATCTTGGCACGAAACTTTGTTCAGTGGTATCGACCAAAAATAGCTCAATGAAACTTTTCCGAAGGTCATTTTCCGAGAGCCATAAGTTGCCTTCATGCGCTCACTGAAATCAGCGAGGAAAAATGCTTTATAGGGACATCCCTTGCGGAAGATGACCGCGATCGTATAGCTGTGTTTATATACACTGCTGGTTTAATTAGCGGGACAGTGTACTAATAAATCCATAGCGCAACAAAATGAGGAGCTTTAAAAATGTGAGATATGGATAACATCAGGCAGAAAATATGATATGCACATTTTTTCCGCGTCTATTCATCACGTGATAACGTTCGCCAAGGGCACGACGTGTGGGTAATTGTTACCACGCTAAATTGCTGTAATCCTTTCATGGCTGCTGTCATATCTTTTCACCTTCCTCCCTCGAGCGACTGTTTCATTGCCAGATGGCTTCTCAAAAGCTTTTTCCCGGGTGGCTTTGCTCTTTCTGCTTCAGTGTTCTCCAGTTTTAGTTTTTAAAGTCAGAGATGTTACTGATCGGCCTGCTGCCGTGTGCCTGTTACATCGGGCATTAATTTACGAGGGAGTACTTATTCTGTTAACAATATTCTACCATCCTGATGGGTAATGCTTTGACGAAGTCAATGATGTCGAATAACATATGGTGATAAAGTTCTAAATCGATGTGTTCAACTAAGTCGCGTACGAATTCGTCTAAAACATCTTTTCGTGATACCATCGTGTTCTCATCTGTTCGAGTATGCGTGACAGTTTCACCTGCATGGAGACCCGCTTGCTGATCAACAGAACACCCATATAATGGAACCTTTTGATAACGGTCAAATGCATTTCAAGCAATGGCACAAACCATTCCATTAGTTTACGTCTTTTGGCAAGTGAACCTTTCTTTGGTTTAATGTACATTTCGAGCGTAAACTCAGTAATTAAGCATGATTTGATGTAGGTCTGTATTTGTTTATTCTCATTATTCGGTTGACATCTTTCTTAAGACTTTATTCTTGAATGCGGGTCTCACCTATCTGCTTATAATTTACATATTTTTTCCTCTTAAAGCAGTAGAACGCTCCCATCTTTGCACGATCGTTGTTCGACCGTTAAACTGAAGGGTGACAGAGAACGCGCATTCGGAAACAATCGACAGATCTTTGGCTTCCGACTGTGCCGATCGCACGATAATATTAACCGTTATAGAACGACATCAATGATAAACAGGCCTCTTAAGTTTGGAGCACCGTGTTATTGAAGACCTGCGAAATTTATGCTAATTTCCTCTTCTTTCCGGAATTGCTTTTACAAATACAAACCTGCTTCCAAAGCATCTAACTGCGTGAACTCCTTACATTCTCGGAAGAGAGATTCCGTCTTTAGCTGAAGCGAATATTGAGAAGACGCCACCGTGAATCTTCAGAGCGTGAGAATTCCATGCATTGCGTGTCGAAACTGCCGAATGTTTCTGGTCATAATTTACGAACGCCTGTAGTTGAACCTTTCAATAAAAATGTGTTGTCTCCGATTAATGTTTTGCTGTTTCTTTCTTTTCTCTGCTTCTTTTACACTGCATAAGTATTCATTGCGACCCACCCACCTTAAATAACTATTGTTCGACGCCCTGCAGGCGCGGTCTGATCTTTATATATCTATATATGTGGTCTATTAATACTACAGGCACGAAGATAAACATCCATCAATCACGTAGTACACGCAAAACGCAGACTATGAAATCACCCAATGGCGCACATGGGCTAACGGGTAAAATATAAAATGAATAACTGCAAATATCACTAGCTGTTGCTGACTAAGGACAACCAATACATAGTATATAAAGTGAGGGTTGAATGTTTTTATTATATGTAAATAATACGGAAAAAAATCTATTAATGTATGGATAGAATATCCCAAATCGACCTATATCTATATATATATATATATATATATATATATATCTCTATATATATATATATATATATATATATATTATGTGTCTGTTTATATTTGAAATTAATATTTTTATAAATGCATTAAAAATAATACACAGCTATATATGAAAATCATTTTTAGACACACGACAACATCTCTACCATATGAACATTCGACTGTCTCTAACGGATAATTTTGACGGAACTCGCGCGAAATAATAATGTTATAAAGGAATAACTATACTTTTATTATGGAAAAAAATTGGGGTTCCACGAAAACAAGTAAAAACCAATGAGAATGGTGAACAATATCCATTTCTAACAAGGAGATTGTTATTTCAATAAAGGATTATTTTATGTATTGAGATTGTTTTTAATTTTTGCGAGGCCTTCTATTTTCTCGGCACTCTATCGTTTAAGACCATTCTCCTGTTCAACGAAAATAGACAGACAGTGTAACGAAGCATGGTATATACAAATTCGCGAATATCAGAGAAAATAAATATCTGAATACACTCCCCACGGAAGAGATGGAGAGGAAGCACGGCTAGCGAAGAGCAAACCAACCTGGCGAGAATGGAAGAGCGGAAAGGGCACAATGGATGGCGACAAAAGGCGGTCGAAGAGAATACTGCGCGGCTGGGGTGAAGTGGTTGAATTTACGAGACGAAACTGCGGCCAGAGCGACGTTGAATCGAGCAGGGGCTCTGATCCCATTTCTGATGTCAGGCAAATATTCCTTGTTCCCGTTTGAGATCAATAACAGTAATATTTTGTTATGATACGGCAGCATACTAAGGCGAGATTCCTTTTGTAGTTTTATCAGCAAATTTATTTTGATGATGCGTGAGCTGGTGTTGTGCTATTACCTGGGTTGTCGCTGTTTTGAATAAACCATTTAGTTCCCAGTGATGTAATTATCTATCGGCTCCCGTATTTGTAAGTCGTGTTGTTACCATTTAACTGCGCAAGTGCGTTAAGCAATAATTAGGTACATTTTAGATGACGTATCATTTTTCTATGTGATCAGAGACACTACTTCCCCCAAATGAGGAGACGCTATACGACCGACAGGCCAGACGCAGATTGCTGGCTGAGACATAACTTTATTTTCAGGGAAGGAAGGAAGGCTTCTTCCCAATAAAAAGTGACAGAATGACCGAAAGTGTACTTGACTAACGTAGTAATGGAAACTAAATATGTAAGCTTGAAAAGGACCCATTATTCTGCACTGTTCTGTCGGTGTGATTTGAACAGTCTTCACTTCTTGCATGCGGCTTCATTTCGCGGTCATCATCTCATCGACTTTGGCAATCAAAATTTCCCCACACCTTTATTCGTTACTAGACCTGTTTTAGTATATTTTAGGCCTAACGTTATCATTGTGATTTCATTCTCTCTCAAAAACGCTGGTGCATCCTCTATGGCAAGACGGCATTTAAACTTTTGGGTTTTACGTCATTTAACTTCTCACTTTACACAAAACGCTGTACAAAAGCAGTCTCTTTGTGCAGGCCAATACTGAGATGTAGTGTTCGCGGTAAATCTGTGGTGTTTTGTTCAGTTAAAAACCAGACAGACCAGACTAAATATTTCTAAAATAAATATTTTTAATTACGTTTTAGGTAATACGCTCTTACAGCTATACCTAAAGAAATCAATCTTTAATATATACAAATAAATTGAATAATGTGTTTTAATAATTTGAAATTAATAACTTTACTGTGCATTGCTCTGCGTACTTATTTTTAAAGGTAAATTTTTAAAGTTTAAATTTTATCTGTCTAGCTGTTATTCCGGCTTAATTTGTTTCAGACGGAAGGACTTTTCGCGGCGGAGCTACTATTGTTACAAATGGCAACAGGCTACAGCACAGAAAAAAAAACAGGTTCTGCGAAGTAAGAGTATTAATAAAATAATGAGAAGAACATCAATTCAAATAGGGAGTGACCTAATAACCAAATTTTTTAATACTCAAAGTCATTTAAAAAAACATTTCTTTCGGAACAAACGCATTATTCAATTTTAACGAAGAATGATTTATTGCTTACTGACTGCTTTAATTTACTGTGAAACAAACGATTTTTTTCATTGCTATCGCAACAGGAAATTTATATGACCATAAGAGTAAAAAGCTATGCGCAATATGAGATTAATTAAAAATAAAAACCCTTCTTGTTATTTAAAGATTTGTGTCATTCAAGCCAAAACCAGTTTATATTGATGGTATCGTTTGGTATGACCAATGTTTTGTAAATTTTGTCTTTTGTTTTCATGGAGAAAAATACTTTAAAAAGTAAAACTAACATATTGATCATTTCATCAGACTTTTCTCTATTTTTTGTTTCAAATTTTCTCGCTTTCTGAAATCGGCACTCTAATCTTGCTTTTTCCAGCCTCCCCTCACCCTTGGCATAGTTACAACAGAATATTTTACTCATGACATATTACATTCTGTGTGTTATCAATGCGTACTGTGTGAGGAAGGTGGATTTCTAGGCCGCTGTCGAAATTTCACTCGGGGCTAGCCATTCCACTTATTTTTGATTTAAGGCAGGTTTGTCTTTCTCTCATGGAGCGAAACATTTTAGTGTAAAAATTAATTATTCTTCTGTCTTCCCACTCCTTTCTCACAGGTAAAGATATAGCTTCAGGGTTGATATATGACTTTTATAAAAAACAATATTGATCAGAATTAAAAAATTGACCAATGTGTTTCAATAAAGAAAGAACGATTCTGATAACGAAATCACAATAATGGTAGTTTTCAAGTCTAGTAATAAGGCGCAGATTTCAGGCACTGTGAATCAATCAATCATTTTTTAAAAATGAGGTAGGCAACAGAAGTCGCCGGTCTCGTGGGCTTTGAATATTGCTGATGCGAGGGTTAGTAATAATTGAAATCAATGTTAAACGCCGTGGGTTTTCTTTCATGTGGATTCAGTTTTGTTCGCAAACAGCGAGCTCATTCAGCAGGCAGCAAGCTTTTTTGTTTGTTTGGTGAATTCCCAAATTAACTCGGTAAAACTCTTGTCGGTCTGTATTGTTTAATTTTTCAATTTACCCGTGCGGGCGGCTGGTAACCCTTCCAGCTGTATATATCAAAGGGATTGGTTTCCGAAAGAAACATTCATTTTTGACTAAATGTGATAAAAAAGCAGTCGTTGCGGCTAAGCTTCTTAATATTGCTCGCATAATCTTTTTCTTTCGTTAATATCGGGAGAGTCATTTCGGTGATAACGCTCAAGCAAGCAGCAGAGGGTATTAATTCCAAGTTTAAATACTTGAGGACAAGAGAAGAGCAAACAGACCCTGCTTTATACTTACACTATTTTGGCTTTACATCAGCTATTTATATTACATGAAATGAAACAGACCTAATTATAGCTGAATATTACATCTCTGAGATTTGGTCATAAAGAGACGAAGCCTCCCTGAGGTCCAATCGAAGCTGCTGCAAAAATGTAGTAGATACCCGATGATAATTATGTTTGTTTTCACACGTGCACAAAATATGAACCTTGAAAGGATTACAAAAGTTTCTATAAAGCTTTCCTAAGTTATAATCATTTTTAAACAACGAAGAAGAAAGAGGAAAGCGAGAGAATAAATATTTTTATTGACGGATAAATATTGTATAAACGAGGAGAGAGGCTGTTTTTCTCATTTGAGAAGAGCATGGCTATTATTCTGTGTTTCAAATGAATTTGAGATAGATGTTCTTTCATTTGTGTGAAGATGAGAAAATCCCATTTAACCATATGTGATACGCTGACGTAAATACTTAGGTACAATCCTTTGCCGGTACAACAGAAACGTGCTTTCGTGCTTCCTGAATGGAGGGCCACTACAAATAACGTCTTCGCTTAATAATAGTCCGGGACTGATAGAGCATTTTCTGATGAAAGTACTCAATATTAATATTACATTTTAGCTTCGCTATCCCATTAAAAATGTTCCAGCTCATGCTCCTTTCATTTTTATCCGGTTATTATCGTGAGTGCTGTGGTCTTTTGATATGACTTTAAACGCCGTTACAGCAGGCAAATAGCGTGGCTGTCGGGGCTGTTGCGGAAATTTTCATAAAGATGGGCATTTCGTACGAAAACCAGACTCCTGAACTCTCGTACGTTTAATGATCTTAAGAAGACCCGGTTGTGGGAAAGTGACATTTGGTGGATCGAAACAGACTACGCTATTATTTCAAATTTTGCCCTCATGCATTTATTTTCTTTCTTCGATTACCCATGTTTTTCTCTCGTAAGTATTATTTATTAACTTGCTGTATTTTTTCTCGCTATCAACATTTCTTTGTTCGAGAAATTTTGCTTGTTAATTTGTGTTTCTCGAAGGAAAAAATGACAATTTAGCTCGGAATATCTATTTTGTACAAATGCCTGGTGTAAATATTAATGTATATTTTCGTTGAGAGATAAATCTTAACACCTGCCTTGAAAAATCGATATGTATTTCGAATTCAATCTATTTTAATCCGTCAGAAATTTTTCGAGTCCAATCTGCAATATTTGCATTAAGCAAACCAATATGTTCAGTGTCGCTAACTGGAACAACAATAACTCGCAGATAAAATAAAATAACAGATCAGAATTTATGTACGTCTACTGAAATTTAATATTCTCTTTTGATATGCTACGGTATTATCTTTAATAGATTCTTCTCGGGTATTAATTTTATTTTTAGATGTTATGCATATTTTTGTACCACCGGAATAAAAAATCGCACTCTAAGCCGAAGCTAATAAAATATTGCAGCAGGCCAAACTAGTATTAAATTGAGCAACATGAAAATAAGTATCAGAAAAAATATACGTTTTTCATGGGAAAAAATTATATTTCTGAAATTATTTACTGTTTCAAAACAATGCATGGTCATTTCGAAGCTAAGTAATCTGTGAATTTTGACAAGCTTTTCTTTAACTTTGCCTGAAAGTATATAAAAGAATTTATTTCGATTTTCGAAATATTTTTGATAATAGCTAATTGAATAGAGAAGAGCCTACGGGTAAACATCATAATCTTTATTTTCTTCATTCTCAATACGTATTATTACGAGGTATGGACCGATTCAGATTTCCTTTCATAACAAATTCGTGTGAATACAAATTAAAGAATATTTATTATGTGAGTTTTAAACTATAAAATGATACAGTGACACAATAACATATATAGAGCAATTCCATTGTTTTTCTACTTTCCTAAACCTTACTGACATTCTCAAAACAATAACATACGGGAGTAAAGGAAGATGAAAAATTTCTACAACAATTAGATCTAATGAAGTGATTCTATTCTGTGTTAAATATCTGATGCTTGTTGTAAATATTGATACAAACATTGAATGATATGTCCCACCTTAAAAAGCGTCGCCCCTGTTCTTGATCGTAGGCTGTAGGTATCAAATATTTGTGCGTGGAAATAAACGGCGTAACGAAAAATAAAATAGCTATCGAAAACCGATACCACAGCCATCGTTGTTTAGTATTTTGCGCGATATATTGCAATAATAATCTCGCTTCTATCGAAATCTCACGCATCATTAATTATTCAGACGCGCTTGTGTTTTGAGAAATTCACGGGGGCCCCTCAAACCGCGATTTTCCCGATTGACAATTCTAAGTATATAGTACGTAAAGATAATTAATTTACTTGCTTATTAATATTCATTTATTAATTAATGCTAATTATTTATTCAAAAACAGTTTTTTACTATGTTTTATTACCGAAAATTCATACTAAACAAAAGGAGCATGATACAGAATGTTCAACGACAGACCCCACTCCCCTTGAAAAATTCCTGTGCGCCACTGTTCCCAGCCGGTACATTTTCTGTTGTATATCTTGTTGCTCATAAAAAATTCATACTTAATAATGCATGTATTTATATGTTAATATTTTAAAAAGTAGTCACCAAGAAAATCGAAGCTGTTAAATATAGAAAATTACGGTTACAATGCTCGTAGCTCAGACCGATTTGTATTTTCAATAAAGTGAGAGCATCTGGCTGGAAGCCAGGTCTTATGGTTGACTTTTCTCTGACGTATTCCGCACTGCTGGTAAAAAATTGCCGACCTCGACAGACGCCGGACCGAGAGATAAATAACGATTCTTGAACACCGCTCAATTGTGGCTCGCGGATAGCTGATACGATTTTATTTTGTTAGATATTTTTGCTAGATATCGACACCAACCTGTTCATCGTGGACACAACCGCGCTTCAGATTACGCTCTGACTATTTGTTATTACCGATCTCTCGACGGCACTTTTTCGAATAACCTTTCTCACGCATAGTGTTGACGAAGCATACCGGTGTATTATCAGTAATTTGATAGATTAAGACGAAAAAACCGAATTCTGAGCCGGATAAAGATATGCGAGAGGATCCAACTGCGGAAAGGCTATTTCTTAGGCCAATTCCTAAGGCGGTAAAATCCTTCCATCATCTATCTATCGTGACGTTTAACTGACCAACGACCAAAGCAAACAAGCCCATCGCTACTATGATGTAAAAATAAAATCAGTGAAATTAGCACAATACGTA